>JAASAO010000709.1:0-160480 GCA_017311375.1 Mytilus coruscus
AATTAGAAGGTGTCTATTTAAAAACAAACACAAAATTCTGATAAATTATAACAAGTCGATGCATTGTTAATTGTTTCTTTTTTGACTTTTTGTAATTTAGATATATATGTTTAAGTATATGCTACACATGAAATATGAGAATTTGAGTAAAATTGATGAACTTGAATTTGACAGTGAACAGTGAATGCCCCTTTAAGGTATAGAAATGTTTTTTAAGGGAATTTCTTTCAACAGAATAATCTTTCACAAACATTGATTTATTTTTAGGTATTCTTTACATTGTTAGAAATGGCAAGATCACATCACAGAAAGTTGAAATATAATGAAGTCCTAGATGCAGAGAATGACAAGGCCACAATTTACTATTCTAGACCATTGGATATCTTAGTTGAACAAGATAGAATTACGCTTGTAGAAAATTTTATGAGGCTTAACAATATCTAGAAGCATATCAGAACCTTTAACTGTAGTGACATAATATGATGGACTAGCGCTTTGTTCAATAATATATATATAAAGATAGAATAAGTGGTACATCAATTGTAAATAGAAAGAAACTGTTTAAAACACCATTTTAATCATACACTACTAGCTTTTCACATGTAAATTGCCCTAGGCCTTAGATTAAGAAAAGGGAGGTTGAACATCTATACATTTTAGATATAAACACTTGAATATACTATAGTTCCATTAAGCTTGTAAATCAAAATTTATAGATAATTGCTTTTTATAAATTAATTTATTTATGAAAAAGTAAGCAATCAAATTGAAGCAGTTGATAAGAGCTATGCAATATTCTATCAGTATCTTGTGCTTGTGTATGTTAATGAAATACATTTGGTACAATCTGTGTATTGATATATCAGAGTGATTTCCCACACTTTTTTAAAATGCTTTTGTTATAATTCATGTCTAAGGAACCAGTCTCACTAACCAGAAAGTAGCATGATTAGTCACTTGACTTAACAATCTAAATTATATGTCCAAATACTTCTCATATCTTTGTAAATACTGTGAAAGTACTTTTATTATTTGGGTACCAATTTTCGTTGTTTTCGTGGATGGCTTTATCCACGAATTTAAATGTCCAGCGAAATATAAGAACTGTTGTCCGAATCAGGACATGGAAAGATCCCCATTGCCGTAGGTTTTATTACATCAAAGATCAGCAAACGCACTATGAACTAAAGATGCAACTTCAGACAGGATTCTGTCCATTTAATCTTTAAACAACCTAAATTGTACGACTTTTAACCTTTTAATTCTCACGAAAATTAGTTTTGATCGATAAAAGTTAGAATTTCCGGTGATGATATGCGATGTTGAAGTGTTAATTTTATCTCCTCATAATTCTCATACGAAAAATAAATAATTTCATATTGGGCTTGCTTTTTATTTTACAAGAATTAATTCTACAATTAAAGTACATTTGTAGCTTTTTTCATGTAACCGTTTTCTTTAAGTGACATGTTTATGGCCCAATTAACACCTTTGGTGACCGTTAATCTGTTAAACAAACAATCTCGGGTTAATTAGTGTCATCACTTCTGATTACACGTGTACAACAATTAAAATGTTTACTTTGCAATTTCCTTCAATCGAGAACATTTGTAAGAATAGATGAATCGGCTTATTTCAAAAAGCAATTATCTTATTAAAAGTTTCATGAATGTTGTCAGTAATAAAAGACGAACAAGTAAGTGAAAATGAATACCTTATTTTGCAATGTCCCAGAAATTATTATAAAACGACATATGATTATTTTCACTAGTTTTCGTTTCAGATGGCTTCAAATTCTTCACCCATTTTTTTTCTTTCAAAAAACTAAAATCCACGAATTTAAGAACCCACGAACATGTAACTTTTGCTCAAACCACGAAAATTGATACCCACGAATAAAAGTACTTTCACAGTATGCACAAATGGACTTTATAAAATTTGGGTTATCTCATTAGAGCAGTTTATTCAAGTATAGAATAAGGAGATGTGGCATGATTGCCAATGAGACAAAGATTCACCAAAGACCAAATGAAGATGTAAGCAACTAGAGGTCATTGTAAACCTTTAACAATGAGCAAAATCCATACCGCTTGGCAACCCATAAAAGGCTCTGACATGATAAAATGTAAAACAATTCAAACAGGAAAACCAACAGCCTTATTTATGTACAAAACAACAAATGAAAAACAAATGGTATACAGCAGCAAACGACAACAAATATGTTTATTTGATGTTTGAAGAGTAACCTTTATATTAAAGACTTTCAACAAGAAATTCAATCATGATTTGTAAAGAATGCAAGATTTTTCAGCGTGTGCACCATTGTTTATACTATTGTAACATAATGTGACAAAACAGAATTTACTGAGAGCGTTGACTGAGATCTTTTTTTACTTTGACAGAGTTGTTAGTCATTATGTGAAGTTGCTACACTGTCATTTTGATTGTACAGTTTCTGCTTGAGTTATGGTTAAAGTCTCCTATTCCTCAATACATATCGTCCCACCTTGTAAAGGTATTCTTCAGCAGCACAGCAACAGAGGACATTTGACTTTGGGTAACAAGCTTGTATTTTGCATTGAAAGACGTTTTTAAAATAAATCCAGGAGAAATTTTCCATTATCCCAATTGCTAAAATTTAAAATACTAAAAGATTTTTATATTTTCACCCTCCAAAAACTGTGGAGTTTTGCCATGTCTTATCATAGATGTTGAGTTATTATACAGTATCATTGTTTTATCTCTCAATAGAATATTTGTAAAGACGCATTGCTATTGCTAAATGAATTTACAGTTATATTTAGATCAATTTTTTTTGGTGTTTTATATATGGCATTATTTAGATATATTAACATTTGAATGTTAGATTTCTTGCTAACTTGTATAGATGCTTATCTTTTTAAATGCATATCCACTGCTCCGTGAATGAATTATTTTACATGATCATTTGATTGTTGTTAGTATGCTAAAAGAGCACTATAACTTAAATAGATGCCTGTACATTTGTAAATGCATATGATAATATTTAGCTATTTAGACGAAACATTTCATATTAAATCATTAATCATTGTTTGACTATTTTGTACCAGATATTCTTTTCCGACCGCAAATTTTTTTTATTTGCGGTAGTATGATGTTATGGTGTTGTCTTCGTCTACGTCTGATAATAACTTGATAAGTTCATAATTTCTCTCTGAAATTTTAGCACAAGGTTCCATTCTATTAAAGGATGGTTGGGCTATTGTCCCTGCAGTTTTATAATTAGGGCCAAAAAGATCAGTTTACTGCTTCATGGAAAATAAATTGGTTCACAGACAATAATTTTAGTGTAAGTGTATGGATGTGAAAGAAATTTAAGTACACGGTTCAATTCCACAATAGGAGAGTTGGGATTGTTTTGGGGTATTTGTACCTCAAGTACATCCCGAAAAATTTAAATACACTTAACCCTGATGAATATTGATGTGTATTACCATCAAACATTTGATAGACTTTGTCTACTGGAGATACAAATCAATTGTTTCTCAAGTACATCCCGAGAAAATATACATACACTTAACCCTAATAAATATTGATGTGTATTACCATCAAACATTTGGATATACTTTGTCTACTGGAGATACAAATCAACTGTACCCAAGTACATCCCGAAAAATATCCATACACTTAACCCTGATGAATATTTTGTGTATTACCATCAAAAATTTAGATAGACTTTGTCTACTGGAGATATAAATCAACTGTACCTCAAGTACATCCCGACAAAATATACATACACGTAACCCTGTTGAATATTGATGTATCACCATCAAACGTTGGATAGACTTTGTCTACTGGAGATACAAATGAACTGTACCTCAAGTACATCCCGACAAAATATACATACACTTAACCCTGATGAATATTGTTGTGTATCACCATCAAACATTTGGACATACTTTGTCTACTGGAGATACAAATCAACTGTACCTCAAGTACATCACAAAAAAATATACATACACTTAACCCTGATGAATATTGATGTGTATCACCATCAAATATTTGGATAGACTTTGTCTACTGGGATACAAATCAACTGTACCTCAAGTACATCCCAAAAAAATATACATACACTTAACCCTGATGAATATTGATGTGTATCACCATCAAACATTTGGATAGAAGTTGTCTACTGGAGATATAAATCAACTGTACCTCAAGTACATCCCGAAAAAATATACATACACTTAACCCTGTTGAATATTGATGTGTATTACCATCAAACATTTGGATAGACTTTGTCTACTGGAGATACAAATCAACTGTACCTCAAGTACATCACAAAAAAATATACATACACTTAACCCTGATGAATATTGATGTGTATTACCATCAAACATTTGGATAGACTTTGTCAACTGGAGATACAAATCAACTGTACCTCAAGTACATCCATAAAGAATATACATACACTTAACCCTGATGAATATTGATGTGTATTACCATCAAACATCTGGATAGACTTTGTCTACTGGAGATACAAATCAACTGTACCTCAAGTACATCCCTGAAAAATTTAAATACACTTAACCCTTATGAATATTGATTTATATTACCATCAAACATTTGCATAGACTTTGTCTACTGGAGATACAAATCAACTGTACCTCAAGTACATCCCGACAAAATATACATACACTTTACCCTGATGAATATTGATGTGTAAAACATTTGTATAGACTTTGTCTACTGGAGATACAAATCAACTGTACCTCAAGTACATTCCGAAAAAATATACATACACTTAACCCTGATGAATATTGATGTGTATCACCATCAAACATTTGGATAGAAGTTGTCTACTGGAGATATAAATCAACTGTACCTCAAGTACATCCCGAAAAAATATACATACACCTAACCCTGTTGAATATTGATGTGTATTACCATCAAACATTTGGATAGACTTTGTCTACTGGAGATACAAATCAACTGTACCTCAAGTACATCACAAAAAAATATACATACACTTAACCCTGATGAATATTGATGTGTATTACCATCAAACATTTGGATAGACTTTGTCAACTGGAGATACAAATCAACTGTACCTCAAGTACATCCATAAAGAATATACATACACTTAACCCTGATGAATATTGATGTGTATTACCATCAAACATCTGGATAGACTTTGTCTACTGGAGATACAAATCAACTGTACCTCAAGTACATCCCGACAAAATATACATACACTTTACCCTGATGAATATTGATTTATATTACCATCAAACATTTGCATAGACTTTGTCTACTGGAGATACAAATCAACTGTTTCTCAAGTACATCCCGACAAAATATACATACACTTAACCCTGATGAATATTGATGTGTATTACCATCAAACATCTGGATAGACTTTGTCTACTGGAGATACAAATCAACTGTACCTCAAGTACATCCCGACAAAATATACATACACTTTACCCTGATGAATATTGATGTGTAAAACATTTGTATAGACTTTGTCTACTGGAAATACAAATCAACTGTACCTCAAGTACATCCCGCAAAAATATACATACACTTAACCTTGATGAATATTGATATGTATTACCATCAAACATTTGGATAGATTTTGTCTACTGGAGATACAAATCAACTGCACCTCAAGTACATCCCAAAAGAATATACATACACTGAACCCTGATGAATAGTGATGTGAATCACCATCAACATTTGGATAGACGTTGTCTACTGGAGATATAAATCAACTGTACCTCAAGTACATTCCGACAAAATATACATACACTTAACCCTGATGAATATTGATGTGTATTACCATCGAACATTTGGATAGACTTTGTCTACTAAAGGTGCAAATCAACTGTACCTCAAGTACATCCAGAAAACATTTAAATACACTTAACCCTGATGAATATTGATGTTTATTACCATCAAATATTTGGATAGACTTTGTCAACTGGAGATACAAATCAACTGTTTCTCAAGTACATTCCGAGAAAATATACATACATTTAACACTAATGAATATTGATGTCTATTACCATCAAACATTTGATAGACTTTGTCTACTGGAGATACAAATCAACTGTACCTCAAGTTCATCCCGAAAAATATACATACACTTAACCCTGATGAATATTGATGTATTACCATCAAACATTTAGATAGACGTTGTCTACTGGAGATACAAATCAACTGTACCTCAAGTACATCCTGACATAATATACATACACTTAACCTTGATGAATATTGATATGTATAACCATCAAACATTTGGATAGACTTTGTCTACTTGAGATACAAATCAACTGTACCTCAAGTACATCCTGAAAAATATACATACACTTAACACTGATGAATATTTTGTGTATTACCATCAAAAATTTAGATAGACTTTGTCTACTGGAGATACAAATCAACTGTACCTCAAGTACATCACAAAAATATACATACACTTAACCCTGAAGAATATTAATGTATTACCATCAAACATTTGGACAGACTTTGTCTACTGGAGATACAAATCAACTGTACCTCAAGTGCATTCCGAAAAATATAAATGCACTTAACCCTGATGAATATTGATGTTTATTACCATCAAATATTTGGATAGACTTTGTCTACTGGAGATACAAATGAACTGTACCTCAAGTACATCCTGATAAAATATACATACACTTAGCCCTGATGAATATTGATGTGTTTTACCATCAAACATTTCGATAGACTTTGTCTACTGGAGATACAAATCAACTGTATCTCAAGTACATCCCGAACAAATATAAATACACTTAACCCTGATGAATATTGATGTATTACCATCAAAAATTTGGATATACTTTGCCTACTGGAGATACAAATCAACTGTTTCTCAAGTACATCCCAACAAAATATACATACACATAACCCTGATGAATATTGATGTATTACCATCAAACATTTGGATATACTTTGTCTACTGGAGATACAAATCAACTGTACCTCAAGTACATCCCGAAAAAATTTAAATACATTTAACCCTGATGAATATTGATGTGTATTACCATCAAACATTTGGATAGACTTTGTCTACTGGAGATACAAATCAACTGTTTCTCAAATACAATCCAAGTTGATTTGAAAAAGTTATAAAAAAAATTAAAGTGTACTATCTGAATTTTGTCCGAAATTGCAAATCCTAGCTTTTTTTACCTAGATTAATTCAATTCTTAAATTTGACAGCAATACACCAAACTTCATAACAACCTGGTATTCAGTAAGATCAATATATTACCAAGGTAGCTGTATAGTTTGATGAAAATCCAAGCTGATTTGAAAAAGTTATAAAAAAAATTAAAGTGTACTATCTGAATTTTGTCCGAAATTGCAAATCCTAGCTCTTTTGACCTAGAATAATTGAATTCTTAAATTTGAAAGCAATACACCAAACTACATAATGACCTTGGATTCAGTAAGATCAATATATTACCAAGGTAGCTGTATAGTTTGATGAAAATCCAAGTTGATTTGAAAAAGTTATAAAAAAAATTAAAGTGTCAGAAATTGCAAATCCTAGCTTTTTTTACCTAGATTAATTTAATCTTTAAAATTGACAGCAATACACCAAACTTCATAACAACCTGGGATTCAGTAAGATCAATATATTACCAAGGTAGCTGTATAGTTTGATGAAAATCGAAGTTGATTTGAAAAGTTATAAAAGAGTAAAAGTGTACTATCTGAATATAGTCCAAACTGCAAATTCTACCTTTTTTACCTAGATTAATTTAATTCTGAAATTTGACAGCAATACACCAAACTACATAACGACCTGTGATTCAGTAAGATCAATATATTACCAAAGTAGCTGTTTAGTTTGATGAAAATCCAAGTTGATTTGAAAAAGTTATAAAAAAAATTAAAGTGTCAGAAATTGCAAATCCTAGCTTTTTGACCTAAATTAATTCAATTCTTAAATTTGACAGCAAAACACCAAACTACATAATGTCCTGGGATTCAGTCAGATCAATTTATTACTAAGATAACTGTATAGTTTGATGAAAATCCAAGTTGATTTATTTGAAAAATTATAAAAGAAATAAAAGTGTACTATCTGAATTTTTCTGAAATTGCAAATCCTAGTTTTTTGGCTTAGATTAATTTAATTCTTAAATTTGACAGCAAAACACCAAACTACATAATGACCTTGGATTCAGTAAGATCAATTTATTACTAAGATAACTGCATAGTTTGATGAAAATCCAAGTTGATTTGAAAAGTTATAATAAGAATTAACGTGTACTATCTGAATATAGTCCGAACAGCAAATTCTAGCTTTTTTATCAAGATTAATTTAATTCCTAAATTTGACAGCAAAACACCAAACGTCATAACAATCCAGGATTCAGTAAGATCAATATATTACCAAGGTAGCTGTATAGTTTGATGAAAATCCAAGTTGATTTGAAAAAGTTATAATAAGAATTAAAGTGAACTATCTGAATATAGTCCAAACAGCAAATTCTAGCTTTTTACCTAGATTATTTCAATTCTTAAATTTGACAGCAATACACCAAACTTCATAACAACCTGGTATTCAGTAAGATCAATATATTACCAAGGTAGCTGTATAGTTTGATGAAAATCCAAGTTGATTTGAAAAGTTATAAAAAAATTAAAGTGTACTATCTGAATTTTGTCCGAAATTGCAAATCCTAGCTTTTTGACCTTGATTAATTTAATTCTTAAATTTGACAGCAAAACACCAAACTACATAATGACCTTGGATTCAGTAAGATCAATTTATTACTGAGATAACTGCATAGTTTGATGAAAATCCAAGTTGATTTGAAAAAGTTATAATAAGAATTAAAATTTACTATCTGAATATAGTCGGAACAGCAAATTCTAGCTTTTTTACCTAAATTAATTTAATTCTTAAATTTGAAAGCAATACACCAAACTACATAATGACCATGGATTAAGTAAGACCAATTTATTACTCAGATAACTGCATAGTTTGATGAAAATCCAAGTTGATTTGAAAAAGTTATAAAAGAATTAAAGTGTACTATCTGAATATAGTCCAAACTGCAAATTCTACCTGTTTTTACCTAGATTAATTTAATTCTGAAATTTGACAGCAATACACCAAACTACATAACGACCTGTGATTCAGTAAGATCAATATATTACCAAGGTAGCTGTATAGTTTGATGAAAATCCAAGTTGATTTGAAAAAGTTATAAAAAAATTAAAGTGTACTATCTGAATTTTGTCCGAAATTGCAAATCCTAGCTTTTTTTACCTAGATTAATTTAATTCTTAAATTTGAATGCAATACACCAAACTACATAATGACCTGGGATTCAGTAAGATCAATTTATTACTGAGATAATTACATAATTTGATGAAAATCCAAGTTGATTTGATAAAGTTGTAATAAGAATTAAAGTGTACTATCTAAATATAGTCGAAACTGCAAATTTTAGCTTTTTACCTAGATTTATTTAATTCTGAAATTTGACAGCAATACACCAAACTACATAATGACCTTGGATTCAGTAAGATCAATTTATTACTAAGATAACTGCATAATTTGATGAAAATCCAAGTTGATTTGATAAAGTTATAAAAGAATTAAAGTGTACTATCTGAATATAGTCCAAACTGCAAATTCTACCTTTTTACCTAGATTAATTTAATTCTGAAATTTGACAGCAATACACCAAACTACATAACGACCTGTTATTCAGTAAGATCAAGATATTACCAAGGTAGCTGTATAGTTTGATGAAAATCCAAGTTGATTTGAAAAAGTTATAAAAATATTAAAGTGTCAGAAATTGCAAATCCTAGCTTTTTGACCTTGATTAATTTAATTCTGAAATTTGACAGCAATACACCAAACTACATAACGACCTGTTATTCAGTAAGATCAATATATTACTAAGGTAGCTGTATAGTTTGATGAAAATCCAAGTTGATTTGAAAAGTTATAAAAACATTAAAGTGTACTATCTGAATTTTGTCCGAAATTGCAAATCCTAGCTTTTTGACCTAGATTAATTTAATTCTTAAATTTGAATACAATACACCAAACTACATAATGACCTGGGATTCAGTAAGATCAATTTATTACTGAGATAACTGCATAATTTGATGAAAATCCAAGTTGATTTGATAAAGTTATAATAAGAGTTAAAGTGTATTATCTCAATATAGTCCGAACTGCAAATTCTAGCTTTTTTCACCTAGATTAATTCAATTCTTAAATTTGACAGCAATACACCAAACTTCATAACAACCTGGTATTCAGTAAGATCAATATATTACCAAGTTAACTGTATAGTTTGATGAAAATCCAAGTTGATTTGAAAAGTTATAAAAGAATTAAAGTGTACTATCTGAATATAGTCCAAACTGCAAATTCTACCTTTTTACCTAGATTTATTTAATTCTGAAATTTGACAGCAATACACCAAACTACATAACGACCTGTGATTCAGTAAGATCAATATATGACCAAGGTAACTGTATAGTTTGATGAAAATCCAAGTTGATTTGAAAAGTTATAAAAAATTAAAGTGTCAGAAATTGCAAAACCTAGCTTTTTGACCTTGATTAATTTAATTTTAAATTTGACAGGAAAACACCAAACTACATAATGACCTTGGATTCAGTAAGATCAATTTATTACTGAGATAACTGCATAGTTTGATGAAAATCCAAGTTGATTTAAAAAGTTATAATAAGAATTAAAGTGTACTATCTGAATATAGTCGAACAGCAAATTCTAGCTTTTTTAACCTAGATTAATTTAATTCTTAATTTTGACAGCAATACACCAAACTTCATAACAACCTGGGAGGATTCAGTAAGATCAATATATTACCAAGGTAGCTGTATAGTTTGATGAAAATCCAAGTTGATTTGAAAAGTTATAAAAAGAATTAAAGTGTACTATCTGAATTTTGTCCGAAATTGCAAATCCTAGCTTTTTTTACCTAAAACTACATAATGACCTCGGATTAAGTAAGATCAATTTATTACTGAGATAACTGTATAGTTTGATGAAAATCAAAGTTGATTTGATAACGTAATAATAAGAATTAAAGTGTACTATGTCAATATAGTCCGAACTGCAAATTCTAGCTTTTTTCACCTAGATTAATTTAATTCTTAAATTTGACAGCAATACACCAAACTTCATAAAAACCTGGGATTCAGTAAGATCAATATTTTATCAAGGTAGCTGTATAGTTTGATGAAAATCCAAGTTGATTTGAAAAGTTATAAAAGAATTAAAGTGTACTATCTGAATATAGTCCAAACTGCAAATTCTACCTTTTTTACCTAGATTAATTTAATTCTGAAATTTGACAGCAATACACCAAACTACATAACGACCTGTGATTCAGTAAGATCAATATATTACCAAGGTAGCTGTATAGTTTGATGAAAATCCAAGTTGATTTGAAAAAATAAAAAAAATTAAAGTGTACTATCTGAATTTTGTCCAAATTGTAAATCCTAGCTTTTTGACCTAGATTAATTTAATTCTTAAATTTGAATGCAATACACCAAACTACATAATGACCTGGGATTCAGTAAGATCAATTTATTACTGAGATAACTGCATAATTTGATGAAAATCCAAGTTGATTTGATAAAGTTATAATAAGAGTTAAAGTAAACTATCTCAATATAGTCCGAACTGCAAATTCTAGCTTTTTTCACCTAGATTAATTCAATTCTTAAATTTGACAGCAATACACCAAACTTCATAACAACCTGGTATTCAGTAAGATCAATATATTACCAAGTTAACTGTATAGTTTGATGAAAATCCAAGTTGATTTGAAAAAGTTATAAAAAATTAATGTGTACTATCTGAATTTTGTCCTAAATTGGAAATCCTAGCTTTTTGACCTAGATTAATTTAATTCTTCAATTTGAGAGCAAAACACCAAACTACATAATGACCTAGGATTCAGTAAGATCAATTTATTACTAAGATAACTGCATAGTTTGATGAAAATCCAAGTTGATTTGAAAAGTTATAATAAGAATTAAAGTGTACTATCTGAATATAGTCCGAACAGCAAATTCTAGCTGTTTTTACCTAGATTAATTTAATTCTTTAATTTGACAGCAATACACCAAACTACATAATGACCTTGGATTCAGTAAGATCAATTTATTACTAAGATAACTGCATAATTTGATGAAAATCCAAGTTGATTTGATAAAGTTATAAAAGAATTAAAGTGTACTATCTGAATATAGTCCAAACTGCAAATTCTACCTTTTTACCTAGATTAATTTAATTCTGAAATTTGACAGCAATACACCAAACTACATAACGACCTGTTATTCAGTAAGATCAAGATATTACCAAGGTAACTGTATAGTTTGATGAAAATCCAAGTTGATTTGAAAAGTTATAAAAATATTAAAGTGTCAGAAATTGCAAATCCTAGCTTTTTGACCTTGATTAATTTAATTCTGAAATTTGACAGCAATACACCAAACTACATAACGACCTGTTATTCAGTAAGATCAATATATTACTAAGGTAGCTGTATAGTTTGATGAAAATCCAAGTTGATTTGAAAAGTTATAAAAACATTAAAGTGTACTATCTGAATTTTGTCCAAATTGCAAATCCTAGCTTTTTGACCTAGATTAATTTAATTCTTAAATTTGAATACAATACACCAAACTACATAATGACCTGGGATTCAGTAAGATCAATTTATTACTGAGATAACTGCATAATTTGATGAAAATCCAAGTTGATTTGATAAAGTTATAATAAGAGTTAAAGTGTATTATCTCAATATAGTCCGAACTGCAAATTCTAGCTTTTTTTCACCTAGATTAATTCAATTCTTAAATTTGACAGCAATACACCAAACTTCATAACAACCTGGTATTCAGTAAGATCAATATATTACCAAGTTAACTGTATAGTTTGATGAAAATCCAAGTTGATTTGAAAAGTTATAAAAGAATTAAAGTGTACTATCTGAATATAGTCCAAACTGCAAATTCTACCTTTTTACCTAGATTTATTTAATTCTGAAATTTGACAGCAATACACCAAACTACATAACGACCTGTGATTCAGTAAGATCAATATATGACCAAGGTAACTGTATAATTTGATGAAAATCCAAGTTGATTTGAAAAGTTATAAAAAATTAAAGTGTCAGAAATTGCAAAACCTAGCTTTTTGACCTTGATTAATTTAATTCTTAAATTTGACAGGAAAACACCAAACTACATAATGACCTTGGATTCAGTAAGATCAATTTATTACTGAGATAACTGCATAGTTTGATGAAAATCCAAGTTGATTTGAAAAGTTATAATAAGAATTAAAGTGTACTATCTGAATATAGTCGGAACAGCAAATTCTAGCTTTTTTAACCTAGATTAATTTAATTCTTAATTTTGACAGCAATACACCAAACTTCATAACAACCTGGGAGGATTCAGTAAGATCAATATATTACCAAGGTAGCTGTATAGTTTGATGAAAATCCAAGTTGATTTGAAAAGTTATAAAAAGAATTAAAGTGTACTATCTGAATTTTGTCCGAAATTGCAAATCCTAGCTTTTTTACCTAAAACTACATAATGACCTCGGATTAAGTAAGATCAATTTATTACTGAGATAACTGTATAGTTTGATGAAAATCAAAGTTGATTTGATAACGTAATAATAAGAATTAAAGTGTACTATGTCAATATAGTCCGAACTGCAAATTCTAGCTTTTTTCACCTAGATTAATTTAATTCTTAAATTTGACAGCAATACACCAAACTTCATAAAAACCTGGGATTCAGTAAGATCAATATTTTATCAAGGTAGCTGTATAGTTTGATGAAAATCCAAGTTGATTTGAAAAAGTTATAAAAAGAATTAAAGTGTACTATCTGAATATAGTCCAAACTGCAAATTCTACCTTTTTACCTAGATTAATTTAATTCTGAAATTTGACAGCAATACACCAAACTAGATAACGACCTGTGATTCAGTAAGATCAATATATTACCAAGGTAGCTGTATAGTTTGATGAAAATCCAAGTTGATTTGAAAAGATATAAAAAATTAAAGTGTACTATCTGAATTTTGTCCGAAATTGTAAATCCTAGCTTTTTGACCTAGATTAATTTAATTCTTAAATTTGAATGCAATACACCAAACTACATAATGACCTGGGATTCAGTAAGATCAATTTATTACTGAGATAACTGCATAATTTGATGAAAATCCAAGTTGATTTGATAAAGTTATAATAAGAGTTAAAGTAAACTATCTCAATATAGTCCGAACTGCAAATTCTAGCTTTTTTCACCTAGATTAATTCAATTCTTAAATTTGACAGCAATACACCAAACTTCATAACAACCTGGTATTCAGTAAGATCAATATATTACCAAGTTAACTGTATAGTTTGATGAAAATCCAAGTTGATTTGAAAAAGTTATAAAAAGAATTAAAGTGTACTATCTGAATATAGTCCAAACTTCAAATTCTACTTTTTTACCTAGATTTATTTAATTCTGAAATTTGACAGCATTACACCAAACTACATAACGACCTGTGATTCAGTAAGATCAATATATTACCAAGGTAACTGTATAGTTTGATGAAAATCCAAGTTGATTTGAAAAGTTATAAAAAAATTAAAGTGTCAGAAATTGCAAAACCTAGCTTTTTGACCTTGATTAATTTAATTCTTAAATTTGACAGGAAAACACCAAATTACATAATGACCTTGGATTCAGTAAGATCAATTTATTACTGAGATAACTGCATAGTTTGATGAAAATCCAAGTTGATTTGAAAAAGTTATAATAAGAATTAAAGTGTACTATCTGAATATAGTCGAACAGCAAATTCTAGCTTTTTTTACCTAGATTAATTTAATTCTTAATTTTGACAGCAATACACCAAACTTCATAACAACCTGTGAGGATTCAGTAAGATCAATATATTACCAAGGTAGCTGTATAGTTTGATGAAAATCCAAGTTGATTTGAAAAAGTTATAAAAAGAATTAAAGTGTACTATCTGAATTTTGTCCAAATTGCAAATCCTAGCTTTTTACCTAAAACTACATAATGACCTCGGATTAAGTAAGATCAATTTATTACTGAGATAACTGCATAGTTTGATGAAAATCAAAGTTGATTTGATAAAGTAATAATAAGAATTAAAGTGTACTATCTCAATATAGTCCGAACTGCAAATTCTAGCTTTTTTCACCTAGATTAATTTAATTTTAAATTTGACAGCAATACACCAAACTTCATAAAAATCTGGGATTCAGTAAGATCAATATTTTATCAAGGTAGCTGTATAGTTTGATGAAAATCCAAGTTGATTTGAAAAGTTATAAAAGAATTAAAGTGTACTATCTGAATATAGTCCAAACTGCAAATTCTACCTTTTTACCTAGATTTATTTAATTCTGAAATTTGACAGCAATACACCAAACTACATAACGACCTGTGATTCAGTAAGATCAATATATTACCAAGGTAACTGTATAGTTTGATTAAAATCCAAGTTGATTTGAAAAGTTATAAAAAAATTAAAGTGTCTGAAATTGCAAAACCTAGCTTTTTGACCTTGATTAATTTAATTTTAAATTTGACAGGAAAACACCAAACTACATAATGACCTGGGACTCAGTAACATCAATATATTACCAAGGTAGCTGTATAGTTTGATGAAAATCCAAGTTGATTTGAAAAGTTATAAAAAGAATTAAAGTGTACTATCTGAATTTTGTCCGAAATTGCAAATCCTAGCTTTTTTACTTAAAACTACATAATGACCATGGATTAAGTAAGATCAATTTATTACTGAGATAACTGCATAATTTAATAAAATCTAAGTTGATTTGATAAAGTTATAATAAGAATTAAAGTGTGCTATCTCAATATAGTCCGAACTGCAAATTCTAGCTTTTTTCACCTAGATTAATTCAATTCTGAAATTTGACAGCAATACACCAAACTACATAACAACCTGTGATTCAGTAAGATCAATATATTACCAAGGTAGCTGTATAGTTTGATGAAAATCCAAGTTGATTTGAAAAGTTATAAAAAATTAAAGTGTACTATCTGAATTTTGTCTGAAATTGCAAATCCTAGCTTTTTGACCTAGATTGATTTAATTCTTAAATTTGAATGCAATACACCAAACTCCATAATGACCTTGGATTCAGTAAGATCAATTTATTACTGAGATAACTGCACAATTTGATGAAAATCCAAGTTGATTTGATAAAGTTATAAAAGAATTAAAGTGTACTATCTGAATAAAGTCCAAACTGCAAATTCTACCTTTTTTGACCTAGATTAATTTAATTCTGAAATTTGACAGCAATACACCAAACTACATAACAACCTGTGATTCAGTAAGATCAATATATTACCAAGGTAGCTGTATAGTTTGATGAAAATCCAAGTTGATTTGAAAAAGTTATAAAAAAATTAAAGTGTACTATCTGAATTTTGTCCTAAATTGGAAATCCTAGCTTTTTGACCTAGATTAATTTAATTTTAAATTTGAATGCAATACACCAAACTACATAATGACCTGGGATTCAGTAAGATCAATTTATTACTGAGATAATTGCATAATTTGATGAAAATCCAAGTTGATTTGATAAAGTTGTAATAAGAATTAAAGTGTACTATCTGAATTTTGTCCAAAATTGCAAATCCTAGCTTTTTGACCTAGATTAATTTAATTCTTAAATTTGAATGCAATACACCAAACTACATAATGACCTGGGATTCATTAAGATCAATTTATTACTGAGATAACTGCATAATTTCATGAAAATCCAAGTTGATTTGATAAAGTTATAATAAGAATTAAAGTGTACTATCTCAATATAGTCAAAACTGCAAATTTTAGCTTTTTTACCTAGATTTATTTAATTCTGAAATTTGACAGCAATACACCAAACTACATAATGACCTTGGATTCAGTAAGATCAATTTATTACTAAGACAACTGCATAGTTTGATGAAAATCCAAGTTGATTTGAAAAGTTATAAAAGAATTAAAGTGTATTATATGAATATCGTCAAAACTGCAAATTCTACCTTTTTACCTAGATTTATTTAATTCTGAAATTTGACAGCAATACACCAAACTACATAACGACCTGTGATTCAGTAAGATCAATATATTACCAAGGTAACTGTATAGTTTGATGAAAATCCAAGTTGATTTGAAAAGTTAGAAAAGAATTAAAGTGTACTATCTGAATTTTGTCCGAAATTGCAAATCCTAGCTTTTTGATCTAGATTAATTTAATTCTTAAACTTGAAAGCAATACACCAAAGTACATAATGACCTAGGATTCAGTATGATCAATATATTACCAAGGTAGCTGTATAGTTTGATGAAGATCCAAGTTGATTTGAAAAGTTATAAAAAATTAAAGTGTCAGAAATTGCAAATCCTAGCTTTTTCACCTAGATTAATTTAATTCTTAAATTTGACAGCAAAACACCAAACTACATAATGACCTTGGATTCAGTAAGATCAATTTATTACTAAGATAACTGCATAGTTTGATGAAAATCCAAGTTGATTTGAAAAGTTATAATAAGAATTAAAGTGTACTATCTGAAAATAATCTGAACAGCAAATTCTAGCTTTTTTACCTAGATTAATTTAATTCTTAAATTTGCCAGCATTACACCAAACTTCATAACAACCTGGGATTCAGTAAGATCAATATATTACCAAGGTAGCTGTATAGTTTGATGAAAATCCAAGTTGATTTGAAAAAGGTATAAAAGAATTAAAGTGTACTATCTGAATATAGTCCAAACTGCAAATTCTACCTTTTTTACCTAGATTAATTTAATTCTGAAATTTGACAGAAATACACCAAACTACATAACGACCTGTGGTTCAGTAAGATCAATATATTACTAAGGTAGCTGTATAGTTTGATGAAAATCCAAGTTGATTTGAAAAGTTATAAAAAATTAATGTGTACTATCTGAATTTTGTCCTAAATTGGAAATCCTAGCTTTTTGACCTAGATTAATTTAATTCTTCAATTTGAGAGCAAAACACCAAACTACATAATGACCTAGGATTCAGTAAGATCAATTTATTACTAAGATAACTGCATAGTTTGATGAAAATCCAAGTTGATTTGAAAAAGTTATAATAAGAATTAAAGTGTACTATCTGAATATAGTCCGAACAGCAAATTCTAGCTGTTTTTACCTAGATTAATTTAATTCTTTAATTTGACAGCAATACACCAAACTACATAACGACCTGTGATTCAGTAAGATCAATATATTACCAAGGTAACTGTATAGTTTGATGAAAATCCAAGTTGATTTGAAAAGTTAGAAAAGAATTAAAGTGTACTATCTGAATTTTGTCAGAAATTGCAAATCCTAGCTTTTTGATCTAGATTTATTTAATTCTTAAACTTGAAAGCAATACACCAAACTACATAATGAACTAGGATTCAGTAAGATCAATTTATTACTGAGATAACTGCATAATTTGATGACAATCCAAGTTGATTTGATAAAATAATAATAAGAATTAAAGTGTACTATCTCAATATAGTCCAAACTGCAAATTCTAGCTTTTTGACCTAGATTAATTTAATTCTTAAATTTGAATGCACTACACCAAACTACATAATGACCTGGGATTCATTAAGATCAATTTGTTACTGAGATAACTGCATAATTTCATGAAAATCCAAGTTGATTTGATAAAGTTATAATAAGAATTAAAGTGTACTATCTCAATATAGTCAAAACTGCAAATTTTAGCTTTTTACCTAGATTTATTTAATTCTGAAATTTGACAGCAATACACCAAACTACATAATGAACTAGGATTCAGTAAGATCAATTTATTACTGAGATAACTGCATAATTTGATGAAAATCCAAGTTGATTTGATAAAGTTATAATAAGAATTAAAGTGTACTATCTCAATATAGTCCGAACTGCAAATTCTAGCTTTTTTTCACCTAGATTAATCTAATTCTTAAATTTGACAGCAATACATCAAACTTCATCAAAACCTGGGATTCAGTAAGATCAATATATTACCAAGGTAGCTGTATAATTTGATGAAAATCCAAGTTGATTTGAAAAGTTAGAAAAATTAAAGAGTACTATCTGAATTTTGTCTGAAATTGCAAATCCAAGCTTTTTGACATAGATTAATTTAATTTTAAATATGAATGCAATACACGAAACTACATAATGACCTAGGATTCAGTATGATCAATCTATAACTGAGATAACTGCATAATTTGAAGAAAATCGAAGTTGATTTGAAAAGTTATAATAAGAATTAATGTGTACTATCTGAATATTGTCCGAATAGCAAATTCTAGCTTTTTACCTAGATCAATTTAATTCTTAAATTTGAGAGCAAACACCAAACTTCATAACAACCTTGGATTCAGTAAGATCAATATATTACCAGGGCAGCTGTATAGTTTGATGAAAATCCAAGTTGATTTGAAAAGTTATAAAAAATTAAAGTGTACTATCTGAATTTTGTCCGAAATTGCAAATCTTAGCTTTTTGACCTAGATTTAATTCTGAAATTTGAAAGCAATACACCAAACTACATAATGACCTAGGATTCAGTAAGATCAATATACTACCAAGGTTGCTGTATAGTTTGATGAAAATCCAAGTTGATTTGAAAAGTGATAATAAAAATTAAAGTGTACTATCTGAATTTTGTCCGAAATTGCAAATCTTAGCTTTTTTGACCTAGATTTAATTCTGAAATTTGAAAGCAATACACCAAATTACATAATGACCTAGGATTCAGAAAGATCAATATACTACCAAGGTTGCTATATAGTTTGATGAAAATCCAAGTTGATTTGAAAAGCTATAAAAAAATTAAAGTGTACTATCTGAATTTTGTCCGAAATTGCAAATCCTAGCTTTTTGACCTAGATTATTTTAATTTTAAACTTGAAAAGCAATACACCAAACTACATAATGAACTAGGATTCAGTAAGATCAATTTATTACTGAGATAACTGCATAATTTGATGAAAATCCAAGTTGATTTGATAAAGTTATAATAAGAATTAAAGTGTACTATCTTAATATAGTACAAACTGCAAATTCTAGCTTTTTACCTAGATTAATTTAATTCTTAAATTTGAGAGCAAAACACCAAACTTCATAACAACCTGGGATTCAGTAAGATCAATATATTACCAAGGCAGCTGTATAGTTTGATGAAAATCCAAGTTGATTTGAAAAGTTATAAAAAATTAAAGTGTACTATGTGAATTTTGTCCGAAATTGCAAATCTTAGCTTTTTGACCTAGATTTAATTCTGAAATTTGAAAGCAATACACCAAACTACATAATGACCTAGGATTCAGAAAGATCAATATACTACCAAGGTTGCTGTATAGTTTGATGAAAATCCAAGTTGATTTGAAAAGTGATAAAAAATTAAAGTGTACTATCTGAATTTTGTCCGAAATTGCAAATCTTAGCTTTTTGACTTAGATTTAATTCTGAAATTTGAAAGCAATACACCAAACTACATAATGACCTAGGATTCAGTAAGATCAATATACTACCAAGGTTTCTGTATAGTTTGATGAAAATCCGAGTTGATTTGAAAAGCTATAAAAAAAATTAAAGTGTACTATCTGAATTTTGTCTGAAATTGCAAATCCTAGCTTTTTGACCTAGATTATTTTATTTCTTAAACTTGAAAAGCAATACACCAAACTACATAATGAACTATGATTCAGTAAGATCAATTGATTACTTAGATAACTGCATAATTTGATGAAAATCCAAGTTGATTTGATAAAGTTATAATAAGAATTAAAGTGTACTATCTTAATATAGTACAAACTGCAAATTCTAGCTTTTTCACCTAGATTAATTCAATTCTTAAATTTGACAGCAATACACCAAACTACATAACAACCTGGTATTCAGTAAGATCAATATATTACGAAGGTAGGTGTATAGTTTGATGAAAATCCAAGTTGATTTGAAAAGTTATAAAAAATTAAAGTGTACTATCTGAATTTTGTCCAAATTGCAAATCCTAGCTTTTTGACCTAGATTAATTTAATTCTTAAACTTGCAAGCAATACACCAAATTACATAATGAACTTGGATTCAGTAAGATCAATTTATTACTAAGATAACTGCATAGTTTGATGAAAATCCAAGTTGATTTGAAAAGTTATAATAAGAATTAAAGTGTACTATCTCAATATAGTCCAAACTGCAAATTCTAGCTTTTTCACCTAGATTAATTCAATTCTTAAATTTGAAAGCAATACTCCAAACTACATAATGACCTACGATTCAGTATGATCAATGTATTACCAAGGTAGCTGTATAGTTTGATGAAAATCAAAGTTGATTTGAAAAGTTATAAAAAATTAAAATGTCAGAAATTGCAAATCCTTGCTTTTTGACCTAGATTAATGTAATTCTTAAATTTGACAGCAAAAGACCAAACTACATAATGACCTTGGATTCAGTAAGATCAATTTATTACTAAGATAACTGCATAGTTTGATGAAAATCCAAGTTGATTTGAAAAGTTATAATAAGAATTAAAGTGTACTATCTGAATATAGTCCGAATAGCAAATTCTAGCTTTTTTTTTCACGTAGATTAATCTAATTCTTAAATTTGACAGCAATACATCAACCTTCATAAAACCTGGGTTTCAGTAAGATCAAAATATTACCAAGGTAGCTGTATAATTTGATGAAAATCCAAGTTGATTTGAAAAGTTAGAAAAAATTAAAGAGTACTATCTGAATTTTGTCTGAAATTGCAAATCCTAGCTTTTTGACCTAGATTAATTTAATTCTTAAATATGAATGCAATACACCAAACTACATAATGACCTGGGATTCAGTAAGATCAATCTATAACTGAGATAACTGCATAATTTGAAGTAAATCGAAGTTGATTTGAAAAAGTTATAATAAGAATTAATGTGTACTATCTGAATATTGTCCGAACAGCAAATTCTAGCTTTTTACCTAGATTAATTTAATTCTTAAATTTGAGAGCAAAACACCAAACTTCATAACAACCTGGGATTCAGTAAGATCAATATATTACCAAGGCAGCTGTATAGTTTGATGAAAATCCAAGTTGATTTGAAAAGGTATAAAAGAATTAAAGTGTACTATCTGAAAATAGTCCAACTGCAAATTCTACCTTTTTACCTAGATTAATTTAATTCTGAAATTTGACAGCAATACACCAAACTACATAACGACCTGTGGTTCAGTAAGATCAATTTATTACTAAGGTAGCTGTATAGTTTGATGAAAATCCAAGTTGATTTGAAAAAGTTATAAAAAAATTAATGTGTACTATCTGAATTTTGTCCTAAATTGGAAATCCTAGCTTTTTGACCTAGATTAATTTAATTCTTAAATTTGAGAGCAAAACACCAAATTACATAATGACCTTGGATTCAGTAAGATCAATTTATTACTAAGATAACTGCATAGTTTGATGAAAATCCAAGTTGATTTGAAAAAGTTATAATAAGAATTAAAGTGTACTATCTGAATATAGTCCAAACTGCAAATTCTACCTTTTTACCTAGATTAATTTAATTCTGAAATTTGACAGCAATACACCAAACTACATAACGACCTGTGGTTCAGTAAGATCAATTTATTACTAAGGTAGCTGTATAGTTTGATGAAAATCCAAGTTGATTTGAAAAAGTTATAAAAAATTAATGTGTACTATCTGAATATATTCGAATAGCAAATTCTAGCTGTTTTTACGAGATTAATTTAATTCTTAAATTTGACAGCAATACACCAAACTACATAACGACCTGTGTTTCAGTAAGATCAATATATTACCAAGGCAGCTGTATAGTTTGATGAAAATCCAAGTTGATTTGAAAAAGGTATAAAAGAATTAAAGTGTACTATCTGAATATAGTCCAAACTGCAAATTCTACCTTTTTACCTAGATTAAGTTAATTCTGAAATTTGACAGCAATACACCAAACTACATAACGACCTGTGGTTCAGTAAGATCAATTTATTACCAAGGTAGCTGTAAAGTTTGATGAAAATCCAAGTTGATTTGAAAAGTTATAAAAAAATTAAAGTGTACTATCTGAATTTTGTCCGAAATTGCAAATCCTAGCTTTTTGACCTAGATTGATTTAATTCTTAAACTTGAAAGCTATACACCAAACTACATAATGAACTAGGATTCAGTAAGATCAATTTATTACTGAGATAACTGCATAATTTGATGAAAATCCAAGTTGATTTGATAAAGTTATAATAAGAATTAAAGTGTACTATCTCAATATAGTCCGAACTGCAAATTCTAGCTTTTTTTTTTCACCTAGATTAATCTAATTCTTAAATTTGACAGCAATACATCAAACTTCATAAAACCTGGGATTCAGTAAGATCAATATATTACCAAGGTAGCTGTATAATTTGATGAAAATCCAAGTTGATTTGAAAAGTTAGAAAAAATTAAAGAGTACTATCTGAATATAGTCCAAACTGCAAATTCTACCTTTTTAACCTAGATTAATTTAATTCTGAAATTTGACAGCAATACACCAAACTACATAACGACCTGTGATTCAGTAAGATCAATATATTAACAAGGTAGCTGTATAGTTTGATGAAAATCCAAGTTGATTTGAAAAGTTATAAAAGAAATAATGTGTACTATCTGAATATTGTCCAAACAGCAAATTCTAGCTTTTATTTAACCTAGATTAATTTAATTCTTAAAGTTGACCTCAAAACACCAAACTTCAAAACAACCTGGGATTCAGTAAGATCAATATATTACCAAGGCAGCTGTATAGTTTGATGAAAATCCAAGGTCATTTGAAAAGTTATAAAAATTAAAGTGTACTATCTGAATTTTGTCCGAAATTGCAAATTGTAGCTTTTTTTACCTAGATATTGATTAATTTAATTTTAAATTTGAAAGCAATACACTAAACTACATAATGGCCTGGGATTCAGTAAGATCAATTTATTACTGAGATAACTGCATAGTTTGATGAAAATCCAAGTTGATTTGATAAAGTTATAATAAGAATTAAAGTGTACTATCTCAATATAGTAGAAAGTTTTGATGGTGTAGTAAAATAGTACTATGATGTTTAATTGTCTATCTATCTAAACATGCTTGGTATAATTGGATTTTATTGTGTAGTGAGATAGTTGTATAATGTCAGATGGGTTAACTATAGAAACATCTTTGGTATAATTGGTTTTATGGTGTAGTAAGATAGTACTATGATGTTATATGGTCTATCTATTGAAACATGGTTGGTATAATTGGTTTTTATGGTGTAGTTAGATAGTACTATGTTGTTAGATGTTGTATCTATAGAATCATGTTTGGTATAATTGTTTTTATGGTGTATTAAGATAGTACTATGATGTTTTATGGCCTATCTATTGAAACATGCTTTGTATAATTGTTTTTATGGTGTAGTTAGACAGTACTATGTTGTTAGATGTTGTATCTTTAGAATCATGTTTGGTATAATTGTTTTTATGTTGTAGTAAGATAGTACTATGATGTTATATGGTCTATCTATTGAAACATGTTTGGTATATTTGGTTTTGATGGTGTAGTAAGAAAGTACTATGTTGTTTAATTGTCTATCTATTGAAACATGCTTGGTATATTAGGTTTTATTGTGTAGTGAGATAGTTCTATAATGTTAGATGGTTTAACTATAGAAACAGCTTTGGTATAATTGGTTTTATGGTGTAGTAAGATAGTACTGTGATGTTATATGATGTATCTATTGAAACATGCTTGGTATAATTGGTTTTTGATGGTGTAGTAAGATAGTACTATGATGTTATATGGTGTATTTATTGAAACATGCATGGTATAATTGGTTTTTAAGGTGTAGTAAGATAGTATTATGATGTTATATGGTCTATCTATTGAAACAAGCTTGGTATAATTGGTTTTTATGGTGTAGTAAGATAGTTCTATGATGTTATATGGTCTATCTATTGAAACATGCTTGGTATAATTGGTTTTATGGTCTAGTAAGATAGTATTATGTTGTTAGATGTTGTATCTATTGGAACATGCTTGGTATAATTGTTTTGATGGTGTGTTAAATTGGAGTATTTTGTTTAATTGTCTATCTATCTAAACATGCTTGGTATAATTGGTTTTTATTGTGTAGTGAGATAGTTCTATAATGTTAGATGGTTTAATTATTGAAACAGGCTTGGTATAATTGTTTTTTATGGTGTAGTAAGATAGTACTATGATGTTATATGGTCTATCTATTGAAACAGGCTTGGTATAATTGGTCTTGATGGTGTAGTAAAATAGTACTATGTTGTTTAATTGTCTATCAATTGAAGGATGCTTGGTATATTTGGTTTTATGGTGTAGTGAGATAGTTCTATAATGTTAGATGGTTTAACTATAGAAACATCTTTGGTATAATTGGTTTTTATGGTGTAGTAAGATAGTACTATGATGTTATATGGTCTATCTATTGAAACAAGCTTGGTATAATTGTTTTTTTCGGTGTAGTAAGATAGTACTATGATGTTATTGTCTATCTATTTAAACATGCTTGGTATAATTGGTTTTTATGGTGTAGTATGATAGTACTATGTTGTTAGATGTTGTATCTATAGAAACATTCTTGGTATAATTGGTTTTATGGTGGAGTAATATAGTACTATGTTGTTAGATGTTGTATCTATAGACCATGCATGGTATAATTGTTTTTATGGTAGAGTAAGATAGTACTATGATGTTATATGGTCTATCTATTGAAACATGCTTTTATAATTGTTTTTATGGTGTAGTAAGATAGTACTATGATGTTATATGGTCTATCTATTGAAACATGCTGAATATAATTGGTTTTATGGTGTAGTAAGATGGTAATATGATGTTATATGGTCTATCTATTGAAACATGATTGGTATAATTGTTTTTATGGTGTAATAAGATAGTACTATGATGTTATATGGTCTATTTATTGAAAAATCCTTGGTATAATTGGTTTTATGGTGTAGTAAGATAGTACTATGATGTTATATGGTCTATCTATTGAAACAAGCTTGGTATAATTGGTTTTATGGTCTAGTAAGATAGTACTATGTTGTTAGATGTTGTATCAATTGAAACATGCTCGGTATAAATGGTTTTTAGGGTGTAGTTAGATAGGAATATGTTGTTAGATGTTGTATCTGTAGAAACATGTTTGGTATAATTGGTTTTGATGGTGTAATAAGATAGTACTATGTTGTTTAATTGTCTATCTATCTAAACATGCTTGGTATAATTGGTTTTTATTGTGTAGTGAGATAGTTCTATAATGTTAGATGGTTTAACTATTGAAACAGGCTTGGTATAATTGGTTTTATGGTGTAGTAAAATAGTGCTATGATGTTATATCGTCTATCTATTGAAACATGCTTGGTATAATTGGTTTTATGGTGTAGTAAGATAGTACTATGATGTTATATGGTCTATCTATTGGAACATGCTTGGTATAATTGTTTTTATGGTATAGTAAGATAGTACTATGATGTTATATGGTCTATCTATTGAAACATGCTTGGTATAATTGTTTTTATGGTGTAGTAAGATAGTACTATGATGTTATATGGTCTATCTATTGAAACTTGGTTGGTATAATTGGTTTTTATGGTGTAGTAAGATAGTACTATGTTGTTAGATGTTGTATCTATAGAAACATGCTGGGTATAATTAGTTTTATGGTGGAGTAAGATAGTATTATGATGTTTTATCCTGCAATCAGCTAACTATTGTACAAATAACAGGTACACAAATAAATATTTGCTTTATTTGTACTTGTACAAATAAAGTCTCCTGTTACCCCGCTTCCATGTTGCGCAAGCGGTAATATGGATATTTCTTTTGCGTACCAGTTCATTTTGGGGTCCTCTTCGCTGTCCGCATTTAAACTATGTCGATTTCTTTGAAAATTAGAGACAATGATTTAGATTTTAACAACTAAAGTTTCAAGCGTTGGGTGTAAATTTCAGTATAAAAACAATATATGTACATTGTCGGAAAATATAAAATTTATTTGTACTGCTATGGTGTTGTAAGATAGGACTATGATGTTATATGGTCTATCTATTGAAACATGCTGAGTATAATTGGTTTTATGGTGTAGTAAGATAGTACTATGATGTGATATGGTCTATCTATTGAAACATGCTTGGTATAATTGAATTTTATGGTGTAGTAAGATAGTACTACGATGTTATATGGTCTATCTATTGAAACAGGCTTGGTATAATTGGTTTTGATGGTGTAATAAGATATTACTATGTTGTTTAATTGTTCATCTATCTAAACATGCTTGGTATAATTGGTTTTATTGTGTAGTGAGATAGTTCTATAATGTTAGATGGTTTAACTATTGAAAAGGCTTGGTATAATTGGTTTTATGGTGTAGTAAAATAGTACTATGATGTTATATGGTCTATCTATTGAAACATGCTTAGTATAATTGGTTTTATGGTGTAGTAAGATAGTACTATGATGTTATATGGTCTATCTATTAGAACATGCTTTGTATAATTGTTTTTATGGTGTAGTAAGATAGTACTATGATGTTATATGGTCTATCTATTGAAACAAGCTTGGTATAATTGTTTTTATGGTGTAGTAAGATAGTACTATGATGTTATCTGGTCTATCTATTGAAACTTGCTTGGTATAATTGGTTTTATGGTGAAGTAAGATAGTACTATGTTGTTAGATGTTGTATCTAATGAAACATGCTTGGTATAATTGTTTTTATGGTGTAGTAAGATAATACTATGTTGTTAGATGTTGTATCTATTGAAACATGCTTGGTATAATTGGTTTGTATGGTGTAGTTAGATAGGACTATGTTGTTAGATGTGGTATCTATAGAAACATGTTTGGTATAATTGGTTTTGATGGTGTAGTAAGATAGTGCTATGTTGTTTAATTGTCTATCTATCTAAACATGCCTGGTATAATTAGTTTTATTGTGTAGTGAGATAGTTCTATAATGTTAGATGGTTTAACTACTGAAACAGGCTTGGTATAATTTTTTTGTATGGTGTAGTAAGATAGTACTGTGATGTTATATGGTCTATCTATTGAAACATGCTTGGTATAATTGTTTTATATGGTGTAGTAAGATAGTCCTATGATGTTATATGGTCTATCTATTGAAACATGCTTGGTATAATTGTTTTTATGGTGTAGTAAGATAGTACTATGATTTTATATGGTCTATCTATTGAAACATGCTTGGTATAATTGTTTTTATAGTGTAGAAAAATAGTACTATGATGTTATATGGTCTATCTATTGAAACATGTTTGGTATAATTGTTTTTATGGTGTAGTAAGATAGTACTATGTTGTTTAATTGTCTATCTATCTAAACATGCTTGATATAATTGTTTTTATAATGTAGTAAGATAGTACTATGATGTTATTTGGTCTATTAATTGAAACAGGCTTGGTATAATTGTTTTTATGGTGTAGTAAGATAGTACTATGATGTTATATGGTCTATCTATTGAAACATGCTTGGTATAATTGTTTGTTTATGGTGTAGTAAGATAGTACTATGATTTTATATGGTCTATCTATTGAAACATGATTGGTATAATTGGTTTTTATGGTGTAGTAAGATAGTACTATGATGTTATATGGTCTATCTATTAAAACAGGCTTGGTATAATTGGCTTTTATTGTGTAGTAAGATAGTACTATGTTGTTTAATTGACTATCTATCTAAACATGCTTGATATAATTGTTTTTTATAATGTAGAAAGATAGTACTATGATGTTATTCGGTCTATTAATTGAAACAGGCTTGATATTATTGTTTTTTATGGTGTAGTAAGATAGTACTATGATGTTATATGGTCTATCTATTAAAACATGCTTGGTATAATTGTTTGTTTATGGTGTAGTAAGATAGTACTATGATGTTATATGGTCTATCTATTGAAACATACTTGGTATAATTGGTGTTTATGGTGTAGTAAGATAGTGCTATGATGTTATATGATCTATCTATTGAAACATGCTTGGTATAATTGGTTTTATGGTGTAGTTAGATAGTACTATGTTGTTAGATGTTTTATCTATAGAAACATGTTTGGTATAATTGGTCTTGATGGTGTAGGAAAATAGTACTATGTTGTTTAATTGTCTATCAATTGAAGCATGCTTGGTATATTTGGTTTTTATGGTGTAGTGAGATAGTTCTATCATGTTAGATGGTTTAACTATAGGAACATCTTTGGTATAATTGTTTCTTTATGGTGTAGTAAGATAGTAATATCATGTTATATGGTCTATCTATTGAAACAAGCTTGGTATAATTGTTTTTTCGGTGTAGTAAGATAGTACTATGATGTTATTGTTCATCTATTTAAACATGCTTGGTATAATTGGTTTTATGGTGTAGTTAGATAGTACTATGTTGTTAGATGTTGTATCTATAGAAACATTCTTGGTATAATTAATTTTATGGTGGAGTCATATAGTACTATGTTGTTAGATGTTGTATCTATAGACCATGCATGGTATAATTGGTTTTTATGGTAGAGTAAGATAGTTCTATGGTGTTATATGGTCTATCTATTGAAACATGCTTGGTATAATTGTTTTTATGGTGTTGTAAGATAGTGCTATGATGTTATATGATCTATCTATTGAAACATGCTTGGTATAATTGGTTTTATGGTGTAGTTAGATAGTACTATGTTGTTAGATGTTTTATCTATAAAACATGTTTGGTATAATTGGTCTTGATGGTGTAGGAAAATAGTACTATGTTGTTTAATTGTCTATCAATTGAAGCATGCTTGGTATATTTGGTTTTATGGTGTAGTGAGATAGTTCTATCATGTTAGATGGTTTAACTATAGGAACATCTTTGGTATAATTGTTTCTTTATGGTGTAGTAAGATAGTAATATCATGTTATATGGTCTATCTATTGAAACAAGCTTGGTATAATTGTTTTTTCGGTGTAGTAAGATAGTACTATGATGTTATTGTCTATCTATTTAAACATGCTTGGTATAATTGGTTTTTATGGTGTAGTTAGATAGTACTATGTTGTTAGATGTTGTATCTATAGAAACATTCTTGGTATAATTAATTTTATGGTGGAGTAATATAGTACTATGTTGTTAGATGTTGTATCTATAGACCATGCATGGTATAATTGGTTTTACGGTAGAGTAAGATAGTTCTATGGTGTTATATGGTCTATCTATTGAAACATGCTTGGTATAATTGTTTTTATGGTGTTGTAAGATAGTACTATGATGTTATATGGTCTATCTATTGAAACATGCTTACATTTGTATTAACATCAAGATTATTCTCCTTTAATCTATACAGGAAGTTTTATTGTTGATATTTACCCTTATGTATCTAGTGTTAAATTAGGTTTTATATGACAGACCTTTCTTGGTATTCCTAATTATTGGAAGATTTTATATAGACAGAAAAGTATACCTAAAACGACAAAGTTATTTTTCATTTACCTGTATATATTATGAAAACCGGTTTTTCAAAAGTGATTATTTTCTAAGGGTTTAATATTTCGCGGTAGTGTTTTGCCATGGCTTTATTTGGACTTGTTTGTTTGCTTTTTGGCCTTGAATGTTTGTCCCTAATATTTTATTAACTATGTATTTACTTTCAGGTATCACAGATCGAATTTATTCGTTCATAGTGTGTTAATTTACGTTTTTTGATTGAGTTAAGCCTTCCAATTGATGTTTTATCGTGTTTTTCTATGTTGTGATGTTATACTATTGTTTCAGAAAAAGGGAGAAGGTTTGGTACCATTAAAACGTTTAATCCTGCTGCAAATGTTTGCACCTGTCCTAAGTCAGGAATCTGATGTACAGTAGTTGTCGTTTGTTTATGTAATTTATACGTGTTTCTCGTTTCTCGTTTTTATATATACTAGACCGTTGGTTTTACCGTTTGAATGGTTTTACACTAGTACTTTTGGGGCCCTTTATAGCTTGTTGTTCGGTGTGAGCCAAGGCTCCGTGTTGAAGGCCGTACATTGACCTATAATGGTTTACTTTTATAAATTGTTATTTGGATGGAGAGTTGTCTCATTGGCACTCACACCACATCTTCCTATATCGTATAATTGGTTTTATGATGTAGTAAGATAGTACTATGATGTTATATGGTCTATCTATTGAAACATGCTTGGTATAATATAATTTTATGGTGTAGTAAGATAGTACTATGATGTTTTATGATTTATCTATTGAAACATGCTTGGTATAATTGGTTTTATGGTGTAGTTAGATAGGACTATGTTGTTAGATGTTGTATCTATAGAAACATGCTTGGTATGATTGGTTTTGATGGTGTAGTAAGATAGTACTATGTTGTTTAATTGTCTATCTATCTAAAGATGCTTGGCATAATTTTTTTTGTGTAGTGAGATAGTTCTATAATGTTAGATGGTTTAACTAAAGAAACATCTTTGGTATAATTGGTTTTATGGTGTAATAGATAGTACTATCTTTTTAGATGATGTATCTTTAGAAACATGTTGGGCATAATTGGTTTTGATGGTGTAGTAAGATAGTACTATGTTGTTTAATTGTCTATCTATCTAAACATGCTTGGTATAATTGTTTTTTTTGGTGTAGTGGGATAGTTCTATAATGTTAGATGGTTTAACTATAGAAACATCTTTGGTATAATTGGTTTTTATGGTGTAGTAAGATAGTACTATGATGTTATATGGTCTATCTATTGAAACAAGCTTGGTATAATTCTTTTTTCGGTGTAGTAAGATAGTACTATGATGTTATTGTCTATCTATTTTAACATGCTTGGTATAATTGTTTTTATGGTGTAGTAAGATAGTACTATGTTGTTAGATGTTGTATCTATAGAAACATTCTTGGTATAATTGGTTTTATGGTGGAGTAATATAGTACTATGTTGTTAGATGTTGTATCTATAGACCATGCATGGTATAATTGGTTTTTATGGTAGAGTAAGATAGTACTATGATGTGATATGGTCTATCTATTGAAACATGCTTGGTATAATTGTTTTTATGATGTTGTAAGATAGTACTATGATGTTATATGGTCTATCTATTGAAACATGCTTAGTATAATTGGTTTTATGGTGTAGTAAGATAGTACTATGATGTTATATGGTCTATCTATTGAAACATGCTTGGTATAATTGAATTTTATGGTGTAGTAAGATAGTACTACGATGTTATATGGTCTATCTATTGAAACATGCTTGGTATAATTGTTTTTATAGTGTAGAAAAATAGTACTATGATGTTATATGGTCTATCTATTGAAACATGTTTGGTATAATTGTTTTTATGGTGTAGTAAGATAGTGCTATGATGTTATATGGTCTATTCATTAGAACATCCTTTGTATAATTGTTTTAATGGTGTAGTAATATCGTACTATGATGTTATATGGTCTATCTATTGAAACATGCTTGGTGTAGTAAGATAGTACTATGTTGTTAGATGTTGTATCTAATGAAACATGCTTGGTATAATTGGTTTTTATGGTGTAGTAAGATAGTACTATGTTGTTAGATGTTGTATCTAATGAAACATGCTTGGTATAATTGTTTTTATGGTGTAGTAAGATAGTACTATGTTGTTAGATGATGTATCTATTGAAAGATGCTTGGTATAATTGGTTTTATGGTGTAGTTAGATAGGACTATGTTGTTAGATGTTGTATCTATAGAAACATGCTTGGTATAATTGCTTTTGATGGTGTAGTAAAATAGTACTATGTTGTTTAATTGTCTATCTATCTAAAGATGCTTGGCATAATTTTTTTTTGTGTAGTGAGATAATTCTATAATGTTAGATGGTTTAACTATAGAAACATCTTTGGTATAATTGGTTTTATGGTGTAATAAGATAGTACTATCTTTTTACATGATGTATCTTTAGAAACATGTTCGGCATAATTGGTTTTGATGGTGTAGTAAGATATTACTATGTTGTTTAATTGTCTGTCTATCTAAACATGCTTGGTATAATTGTTTTTTTTGGTGTAGTGAGATAGTTCTATAATGTTAGATGGTTTAACTATAGAAACATCTTTGGTATAATTGGTTTTTATGGTGTAGTAAGATAGTACTATGATGTTATATGGTTTATCTATTGAAACATGCTTGGTATAATTGTTTTTATGGTGTAGTAAAATAGTACTATGATGTTATATGGTTTATCTATCTAAACATGCTTGGTATAATTGTTTTTATGGTGTAGTAAGATAGTACTATGATGTTATATGGTCTATCTATTGAAACATGCTTGGTATAATTGTTTTTATGGTGAAGTAAGATAGTACTATGATGTTATATGGTCTATCTATTGAAACATGCTTGGTATAATTGTTTTTATGGTGTAGTAAGATAGTACTTTGTTGTTAGATGTTGTATTTAATGAAACATGCTTGGTATAATTGTTTTTATGGTGTAGTAAGATAGTACTATGTTGTTAGATGTTGTATCTATTGAAACATGCTTGGTATAATTGGTTTTATGGTGTAGTTAGATAGGACTATGTTGTTAGATGTTGTATCTATAGAAACATGTTTGGTATAATTGGTTTTGATGGTGTAGTAAGATAGTGCTATGTTGTTTAATTGTCTACCTATCTAAACATACTTGGTATAATTAGTTTTATTGTGTAGTGAGATAGTTCTATAATGTTAGATGGTTTAACTATAGAAACATCTTTGGTATAATTGGTTTTATGGTGTAATAAGATAGTACTATCTTTTACATGATGTATCTTTAGAAACATGTTTGGCATAATTGGTTGGGATGGTGTAGTAAGATAGTACTATGTTGTTTAATTGTCTATCTATCTAAACATGCTTGGTATAATTGTTTTTTTGGTGTAGTGAGATAGTTCTATAATGTTAGATGGTTTAACTATAGAAACATGCTTGGTATAATTGGTTTTATGGTGTAGTAAGATAGTACTATGTTGTTAGATGTTGTATCTATAGAAATATGCTTGGTATAATTGGTTTTTATGGTGTAGTAAGATAGTACTATGTTGTTAGATGTTGTATTTGAAGAAACATGCTTGGTATAATTGTTTTTATGGTGGAGTAAGATAGTACTATGATGTTGTTATATGGTCTATCTATTGAAACATGCTTGGTATAATTGTTTTTATGGAGTAGTAAGATAGTACTATGATGTTATATGGTTTATCTATTGAAACATGCTTGGTATAATTGGTTTTATGGTGTAGTAAAATAGTACTATGATGTTATATGGTCTATCTATCGAAACATGCTTGGTACAATTATTTTTATGGTGTAGTAAGATAGTGCTATGATGTTATATCGTCTTCTTATTAGAACATGCTTGGTAAAATTGTTTTTATGGTGAAGTAAGATAGTACTATGATGTTATATGGTCTATTTATTGAAACATGCTTGGTATAATTGGTTTTATGTTGTAGTAAGATAAAACTATGATGTTATATGGTCTATCTAATGAAACATGCTTGGTATAATTGGTTTTTATGATGTACTAAGATAGTACTATGTTGTTAGATGTTGTATGTATTGAAACATGCTTGGTATAATTGGTTTTATGGTGTAGTGAGATAATTCTATAATGTTAGATGGTTTAACTATAGAAACATCTTTGGTATAATTGGTTTTTATGGTGTAATAAGATAGTACTATCTTTTACATGATGTATCTTTAGAAACATGTTGGGCATAATTGGTTTTGATGGTGTAGTAAGATAGTACTATGTTGTTTAATTGTCTGTCTATCTAAACATGCTTGGTATAATTGTTTTTTTTTTTGGTGTAGTGAGATAGTTCTGTAATGTTAGATGGTTTAACTATAGAAACATCTTTGGTATAATTGGTTTTATGGTGTAGTAAGATAGTACTATGATGTTATATGGTCTATCTATTGAAATATGCTTGGTATAATTGGTTTTATGGTGTAGTAAGATAGTACTATGATGTTATATGGTTTATTTATTGAAACATGCTTGGTATAATTGTTTTTATGGTGTAGTAAAATAGTACTATGATGTTATATGGTCTATCTATCTAAACATGCTTGGTATAATTGTTTTTTATGGTGTAGTAAGATAGTACTATGATGTTATATGGTCTATCTATTGAAACATGCTTGGTATAATTGTTTTTTTATGGTGAAGTAAGATAGTACTATGATGTTATATGGTCTATCTATTGAAACATGCTTGGTATAATTGTTTTTTATGGTGTAGTAAGATAGTACTTTGTTGTTAGATGTTGTATTTAATGAAACATGCTTGGTATAATTGTTTTATGGTGTAGTAAGATAGTACTATGTTGTTAGATGTTGTATCTATTGAAACATGCTTGATATAATTGGTTTTTATGGTGTAGTTAGATAGGACTATGTTGTTAGATGTTGTATCTATAGAAACATGTTTGGTATAATTGGTTTTGATGGTGTAGTAAGATAGTACTATGTTGTTTAATTGTCTATCTATCTAAACATGCTTGGTATAATTAGTTTTTATTGTGTAGTGAGATAGTTCTATAATGTTAGATGGTTTAACTATAGAAACATCTTTGGTATAATTGGTTTTATGGTGTAATAAGATAGTACTATCTTTTACATGATGTATCTTTAGAAACATGTTTGGCATAATTGGTTTGGATGGTGTAGTAAGATAGTACTATGTTGTTTAATTGTCTATCTATCTAAACATGCTTGGTATAATTGTTTTGTTTGGTGTAGTGAGATAGTTCTATAATGTTAGATGGTTTAACTATAGAAACATGCTTGGTATAATTGGTTTTTATGGTGTAGTAAGATAGTACTATGTTGTTAGATGTTGTATTTATAGAAACATGCTTGGTATAATTGTTTTTATGGTGGAGTAAAATAGTACTATGATGTTGTTATATGGTCTATCTATTGAAACATGCTTGGTATAATTGTTTTTATGGTGTAGTAAGAAAGTACTATGATGTTATATGGTTTATCTATTGAAACATGCTTGGTATAATTGGTTTTTATGGTGTAGTAAAATAGTACTATGATGTTATATGGTCTATCTATCAAAACATGCTTGGTATAATTGTTTTTATGGTGTAGTAAGATAGTACTTTGTTGTTAGATGTTGTATTTAATGAAACATGCTTGGTATAATTGTTTTTATGGTGTAGTAAGATAGTACTATGTTGTTAGATGTTGTATCTATTGAAACATGCTTGATATAATTGGTTTTATGGTGTAGTTAGATAGGACTATGTTGTTAGATGTTGTATCTATAGAAACATGTTTGGTATAATTGGTTTTGATGGTGTAGTAAGATAGTACTATGATGTTATATGGTCTATCTATCTAAACATACTTGGTATAATTAGTTTTATTGTGTAGTGAGATAGTTCTATAATGTTAGATGGTTTAACTATAGAAACATCTTTGGTATAATTGGTTTTATGGTGTAATAAGATAGTACTATCTTTTACATGATGTATCTTTAGAAACATGTTTGGCATAATTGGTTTGGATGGTGTAGTAAGATAGTACTATGTTGTTTAATTGTCTATCTATCTAAACATGCTTGGTATAATTGTTTTTGTTTGGTGTAGTGAGATAGTTCTATAATGTTAGATGGTTTAACTATAGAAACATGCTTGGTATAATTGGTTTTTATGGTGTAGTAAGATAGTACTATGTTGTTAGATGTTGTATTTATAGAAACATGCTTGGTATAATTGTTTTTATGGTGGAGTAAAATAGTACTATGATGTTGTTATATGGTCTATCTATTGAAACATGCTTGGTATAATTGTTTTTATGGTGTAGTAAGAAAGTACTATGATGTTATATGGTTTATCTATTGAAACATGCTTGGTATAATTGGTTTTTATGGTGTAGTAAAATAGTACTATGATGTTATATGGTCTATCTATCAAAACATGCTTGGTATAATTGTTTTTATGGTGTAGTAAGATAGTGCTATGATGTTATATCGTCTTCTTATTAGAACATGCTTGGTAAAATTGTTTTTATGGTGAAGTAAGATAGTACTATGATGTTATATGGTCTATTTATTGAAACATGCTTGGTATAATTGGTTTTATGTTGTAGTAAGATAGAACTATGATGTTATATGGTCTATCTAATGAAACATGCTTGGTATAATTGGTTTTTATGATGTACTAAGATAGTACTATGTTGTTAGATGTTGTATGTATTGAAACATGCTTGGTATAATTGGTTTTATGGTGTAGTGAGTAAGTTCTATAGTGTTAGATGGTTTAACTATAGAAACATCTTTGTATAATTGGTTTTTATGGTGTAGTAAGATAGAAATATGATGTTATATGGTGTATCTGTTTAAACATGCTTGGTATGATTGTTTTTTATGGTGTAGTAAGATAGTACTATGATGTTATATGGTTTATCTATTGAAACATGCTTTGTATAATTGTTTTGTATGGTGTAGTAAGATAGCACTATGATGTTATATGATCTATCTATTGAAACATGCTTGGTATAATTGTTTTTATGGTGTAGTAAGATACTACTATGATGTTAGTGGTTGTATCTATAGAAACATGTTTGGTATAATTTGTTTTGATGGTGTAGTAAGATAGTGCTATGTTGTTTAATTGTCTGTCTATCTAAACATGCTTGGTATAATTGGTTTTTATGGTGTAGTAAGATAGTACTATGATGTTATATGGTTTATCTATTGAAACATGCTTTGTATAATTGTTTTTATTGTGGAGTAAGATATTACTATGATGTTATATGATCTATCTATTGAAACATGCTTGGTATAATTGTTTTTATGGTGTAGTAAGATACTACTATGATGTTAGTGGTTGTATCTATAGAAACATGTTTGGTATAATTGGTCTTGATGGTGTAGTAAGATAGTATTATGTTGTTTAATTGTCTATCTATTGAATAGATATAAGAAGATGTGGTATGAGTGCCAATGAGACAACTCTCCATCCAAATCAAAATTTATAAATGTAAACCACTATAGGTCAAAGTACGGTCTTCAACACGGAGCCTAGGCTCACACCGAACAGTAAGCTATAAAAGGGCCCCAAAATTACTAGTGTAAAACCATTCAAACGGGAAAACCAGCGGTCTAATCTATATAAAAACGAGAAACGAGAAACACTTATGAACCACATCAACAAACGACAACTACTGAACATCAGATTCCTGACTTAGGACAGGTGCAAACAAGTGCAGCGGGTTTAAACGTTTTAATGGTACCAAACCTTCACCCTTTACATGCTTGGTATAATAGTTTTAATGGTGTAGTAAAATAGTACTATGAAGTTATCTGGTCTATCTATTGAAACATGCTTGGTATAATTGGTTTTATGGTGTAGTAAGATAGTGCTATGATGTTATATGGTCTATTTATTGAAACATGCTTGGTATAATTGTTTTAAATGGTGTAGTAAGATAGTACTATGATGTTATATGGTCTATCTTTTGAAACATGCTTGATATAATTGTTTTTTTTGGTGTAGTAAGATAGTACTATTTTGTTAGATGTTGTATCTATAGAAACATGTTTGGTATAATTGGTTTTGATGGTGTAGTAAGATAGTTCTATAATGTTAGATTGTTTAACTTTAGAAACATCTTTGGTATCATTTGTTTTTATGGTGTAGTAAGATAGTACTATGATGTTATATTGTCTATCTATTGAAACATGCTTGGTATAATTGTTTTATGGTGTAGTAAGATAGTACTATGATGTTATATGGTCTATCTATTGAAACAGGCTTGGTATAATTGTTTTTATGGTGTAGTAAGATAGTACTATGATGTTATATGGTCTATCAATTGAAACATGCTTGGTATAATTGTTTTTATGGTGTAGTAAGATAGTACTATGATCTACATTCACCTCACTTTCAGCAATACTGATTTGTATTTTCATCAAAATTTCGACAGGCTTTGTCTACCTGAGGTACACATGAACTGAAACTCAAGTGCAGACCAACTCAATCTACATACACCTCACTTTGAGGAATATAGATGTGTATTACCATCAAAACTTTCAACATTTTGTCTACTTCAGGTACACATCAACTGAACCTCAAGTGCATACCAATTCAATATACATACACCAAACTTTGATGATTGTTGATGTGTATTACCATCAAAACTTTCGACAGGGTTTGTCTACCTGAGGTACACATCAACTTTATCTCAAGTACAGACCTATGCAACTTACATACACCTCACTTTGATGAATATTGATGTGTATTACCATCAAAATTTTCGACAGCTTTGTGTGCTTCAGGTACGCATCAAATGTACGTCAAGTACAAACCAATTCCATGTACATACGACCAACTTTGATGAATATTGATGTGTATTACCGTCATAACTTTCGACAGGCTTTGACTACTGGAGTAACAAATCATTTTTACCTTAAGGACAGACCAATTTAATCTACATACACCCAACTCTGATGAATATTGATGTATATTTCCATCGAAACTTTGGACAGGCTTTGTCTAATTCAGGTACACATCAACTGTACCTCAAGTGCAGACCACTTCCATGTTCATACAACCAACTTTGATGAATAGTGATGTATTACCGTGAAAACGTTCAACAGGTTTTGTCTACTGGAGGACAAATCAACTGTACCTTAAGTACAGACCAATGCAACTTACATACACCCAACTCTGATGAGTATTGATGTATATTCCCATCAAAACTTTCAACAGGCTAAGTCTATTTCAGGTTTGCATCACTGTACCTCAAGTAGAGATCAATGCAGCTTACATACACCCAACTCTGATGAAAATTGATGTGTGTTACCATCAAAACTTTCGACAGACTTTGTATACCTGAGGTACACATCAACTGTACCTGAAATACAGACCAACTCAATCTACATACACCTGACTTTGATGAATATTGATGTGTAACACCATCAAAACTTTTGAAAGCTTTGTCTCTTTGAAGTTCAAATCAACTGCACCTCAAGTACAGACCAATGCAACTTACAAACACCTCAGTTTGATGAACATTGATGTGTATTACCATCAAAACATTCAACAGGCTTTGTCTACTTCAGGAACGCATCAAATGTACCTAAAGTACAGACCAATGCAACTTACATACACCCAACTCTGATGAGTATTGATGTATATTCCCATCAAAACTTTCAACAGGCTAAGTCTACTTCAGGTGCGCATCAACTGTACCTGAAGTACAGACCAATGCAACTTACATACATACCAACTCTGATGAATATTGGTGTGTATCACCATGAAAACTTTCGAAAGGCTTTGTCTATCTGAGGTACACATAAACTGTACCTTTAATACAGACCAATATAAGCTACATACACCTCACTTTGATGAATATTGATGTGTATTACCATAAAAAATTTCGAAAACTTTGTCTATTGAAGCACAAAACTGTACCTCCAGTACAGACCTACTCAATCTACATACACCTGACTTTGATGAATAGTCAAGTGTATTACAATCAAAACTTTCGAAAGCTTTGTCTACTTCAAGTACAAATCAACTGTACCTCTAGTGCAGACCAATTCCATGTACATACAAGAAACTTGATGAATAGTGATGTGTAATACTTTCTAAACGTTCAACAGGCTTTGTCTACTGAGGTACAAATCAACTGTACCTTAAGTACAGACCTATTAAATCTATATTTACCCAACTCTGATGGATATTGATGTGTTGTGAATTACCATCAAAACTTTCGACAGGCTTTGTCTACTTGAGGTTCACATCTAATATACCTCAAGTACAGACCGATGCAACTTATATACACCCAACTCTGATGAATATTGATGTGTATTACCATCAAAACTTTCGACAGGCTTTCTCTACCTAAGGTACACACCAACTCTACCTCAAGTACAGACCAATTCTATCTACATACACCTTACTTCGATGAATATTGATGTATTACCATCAAAACTTTCGACAGGCTTTTCTACCTAAGGTACACACCAACTCTACCTCAAGTACAGACCAATTCCATCTACATACACCTCACTTGATGAGTATTAATGTGAATTCCATCAAAACTTTCAACAGGCTTAGTCTACTTCAGGTACGCATCATCTGTACCTCAAGTACAGACCTACTTAATCTACATACACACAACTCTGATGAAAAGTGATGTGTATTACCATCAAAATTTTCGACAGGCTTTGTCTACTTGACGTACACATCTAATATATCTCAAGTACAGACCGATGCAACTTATATACACCCACTCTGATGAATATTGATGTGTATTACCATCAAAACTTTCGATATGCCTTGTCTACATGAGGTACACACACATCAACTGTATCTTAAGTACAGACAAATGCAACTTACATACACCCAACTCTGATGAATATTGATGTGTATTACCATCAAAACTTTAGAAAGCTTTGTCTACTTGAAGTACAAATCAACTGCAACTCAAGTACAGACCTACTCAATCTACATACAGCCAGCTCTGATGAAAGTGATGTGTATTACCATCAAAACATTCAAGAGGCTTTGTCTACTTCAGGTACGCATCAACTGTACCTCAAGTACAGACCAATGCAACTTACATACACCAAAATCGGATGAATACTGATGTGTATTACCATTAAAACTTTCGACAGGCTTTGTCTACCTGAGGATCCAAATTTCAGAAGGCTCTGTCTACTTCAGGTACACATCAACTGCACCTCAAGTAGAGACCAATGCAACTTATACTGTAGTATACACGTAACTCTGATGAATATTGATGTATTTTCATCAGCACTTTCGACAGGCTTTGTTTACTCGAGGTACAAATCAACTGTATCTCAAGTACAGACAAATGCAACTTACATACACCCAACTCTGATAAATACTAATATATATTTCTATCCAAACTTTGGAAGGCTCTGTCTACTTCAAGTACTGATCAACTGTACCTCAAGTACAGACCAATGCAACTTATAGTATAGTAGACACCTAACTCTGATGAATATTGATGCGTATTTTCATCAACACTTTTGACAGGCTTTGTTTACCTGAGGTACAAATCAACTGTATCTCAAGTACAGACAAATGCAACTTACATACACCCAACTCAGATGAATATTGATGTGTATTACCATCAAAACTTTCGACAGGGTTTGTCGTCTTCAGGTACGCATGAGCTGTACCTCAAGTACAGACCAATTCTACTTATACTATAGTATACACCTAACTCTGATATATACTAAAGTATATTTCTATCCAAACTGTATCAGGCTCTGTCTACTTCAGGTACACATCAACTGTACCTCAAGTACAGACCAATGCAACTTATCCTATAGTATACACCTAACTCTGATGAATATTGATGTGTATTACCATCAAAATTTTCGACAGGCTTTGCCTACATCAGGTACGCATCAACTGTACCTCAGGTACAGATCAATGCAGCTACATACACCCAACCCTGATAAATATTGATGTGTATTTCCATCAAAACTTTCGACAGGCATTTTGTACCTGAGGTTCGCATCAACTGTACCTCAAGTACAGACAAATGCAACTTACATACACCCAACTCTGATGAGTATTGATGTGTAATTTCATCAAAACTTTCAATAGGTTTAGTCTGCCTCAGGTACGCATCAACTGTACCTCAAGTACAGACCAACGCAACTTACATACACCAAACTCTGATGAATATTGATTTGTATTTCCATCAAAATTTTCGACAGGCTTTGTCTACTGGAGATACTCATCAACTGTACCTCAAGTGCAGACCAATGCAACTTACATACACCCAACTCAGATGAAGATGGATGTGTATTACCATCAAAACTTTCGACAGGCTTTGTCTACTTCAGAAACGCATCAACTGTACCTCTAGTACACAGCAATGCAACTTACATACACCTCACTTTGATGACTATTGATATGTATTACCATCAAAACTTTCAACAGGTTTAGTCTACCTCAGGTACGCATCAACTGTACCTCAAGTACAGACCAATGCAACTTACATACACCCAACTCAGATGAATATTGATGTGTTACCATCGAAACTTTCGACAGGCTTTATCTACTTCAGGTACGCATCAACTGTACCTCAAGTAGAGATCAATACAGCTTACTTACACCCAACTCTGATAAATATTGATGTGTATTTCCATCAAAACTTTCGACTGGCCTTGATTACCTTAGATACACATCAACTGTACCTCTTAAACAGACCAATATAACTTACATACACCTCACTTTGATGACTATTGATGTGTATTAGCATCAAAACTTTCAACCGGCTTTGTGTACTGGAGGTACACATCATTTGTAACTGAAGTACAGACCAATTTAACTTACATACACCCAACTCTGATAAATACTAATGTATATTTCTATCCAAACTTTGGAAGACTCTGTCTACTTCAAGTACTGATCAACTGTGCCTCAAGTACAGACCAATGCAACTTATAGTATAGTAGACACTTAACTCTGATGAATATTGATGCGTATTTTCATCAACACTTTCGACAGGCTTTGTTTACCTGATGTACAAATCAACTGTATCTCAAGTACAGACAAATGCAACTTACATACACCCAACTCAGATGAATATTGATGTGTATTACCATCAAAACTTTCGACAGGCTTTGTCTACTTCAGGAACGCATCAACTGTACCTCAAGTACAGACCAATGCAACTTATACTATAGTATACACCTAACTTTGATATATACTAAAGTATATTTCTATCCAAACTATATCAGGCTCTGTCTACTTCAGGTACACATCAACTGTACCTCAAGTACAGACCAATGCAACTTATCCTATAGTATACACCTAACTCTGATGAATATTGATGTGTATTACCATCAAAACTTTCGACAGGCTTTGCCTACATCAGGTACGCATCAACTGTACCTCAGGTACAGATCAATGCAGCTTACATACACCCAACCCTGATAAATATTGATGTGTATTTCCATCAAAACTTTCGACAGGCATTTTGTACCTGAGGTTCGCATCAACTGTACCTCAAGTACAGACAAATGCAACTTACATACACCCAACTCTGATGAGTATTGATGTGTAATTTCATCAAAACTTTCAATAGGTTTAGTCTGCCTCAGGTACGCATCAACTGTACCTCAAGTACAGACCAACGCAACTTACATACACCAAACTCTGATGAATATTGATTTGTATTTCCATCAAAATTTTCGACAGGCTTTGTCTACTGGAGATACTCATCAACTGTACCTCAAGTGCAGACCAATGCAACTTACATACACCCAACTCAGATGAAGATGGATGTGTATTACCATCAAAACTTTCGACAGGCTTTGTCTACTTCAGAAACGCATCAACTGTACCTCTAGTACACAGCAATGCAACTTACATACACCTCAGTTTGATGACTATTGATATGTATTACCATCAAAACTTTCAACAGGTTTAGTCTACCTCAGGTACGCATCAACTGTACCTCAAGTACAGACCAATGCAACTTACATACACCCAACTCAGATGAATATTGATGTGTATTACCATCGAAACTTTCGACAGGCTTTATCTACTTCAGGTACGCATCAACTGTACCTCAAGTAGAGATCAATACAGCTTACTTACACCCAACTCTGATAAATATTGATGTGTATTTCCATCAAAACTTTCGACTGGCCTTGATTACCTTAGATACACATCAACTGTACCTCTTAAACAGACCAATATAACTTACATACACCTCACTTTGATGACTATTGATGTGTATTAGCATCAAAACTTTCAACCGGCTTTGTGTACTGAGGTACACATCATTTGTAACTGAAGTACAGACCAATTTAACTTACATACACCCAACTCTGATAAATACTAATGTATATTTCTATCCAAACTTTGGAAGACTCTGTCTACTTCAAGTACTGATCAACTGTGCCTCAAGTACAGACCAATGCAACTTATAGTATAGTAGACACTTAACTCTGATGAATATTGATGCGTATTTTCATCAACACTTTCGACAGGCTTTGTTTACCTGATGTACAAATCAACTGTATCTCAAGTACAGACAAATGCAACTTACATACACCCAACTCAGATGAATATTGATGTGTATTACCATCAAAACTTTCGACAGGCTTTGTCTACTTCAGGAACGCATCAACTGTACCTCAAGTACAGACCAATGCAACTTATACTTATACTATAGTATACACCTAACTTTGATATATACTAAAGTATATTTCTATCCAAACTATATCAGGCTCTGTCTACTTCAGGTACACATCAACTGTACCTCAAGTACAGACCAATGCAACTTATCCTATAGTATACACCTAACTCTGATGAATATTGATGTGTATTACCATCAAAACTTTCGACAGGCTTTGCCTACATCAGGTACGCATCAACTGTACCTCAGGTACAGATCAATGCAGCTTACATACACCCAAGCCTGATAAATATTGATGTGTAGTTCCATCAAAACTTTCGACAGGCCTTTTGTACCTGCGGTTCGCATCAACTGTACCTCAAGTACAGACAAATGCAACTTACATACACCCAACTCTGATGACTATTGATGTGTAATACATCATAACTTTCAACAGGTTTAGTTTGCCTCAGGTACGCATCAACTGTACCTCAAGTACAGACCAACGCAACTTACATACACCAAACTCTGATGAATATTGATTTGTATTTCCATCAAAATTTTCGACAGGCTTTGTCTACTGGAGATACTCATCAACTGTACCTCAAGTGCAGACCAATGCAACTTACATACACCCAACTCAGATGAAGATGGATGTATTACCATCAAAACTTTCGACAGGCTTTGTCTACTTCAGAAACGCATCAACTGTACCTCTAGTACACAGCAATGCAACTTACATACACCTCACTTTGATGACTATTGATATGTATTACCATCAAAACTTTCAACAGGTTTAGTCTACCTCAGGTACGCATCAACTGTACCTCAAGTACAGACCAATGCAACTTACATACACCCAACTCAGATGAATATTGATGTGTATTACCATCGAAACTTTCGACAGGCTTTATCTACTTCAGGTACGCATCAACTGTACCTCAAGTAGAGATCAATACAGCTTACTTACACCCAACTCTGATAAATATTGATGTGTATTTCCATCAAAACTTTCGACAGGCCTTGATTACCTTAGATACACATCAACTGTACCTCTTAAACAGACCAATATAACACATACACCTCACTTTGATGACTATTGATGTGTATTAGCATCAAAACTTTCAACCGGCTTTGTCTACTGAGGTACACATCATTTGTAACTGAAGTACAGACCAATTTAACTTACATACACCCAACTCTGATAAATACTAATGTATATTTCTATCCAAACTTTGGAAGACTCTGTCTACTTCAAGTACTGATCAACTGTACCTCAAGTACAGACCAATGCAACTTATAGTATAGTAGACACTTAACTCTGATGAATATTGATGCGTATTTTCATCAACACTTTCGACAGGCTTTGTTTACCTGATGTACAAATCAAATGTATCTCAAGTACAGACAAATGCAACTTACATACACCCAACTCAGATAAATATTGGTGTGTATCACCATCAAAACTTTCGACAAGCTTTGTCTACCTGAGGTACACATCAACTGTACTTCTAATACAGACCAATATAAGCTACATACACCTCACTTTGATGAATATTGATGTATTACCATCAAAATTTCGAAAGCTTTGTCTATTGGAAGCACAAAACTGTACCTCCAGTACAGACCTACTCAATCTACATACACCTGACTTTGATGAATAGTCAAGTGTATTACAATCAAAACTTTCGAAAGCTTTGTCTACTTCAAGTACAAATCAACTGTACCTCAAGTGCAGACCAATTCCATGTACATACAAGAAACTTGATGAATAGTGATGTGTAATACCTTCTAAACTTTCAACAGGCTTTGTCTACTGGAGGTACAAATCAACTGTACCTTAAGTACAGACCTATTAAATCTATATTTACCCAACTCTGATGGATATTGATGTGTTGTGAATTACCATCAAAACTCTCGACATGCTTTGTCTACTTGAGGTACACATCTAATATACCTCAAGTACAGACTGATGCAACTTATATACACCCAAATCTGATGAATATTGATGTGTATTACCATCAAAACTTTCGACAGGCTTTCTCTACCTAAGGTACACACCAACTCTACCTCAAGTACAGACCAATTCTATCTACATACACCTTACTTCGATGAATATTGATGTGTATTACCATCAAAACTTTCGACAGGCTTTCTCTACCTAAGGTACACACCAACTCTACCTCAAGTACAGACCAATTCCATCTACATACACCTCACTTGATGAGTATTAATGTGAATTCCCATCAAAACTTTCAACAGGCTTAGTCTACTTCAGGTACGCATCATCTGTACCTCAAGTACAGACCTACTTAATCTACATACACACAACTCTGATGAAAAGTGATGTGTATTACCATCAAAATTTTCGACAGGCTTTGTCTACTTGACGTACACATCTAATATATTTCAAGTACAGACCGATGCAACTTATATACACCCACTCTGATGAATATTGATGTGTATTACCATCAAAACTTTCGATATGCCTTGTCTACATGAGGTACACATCAACTGTATCTTAAGTACAGACAAATGCAACTTACATACACCCAACTCTGATGAATATTGATGTGTATTACCATCAAAACTTTAGAAAGCTTTGTCTACTTGAAGTACAAATCAACTGCAACTCAAGTACAGACCTACTCAATCTACATACAGCCAGCTCTGATGAAAGTGATGTATTACCATCAAAACATTCAAGAGGCTTTGTCTACTTCAGGTACGCATCAACTGTACCTCAAGTACAGACCAATGCAACTTACATACACCAAAATCGGATGAATACTGATGTGTATTACCATTAAAACTTTCGACAGGCTTTGTCTACCTGAGGATCCAAATTTCAGAAGGCTCTGTCTACTTCAGGTACACATCAACTGCACCTCAAGTAGAGACCAATGCAACTTATACTGTAGTATACACGTAACTCTGATGAATATTCATGTGTATTTTCATCAGCACTTTCGACAGGCTTTGTTTACTCGAGGTACAAATCAACTGTATCTCAAGTACAGACAAATGCAACTTACATACACCCAACTCTGATAAATACTAATATATATTTCTATCCAAACTTTGGAAGGCTCTGTCTACTTCAAGTACTGATCAACTGTACCTCAAGTACAGACCAATGCAACTTATAGTATAGTAGACACCTAACTCTGATGAATATTGATGCGTATTTTCATCAACACTTTCGACAGGCTTTGTTTACCTGATGTACAAATAAACTGTGTCTCAAGTACAGACAAATGCAACTTACATACACCCAACTCAGATGAATATTGATGTGTATTACCATCAAAACTTTCGACAGGCTTTGTCTACTTCAGGAACGCATCAACTGTACCTCAAGTACAGACCAATGCAACTTATACTATAGTATACACCTAACTTTGATATATACTAAAGTATATTTCTATCCAAGCTATATCAGGCTCTGTCTACTTCAGGTACACATCAACTGTACCTCAAGTACAGACCAATGCAACTTATGCTATAGTATACACCTAACTCTGATGAATATTGATGTGTATTACCATCAAAACTTTCGATAGGCTTTGCCTACATCAGGTACGCATCAACTGTACCTCAGGTACAGATCAATGCAGCTTACATACACCCAACCCTGATCAATATTGATGTGTATTTCCATCAAAACTTTCGACAGGCATTTTGTACCTGAGGTTTGCATCAACTGTACCTCAAGTACAGACAAATGGAACTTACATACACCCAACTCAAATGAATATTGATGTGTATTACCATCAAAACTTTCGACAGGCTTTGTCTACATCAGGTACGCATCAACTGTACCTCAGGTACAGATCAATGCAGATTACATACACCAAACCCTGATAAATATTGATGTGTATTTCCATCAAAACTTTCGACAGGCATTTTGTACCTGAGGTTCGCATCAACTGTACCTCAGGTACAGACAAATGCAACTTACATACACCCAACTCAGATGAAGATGGATGTGTATTACCATCAAATCTTTCGACAGGCTTTGTCTACTTGAGGAACGCATCAACTGTACCTCTAGTACACAGCAATGCAACTTACATACACCTCACTTGATGAGTATTGATATGTATTACCATCAAAACTTTCAACAGGTTTAGTCTACCTCAGGTACGCATCAACTGTACCTCAAGTACAGACCAACGCAACTTACATACACGAAATTCAGATGAATATTGATGTGTATTTCCATCAAAAGTGTCGACAGGCTTTGTCTACTGGAGGTACTCATCAACTGTACATCAAGTGCAGACCAATGCAACTTACATACACCCAACTCAGATGAAGATGGATGTGTATTACCACCAAAACTTTCGACAGGCTTTGTCTACTTTAGGAACTCATCAACTGTACCTCAAGAACATATCAATGCAGCTTACATATACCCAACTCTGATAAATATTGATTTGTATTTCCATCAAAACTTTCGACAGACCTTTTGTACCTGAGGTTCGCATCAACTGTACCTCAAGTACTCTCCATCGCAACTTACATACATCCAACTCAGATGTATATTTCTATCAAACTTTAGAAGGCTCTGTTTATTTCAGCTACACATCAACTGTACCTCAAGCATCTCAAATACAGACAAATGCAACTTACATAACCCAACTCTGATGAGTTTTGATGTGTAATTCCATCAACACTTTCATCAGGCTTAGTCTTGTTTAGGTACGCATCAACTGTACCTTAAGTACAGATCAATGCAGCTTATTTACACCCAACTCTGATAAATATTGATCTGTTTTCTATCAGAACTTTCGACAGGACTTGTCTACCTGAGGTACACATCAACTGTTCCTCTTAAACAGACCAATATAACTTACATACACGTCACTTTGATGACTATTGATGTGTATTAATATCAAAACTTTCGACCGGCTTTGTCTACTGGAGGTACACATCAACTGTTCCTCAAGTACAGACCAATGCAACTTACATACACCCAACTCTGATAAATACTAAATGTATATTTCTATCCAAACTATAGAAGGCTCTGTCTACTTCAGGTACTCATCAACTGTACCTCAGGTACAGACCAATGCAACTTATACTATAGTATACATCTAACTCTGATGAATATTGATGTCTATTTTCATCAACACTTTCGACAGGCTTTGTTTACCTGAGGTACAAATCAACTGTATCTCAAGTACAGACAAATGCAACTTACATACACCCAACTAAGATGAATATTGATGTGTATTACCATCAAAACTTTCGACAGGCTTTGTCTACTTCAGGAACGCATCAACTGTACCTCAAGTACAGACCAATGCAACTTATACTATAGTATACACCTAACTCTGATATATACTAATGTATATTTCTATCCAAACTATATCAGGCTCTGTCTACTTCAGGTACACATCAACTATACCTCAAGTACAGACCAATATAACCTACATACACGTCACTTTGATGACTATTGATGTGTATTACCATCAACACTTTCGACAGACAGTCTTTGTCTATCTGAGGTACGCATCAACTATACCGCAAATTCAGACCAATGCAACTTACATTCACCTCACTTTAATGACTATTGATATGCATTTCTATTAAAACTTTCGACGGTCTTTGTCTACCTGAGGCACACGTCAACTGTACCTCTTAAACAAACCAATATAACCTACATACAACTCACTTTGATGACTATTGATGTGTATTACCATAGAAACCTTCGAAAGCTTTGTTTACTTGAAGTGCAAATCAACTGAACCTGAGGTACAGACTTATGAAATCTACATACACCCAACTCTGATGAATATTGATGTATTGTGAATTACCGTCAAAATTTTCGTCAAGGTTTGTCTACTTGAAGGTCACATAAACTGTACCTCAAGTGCAGACCAATGCAACTTACATACACCAAACTCTGATAAATATTAATGTATATTTCTATCCAAAATTTAGAAGGCTCTGTCTACTTCAGGAATACATCAACTGTACCTCAAGTACAGACCAATGCAACTTATATACACCTAACTCTGATGAATATTGATGTGTATTTTCATCAACACTTTTACAGGCTTTGACTACCTAAGGTACAAATCAACTGTATCTTAAGTATAGACAAATGCAACTTACATACACCCAACTCAGATAAATACTAATGTATATTTCTATCAAAATTTCAGAAGGCTCTGTCTACTTCAGGTACACATCAACTGCACCTCAAGTAGAGACCAATGCAACTTATACTGTAGTATACACGTAACTCTGATGAATATTGATGTGTATTTTCATCAACACTTTCGACAGGCTTTGTTTACTTGAGGTACAAATCAACTGTATCTCAAGTACAGACAAATGCAACTTACATACACCCAACGCTGATGAGTATTGAAGTGTAATTCCATAAACACCTTCATTAGGCTTAGTCTACTTTAGGTAAGCATCAACTGTACCTGAAGTACAGACCAATGCAACTTACATACACCCAACTCAGATGAATATTGATGTGTATTACCATCAAAACTTTCTACAGGCCTTTTGTACCTGAGGTTCGCATCAAATGTACCTCAAGTACAGACAAATGCAACTTACATACACCCAACTCTGATGACTATTGATGTGTAATTTCATCAAAACTTTCAACAGGTTTAGTCGACCTCAGGTACGCATCAACTGTACTTCAAGTACAGACCAACGCAACTTACATAAACCCAACTCAGATGAATATTGATGGGTATTACCATCAAAACTTTCGACAGGCTTTGTTTACTTCTGGTACGCATCAACTACACCTCTTAAACAGACCAATATAACACATACACCTAACTTTGATGACTATTGATGTGTATTACCATCAAAACTTTCGAGAGGCTTTGTCTACTTGAGGTACACATCAACTGTACCTGAAGTACAGACAAATGCAACTTACATAAACCCAACTCTGATAAATACTAATGTATATTTCTATCCAAACTTTGAAGGCTCTGTCTACTTCAGGTACTGATCAACTGTACCTCAAGTACAGACCAATTCAACTTATACTATAGTATACACCTAACTCTGATGAATATTGATGTGTATTTTCAATAAAACTTTCGACAGGCTTTGTCTACATCAGGTACGCATCAACTGTACCTCAAGTACAGACCAATGCAACTTATGCTATAGTATACACTAACTCTGATGAATATTGATGCGTATTTTCATCAAAACTTTCGACAGGCTTTGTCTACATCAGGTACGCATCAACTGTACCTCAGGTACAGATCAATGCAGCTTACATACACCCAACCCTGATAAATATTGATGTGTATTTCCATCAAAACTTTCGACAGGCCTTTTGTACCTGAGGTTCGCATCAACTGTACCTCAAGTACAGACAAATGGAACTTACATACACCCAACTCAGATGAATATTGATGTGTATTACCATCAAAACTTTCGACAAGCTTTGTCTACATGAGATACGCATCAACTGTACCTCAGGTACAGATCAATGCAACTTAGATACAGCCAACCCTGATAAATATTGATGTGTATTTCCATCAAAACTTTCGACAGGCATTTTGTACCTGAGGTTCGTATCAACTGTATCTCAAGTACAGACAAATGCAACTTACATACACCCAACGCTGATGAGTATTGAAGTGTAATTCCATAAACACCTTCATTAGGCTTAGTCTACCTTAGGTAAGCATCAACTGTACCTGAAGTACAGACCAATGCAACTTATATACACCCAACTCAGATGAATATTGATGTGTATTACCATCAAAACTTTCTACAGGCCTTTTGTACCTGAGGTTCGCATCAAATGTACCTCAAGTACAGACAAATGCAACTTACATAGACCCAACTCTGATGACTATTGATGTGTAATTTCATCAAAACTTTCAACAGGTTTAGTCGACCTCAGGTACGCATCAACTGTACTTCAAGTACAGACCAACGCAACTTACATACACCCAACTCAGATGAATATTGATGGGTATTACCATCAAAACTTTCGACAGGCTTTGTTTACTTCTGGTACGCATCAACTACACCTCTTAAACAGACCAATATAACTTACATACACCTAACTTTGATGACTATTGATGTGTATTACCATCAAAACTTTCGAGAGGCTTTGTCTACTTGAGGTACACATCAACTGTACCTGAAGTACAGACAAATGCAACTTACATAAACCCAACTCTGATAAATACTAATGTATATTTCTATCCAAACTTTGGAAGGCTCTGTCTACTTCAGGTACTGATCAACTGTACCTCAAGTACAGACCAATTCAACTTATACTATAGTATACACCTAACTCTGATGAATATTGATGTGTATTTTCATTAAAACTTTCGACAGGCTTTGTTTACTGTAGGAAACACCAACTGTACCTCAAGAACAGACCTTTGCAACTTACATACACCCAACTCAGATGAATATTGATGTATTACCATCAAAACTTTCGACAGGCTTTGTGTACTTCAGGAACGCATCAACTGTACCTCAAGTACAGACCAATGCAACTTATACTATAGTATACACCTAACTCTGATGAATATTGATGTGTATTTTCATTAAAACTTTCGACAGGCTTTGTTTACCTGAGGTACAAATCAACTGTATCTCAAGTACAGACAAATGCAACTTACATACACCCAACTCAGATGAATATTGATGTGTATTACCATTAAAACTTTCGACAGGCTTTTCTACTTCAGGAACGCATCAACTGTACCTCAAGTACAGACCAATGCAACTTATACTATAGTATACACCTAACTCTGATATATACTAATGTATATTTCTATCCAAACTATACCAGGCTCTGTCTACTTCAGGTACACATCAACTGTACCTCAAGTACAGACCAATGCAACTTATGCTATAGTATACACCTAACTCTGATGAATATTGATGCGTATTTTCATCAAAACTTTCGACAGGCTTTGTCTACATCAGGTACGCATCAACTGTACCTCAGGTACAGATCAATGCAGCTTACATACACCCAACCCTGATAAATATTGATGTGTATTTCCATCAAAACTTTCGACAGGCATTTTGTACATGAGGTTCGCATCAACTGTACCTCAAGTACAGACAAATGGAACTTACATACACCCAACTCAGATGAATATTGGTGTGTATTACCATCAAAACTTTCGACAGGCTTTGTCTACATCAGGTACGCATCAACTGTACCTCAGGTACAGATCAATGCAACTTAGATACACCCAACCCTGATAAATATTGATGTGTATTTCCATCAAAACTTTCGACAGGCATTTTGTACCTGAGGTTCGTATCAACTGTACCTCAAGTACAGACAAATGCAACTTACATACACCCAACTCTGATGACTATTGATGTGTAATTCCATCAATACTTTCAACAGGTTTAGTCTACCTCAGGTACGCATCAACTCTACCTCAAGTACAGACCAACGCAACTTACATACACCAAAGTCAGATGAATATTGATGTGTATTTCCATCAAAATTTTCGACAGGCTTTGTCTACTTGAGATACTCATCAACTGTACCTCAAGTACAGACCAATGCAACTTACATACACCCAACTCAGATGAAGATGGATGTATTACCATCAAAACTTTCGACAGGCTTTGTCTACTTCAGGAACGCATCAACTGTACCTCTAGTACACAGCAATGCAACTTACATACACCTCACTTTGATGACTATTGATATGTATTACTATCAAAACTTTCAACAGATTTAGTCTACCTCAGGTACGCATCAACTGTACCTCAAGTAGAAACCAACGCAACTTACATACACCAAACTCAGATGAAGATGGATGTGTATTACCATGAAAACTTTCGACAGGCTTTGTCTACTTCAGGAACTCATCAACTGTACCTCAAGTACATATCAATGCAGCTTACATATACCCAACTCTGATAAATATTGATTTGTATTTCCATCAAAACTTTCGACAGACCTTTTGTACCTGAGGTTCGCATCAACTGTACCTCAAGTACTGTCCATCGCAACTTACATACATCCAACTCAGATGTATATTTCTATCAAACGTTAGAAGGCTCTGTCTATTTCAGCTACACATCAACTGTAGCTCAAGCATCTCAAGTACAGACAAATGCAACTTACATACACCCAACTCTGATGAGTACTGATGTGTAATTCCATCAAATCTTTCATCAGGCTTAGTCTTGTTTAGGTACGGATCAACTGTACCTCAAGTACAGATCAAAGCAGCTTACATACACCTAACTCTGATGAGTATTGATGTGTAATTCAATCAACACTTTCGACAGGCCTTTTGTACCTAAGGTACGCATCAACTGTACCTCAAGTACAGATCAATGCAACTTACTTACACCCAACTCTGATAAATATTGATCTGTTTTTCCATCAGAACTTTCGACAGGACTTGTCTACCTGAGGTACACATCAACTGTTCCTCTTAAACAGACCAATATAACTTACATACACCTCACTTTGATGACTATTGATGTGTTTTAATATCAAAACTTTCGACAGGCTTTGTCTACTTCAGGAACGCATCAACTGTACCTCAAGTACAGACCAATGCAACTTATACTATAGTATACACCTAACTCTGATATATACTAATGTATATTTCTATCCAAACTATATCAGGCTCTGTCTACTTCAGGTACACATCAACTGTACCTCAAGTACAGACCAATATAACCTACATACACGTCACTTTGATGACTATTGATGTGTATTACCAATAACACTTTCGACAGACAGTCTTTGTCTATCTGAGGTACGCATCAACTATACCGCAAATTCAGACCAATGCAAGTTACATTCACCTCACTTTATTGACTATTGATATGCATTACTATTAAAACTTGCGACGGTCTTCGTCTACCTGAGGCACACATCAGCTGTACCTCTTAAACAAACCAATATAATCTACATATAACTCACTTTGATGACTATTGATGTGTATTACCATATAAACCTTCGAAAGCTTTGTTTACTTGAAGTGCAAATCAACTGAACCTGAGGTACAGACTTATGAAATCTAAATACACCCAACTCTGATGAATATTGATGTATTGTGAATTACCGTCAAAATTCTCGTCAAGGTTTGTCTACTTGAAGGTCACATAAACTGTACCTCAAGTGCAGACCAATGCAACTTACATACACCAAACTCTGATAAATATTAATGTATATTTCTATCCAAACTTTAGAAGGCTCTGTTTACTTCAGAATACATCAACTGTACCTCAAGTACAGACCAATGCAACTTATATACCTAACTCTGATGAATATTGATGTGTATTTTCATGAACACTTTTACAAGCTTTGACTACCTAAGGTACAAATCAATTGTATCTTAAGTATAGACAAATGCAACTTACATATAACCAACTCTAATGAGTATTGATGTGTAATTCCATTAACAATTTCAACAGGCTTAGTCTACTTTAGGTAAGCATCAACTGTACCTCAAGTACAGACCAATGCAACTTACATAAACCCAACTCAGATGAATATTGATGTGTATTACCATCAAAACTTTCGACAGGCTTTGTCTAATTCAGGTACGCATCAACTGTACCTCAAGTACAGATCAATGCAGCTTACATACACCAAACTCTGATAAATATTGATGTGTATTTCCATCAAAACTTTCGACAGGCCTTATGTACATGAGGCTCGCATCAACTGTACCTCAAGAACAGACCAATGCAACTTACATACACCCAACTCTGAAGAGTATTGATGTGTAATTCCATCAAAACTTTCAACAGGCTTAGTCTACTTCAGGTACGCATCAACTGAACCTGAAGTACAGATCAACGCAACTTACATACACTTAACTCAGATGAATATTGATGTGTATTACCATCAAAACTTTCGACAAGCTTTGTCTACTTCTGGTACGCATCAACTGTATCTCAAGTACAGACCAATGCAACTTACATACACCCAACTCTGATAAATACTAATGTATATTTCTATCCAAATTTCAGAAGGGTCTGTCTACTTCAGGTACACATCAACTGCACCTCAAGTAGAGACCAATGCCACTTATACTGTAGTATACACCTAACTCTGATGAATATTGATGTATTTTCATCAACACTTTCGACAGGCTTTGTTTACTCGAGGTACAAATCAACTGTATCTCAAGTACAGACAAATGCAACTTACATACACCCAACTCTGATGAGTATTGAAGTGTAATTCCATGAACACTTTCATTAGGCTTAGTCTACTTCAGGTAAGCATCAACTGTACCTCAAGTACAGACCAATGCAACTTACATACACCCAACTCAGATGAATATTGATGTGTATTACCATCAAAACTTTCTACAGGCCTTTTGTACGAATCAAATGTATCTCAAGTACAGATCAATGCAGCTTACTTACACCCAACTCTGATAAATATTGATCTGTTTTCCATCAGAACTTTCGACAGGAATTGTCTACCTGAGGTACACATCAACTGTTCCTCTTTAACAGACCAATATAACTTACATACACCTCACTTTGATGACTATTGATGTGTATTAATATCAAAACTTTCGACCGGCTTTGTCTACTGGAGTTACACATCAACTGTTCCTCAAGTACAGACCAATGCAACTTACATACACCCAACTCTGATAAATACTAAATGTATATTTCTATCCAAACTATAGAAAGCTCTGTCTACTTCAGGTACACATCAACTGTACCTTAGGTACAGACCAATGCAACTTATACTATAGTATACATTTAACTCTGATGAATATTGATGTCTATTTTCATCAACACTTTCGACAGGCTTTGTTTACCTGAAGTACAAATCAACTGTATCTCAAGTACAGACAAATGCAACTTACATACACCCAACTCAGATGAATAGTGATGTGTATTACCATCAAAACTTTCGACAGGCTTTGTCTACTTCAGGAACGCATCAACTGTACCTCAAGTACAGACCAATGCAACTTATACTATAGTATACACCTAACTCTGATATATACTAATGTATATTTCTATCCAAACTATATCAGGCTCTGTCTACTTCAGGTACACATCAACTGTACCTCAAGTACAGACCAATGGAATTTACATACACCCAACTCTGGTAAATTCTAATGTATATTTCTATCAAACTATAGACGGCTCTGTCTACTTCAGGTACACATGAACTGCACATGAAGTACAGACCAATGCAACTTATACTATAGTATACACCTAACTCTGTTGAATATTGATGTGTATTTTCATCAAAACTTTCAAAAGGCTTTGTTTACCTGAGGTAAAAATCAACTGTACCTCAAGTACAGACAAATTCACTTTACATACACCCAACTCTGATGACTATTGATGTGTAATTTCATCAACACTTTCATCAGGCTTAGTCTACTTTAGGTAAGAATCAACTGTTCCTCAAGTATAGACCAATGCAACTTACATACACCCAACTCAGATGAATATTGATGTGTATTACCATCAAAACTTTCGACAGGCTATGTCTACATCAGGTATGCATCAACTGTATCTCAAGTACAAATCGATGCAGCTTACATACACCCAACCCTGATAAATATTGATGTATATTTCCATCAAAACTTTCGATAGGCCTTTTGTACCTGAGGTTCGCATCAACTGTACCTCAAGTACAGACAAATGGAACTTACATACACCCAACTCTGATGACTATTGATGTGTAATTCCATTAAAACTTTCAACAGGTTTAGTCTACCTCAGGTACGCATCAACTGTACCTCAAGTACAGACCAACGCAACTTACATACACCCAACTCAGATGAATATTGATGTGTATTACCATCAAAACTTTCGAGAGGCTTTGTCTACTGAGGTACACATCAACTGTACCTCAAGTACAGACCAATGCAACTTACATACACCCAACTCAGATGAAGATGGATGTGTATTACCATCAAAACTTTCGACAGGCTCTGTCTGCTTCAGGAACGCATAAACTGTACCTCAAGTACAGATCAATGCAGCTTACATGGACCCAACTCTGATAAATATTGATTTGTATTTCCATCAAAACTTTCGACAGACCTTTTGTACCTGATGTTCGCATCAACTGTACCTCAAGTACTGTCCATCGCAACTTACATACATCCAACTCAGATGAATACTAATGTATATTTCTATCCAAACTTTAGAAGGCTCTGTCTATTTCAGCTACACATCAACTGTACCTCAAGCATCTCAAGTACAGACAAATGCAACTTACAAACACCAACTCTGATGAGTATTGATGTGTTATTCCATCAACACTTTCATCAGTCTTAGTCTTGTTTAGGTACGCATCAACTGTACCTCAAGTACAGATGAATGCAGCTTACATACACCCAACTCTGATAAATATTGATGTCTATTTCAACAAAACTTTCGACAGGCCTTAGCTACTTCAGGTACACATCAACTGCACCTCAAGTACAGGCCAATGCAACTTATACTATAGTATACACCTAACTCTGGTGAATATTGATGTGTATTTTCAACAAAACTTTCGACAGGGTTTGTTTACCTGAAGTACAGATCAACTATACCTCAAGTACAGACAAATTCACTTTATATACACCTAACTCTGATGAGTATTGATGTGTAATTCCATCAACACTTTCGACAGGCCTTTTGTACCTGAGGTACGCATCAACAGTACCTCAAGTACAGATCAATGCAGCTGACTTACACCCAACTCTGATCAATATTAATCTGTATTTCCATCAAAACTTTAGACAGAACTTGTCTACCTGAGGTACACATCAACTGTTCCTCTTAAACAGACCAATATAACTTACATCCACCTCACTTTGATGACTATTGATGTGTATTAATATCAAAACTTTCGACCGGATTTGTCTACTGGAGTTACACATCAACTGTACCTCAAGTACAGACCAATGCAACTTACATACACCCAACTCTGATAAATACTAAATTTATATTTCTATCCAAACTATAGAAAGCTCTGTCTACTTCAGGTACACATCAACTGTACCTCAGGTACAGACCAATGCAACTTATACTATAGTATACATTTAACTCTGATGAATATTGATGTCTATTTTCATCAACACTTCCGACAGGCTTTGTTTACCTAAGGTACAAATCTACTGTACCTCAAGTACAGACCAATGCAACTTATGCTATAGTATACACCTAACTCTGATGAATATTGATGTCTATTTTCATCAACACGTTCGACAGGCTTTGTTTACCTGAGGTACAAATCAACTGTACCTCAAGTATAGACAAATGCAACTTACATACACCCAACTCTGATGAGTATTGATGTGTAATTCCATCAACACTTTCATCAGGCTTAGTGTACTTTAGGTAAGCATCAACTGTATCTCAAGTACAGACCAATGCAACTTACATACACCCAACTCAGATGAGTATTGATGTGTATTACCATCAAAACTTTCGACAGGCTTTGTCCACATCAGGTACGCATCAACTGTACCTCAGGTACAGATCAATGCAGCTTACATACACCCAACCCTGATAAATATTGATGTGTATTTCCATCAAAACTTTCGACAGGAATTTTGTACCTGAGGTTCGCATCAACTGTACCTCAAGTACAGACAAATGCAACTTACATACACCCAACTCTGATGATTAATGATGTAATTCCATCAAAACTTTCAACAGGTTTAGTCTACCTCAGGTACGCATCAACTGTACCTCAAGTGCAGACCAACGCAACTTACATACACCCAACTCTGATGACTATTGATGTGTAATTCCATCAAAACTTTCAACAGGTTTAGTCTACCTCAGGTACGCATCAATTGTACCTCAGGTACAGATCAATGCAGCTTACATACACCCAACCCTGATAAATATTGATGTGTATTTCCATCAAAACTTTCGACAGGAATTTTGTACCTGAGGTTCGCATCAACTGTACCTCAAGTACAGAGAAATGCAACTTACATACACCCAACTCTGTGTATTATCATCAAAACTTTCGACAGGCTTTGTCTACTTCAGGTACGCATCAACTGTACTTCTAGTACACAGCAACGCAACTTACATACACTTCACTTTGATGACTATTGATATGTATTTCCATCAAAACTTTCGAGAGTCTTTCTCTTCCTGAGGTACACATCAACTGTACCTCTTAAACAGACCAATATAACTTATATACACCTAACGTTGATGACTATTGATGTGTATTACCATCAAAACTTTCGACAGGCTTTGTCTACTGGAGGTACACATCAACTGTACCTCAAGTACAGACCAATGCAGCTTACATACACCCAACTCTGGTATATACTAATGTATATTTCTATCCAAACTTTAGAAGGCTCTGTCTTCTTCAGGTACACATCAACTGTACCTCAAGTACAGACCAATGCAACTTATACTATAGTATACACCTAACTCTGATGAATATTGATGTGTATATTCATCAACACTTTCGACAGGCTTTGTTTATCTGAGGTACAAGTCAACTGTATCTCAAGTACAGACCAATGCAACTTACATACACCCAACTCAGATGAAGATGGATGAGTATTACCATCAAAACTTTCCACAGGCTTTGTCTACTGGAGGTACACATCAACTAAACCTCAAGTACAGACAAATGCAATTTACATACACCCAACTCTGATGACTATTGATGTGTAATTACATGAAAACTTTCAAAGGTTTAGTCTACCTCAGGTACGCATCAACTGCACCTCAGGTACAGACCAACGCAACTTACATACACCAAACTCAGATGAATATTGATGTGTATTACCATCAAAACTTTCGACAGGCTTTGTCTACCGGAGGTACACATGAACTGTACCTCAAGTACAGACCAATGCAACTTACATACACCCAACTCAGATGAAGATGGATGTGTATTACCATCAAAACTTTCGACAGGCTTTGTCTACTTCAGGAACGCATCAACTGTACCTCAAGTACAGATCAATGCAGCTTACATATACCCAACTCTGATAAATGTTGATTTGTATTTCCATCAAACCTTTCGACAGACCTTTTGTACCTGAGGTTCGCATCAACTGTACCTCAAGTACTGTCCATCGCAACTAACATACATCCAACTCAGATGAATACTAATGTATATTTCTATCCAAACTTTAGAAGGCTCTGTCTATTTCAGCTTCACATCAACTGTACCTCAAGCATCTCAAGTACAGACAAATGCAACTTACATACGCCCAACTCTGATGAGTATTGATGTGTAATTCCATCAACACTTTCATCAGTCTTAGTCTTGTTTAGGTAAGCATCAACTGTACCTCAAGTACAGATCAATGCAGCTTACATACACCCAACTCTGATAAATATTGATGTGTATTTCCAACAAAACTTTCGACAGGCCTTGTCTACTTGAGGTACACATCAACTGTACCTCAAGTACAGACCAATGCAACTTACATACACCCAACTCTGATGACTATTGATGTGTAATTCCATTAAAACTTTCAACAGGTTTAGTCTACCTCAGGTACGCATCAACTGTACCTCAAGTACAGACCAACGCAACTTACATACACCCAACTCAGATGAATATTGATGTTTATTACTATCAGAACTTTCGACAGGCTTTGTCTACTTCAGGTAAGCATCAACTGTACCTCTAGTACACAGCGATGCAATTTACATACACCTCACTTTGATGACTATTGATATGTATTACCATCAAAACTTTCAAAGGTTTAGTCTACCTCAGGTACGCATCAACTGTACCTCAAGTTCAGACCAACGCAACTTACATACACCAAACTCAGATGAATATTGATGTGTATTACCATCAAAACTTTCGAGAGGCTTTGTCTACTGAGGTACACATCAACTGTACCTCAAGTACAGACCAATGCAACCTACATACACCCAACTCAGATAAAGATGGATGTGTATTAGCATCAAAACTTTCCACAGGCTTTGTCTACTTCAGGAACGCATCAACTGTACCTCGAGTGCAGATCAATGCAGCTTACATATACCTAACTCTGATAAATATTGATTTGTATTTCCATCAAAACTTTCGACAGACCTTTTGTACCTGAGGTTCGCATCAACTGTACCTCAAGTACTGGCCATCGCAACTTACATACATCCAACTCAGATGAATACTAATGTATATTTCTATCCAAACTTTAGAAGGCTCTGTCTATTTCAGCTACACATGAACTGTACCTCAAGCATCTCAAGTACAGACAAATGCAACTTACATACACCAACTCTGATGAGTATTGATGTGTAATTCCATCAACACTTTCATCAGTCTTAGTCTTGTTTAGGTACGCATCAACTGTACCTCAAGTACAGATCAATGCAGCTTACATACACCCAACTCTGGTAAATATTGATGTGTATTTCCAACAAAACCTTCGACAGGCCTTGTCTACTTGAGGTACACATCAACTGTACCTCAAGTACATACCAATGCAACTTACATACACCCAACTCTGGTAAATTCTAATGTATATTTCTATCCAAACTATAGAAGGCTCTGTCTACTTCAGGTACACATCAACTGCACCTGAAGTAAAGATCAATGCAACTTATACTATAGTATACACTAACTCTGTTAAATATTGATGTGTATTTTCATCAAAACTTTCGACAGGCTTTGTTTACCTGAGGTACACATCAACTGTACCTCAAGTACAGACAAATTCACTTTACTTACACCCAACTCTGATGACTATTGATGTGTTATTTCATCAACACTTTCATCAGGCTTAGTCTACTTTAGGTAAGCATCAACTGTTCCTCAAGTACAGACCAATGCAACTTACATACACCCAACTCAGATGAATATTTATGTGTATTACCATCAAAACATTCGACAGGCTATGTCTACATCAGGTATGCATCAACTGTACCTCAAGTACAAATCGATGCAGCTTACATACACCCAACCCTGATAAATATAGATGTGTATTTCCATCAAAACTTTCGACAGGCCTTTTGTATCTGAGGTTCGCATCAACTGTACCTCAAGTACAGACAAATGGAACTTACATACACCCAACTCTGATGACTATTGATGTGTAATTCCATTAAAACTTTCAACAGGTTTAGTCTACCTCAGGTACGCATCAACTGTACCTCAAGTACAGACCAACGCAACTTACATACACCCAACTCAGATGAATATTGATGTGTATTACCATCAGAACTTTCGACAGGCTTTGTCTACTTCAGGTAAGCATCAACTGTACCTCTAGTACACAGCAATGCAACTTACATACACCTCACTTTGATGACTATTGATATGTATTACCATCAAAACTTTCAAAGGTTTAGTCTACCTCAGGTACGCATCAACTGTACCTCAAGTTCAGACCAACGCAACTTACATACACCAAACTCAGATGAATATTGATGTGTATTACCATCAAAACTTTCGAGAGGCTTTGTCTACTGGAGGTTTACATCAACTGTACCTCAAGTACAGACCAATGCAACCTACATACACCCAACTCAGATGAAGATGGATGTGTATTACCATCAAAACTTTCCACAGGCTTTGTCTACTTCAGGAACGCATCAACTGTACCTCAAGTACAGATCAATGCAGCTTACATATACCTAACTCTGATAAATATTGATTTGTATTTCCATGAAAACTTTCGACAGACCTTTGTACCTGAGGTTCGCATCAACTGTACCTCAAGTACTGTCCATCGCAACTTACATACATCCAACTCAGATGAATACTAATGTATATTTCTATCCAAACTTTAGAAGGCTCTGTCTATTTCAGCTACACATGAACTGTACCTCAAGAATCTCAAGTACAGACAAATGCAACTTACACACCAACTCTGATGAGTATTGATGTGTAATTCAATCAATACTTTCATCAGTCTTAGTCTTGTTTAGGTACGCATCAACTGTACCTCAAGTACAGATCAATGCAGCTTACATACACCCAACTCTGATAAATATTGATATGTATTTCCATCAAAACTTTCGACAGGCCTTGTCTACTGGAGGTACACATCAACTGTACCTCAAGTACAGACCAATGCAACTTACATACACCCAACTCTGGTAAATACTAATGTATATTTCTATCCAAACTATAGAAGGCTCTGTCTACTTCAGGTACACATCAACTGCACCTCAAGTACAGACCAATGCAACTTATACTATAGTATACACCTAACTCTGATGAATATTGGTGTGTATTTTCATCAAAACTTTCGACAGGCTTTGTTTACCTGAGGTACAAATCAACTGTACCTCAAGTACAGACAAATTCACTTTACATACACCCAACTCTGATGACTATTGATGTGTAATGTCATCAACACTTTCATCAGGCTTAGTCTACTTTAGGTAAGCATCAACTGTTCCTCAAGTACAGACCAATGCAACTTACATACACCCAACTCAGATGAATATTGATGTGTATTACCATCAAAACTTTCGACAGGCTATGTCTACATCAGGTATGCATCAACTGTACCTCAAGTACAAATCGATGCAGCTTACATACACCCAACCCTGATAAATATTCATGTGTATTTCCATCAAAACTTTCGACAGGCCTTTTGTACCTGAGGTTCCCATCAACTGTACCTCAAGTACAGACAAATGGAACTTACATACACCCAACTCTGATGACTATTGATGTGTAATTCCATTAAAACTTTCAACAGGTTTAGTCTACCTCAGGTACGCATCAACTGTACCTCAAGTACAGACCAACGCAACTTACATACACCCAACTCAGATGAATATTGATGTGTTTTACCATCAGAACTTTCGACAGGCTTTGTCTACTTCAGGTAAGCATCAACTGTACCTCTAGTACACAGCAATGCAACTTACATACACCTCACTTTGATGACTATTGATATGTATTACCATCAAAACTTTCAAAGGTTTAGTCTACCTCAGGTACGCATCAACTGTACCTCAAGTTCAGACCAACGCAACTTACATACACCAAACTCAGATGAATATTGATGTGTATTACCATCATAACTTTCGAGAGGCTTTGTCTACTGGAGGTACACATTCACTGTACCTCAAGTACAGACCAATGCAACCCACATACACCCAACTCAGATGAAGATGGATGTGTATTACCTTCAAAACTTTCCACAGGCTTTGTCTACTTCAGGAACGCATCAACTGTACCTCAAGTACAGATCAATGCAACTAACATATACACAACTCTGATAAATATTGATTTGTATTTCCATCAAAACTTTCGACAGACCTTTTGTACCTGAGGTTCGCATCAACTGTACCTCAAGTACTGTCCATCGCAACTTACATACATCCAACTCAGATGAATACTAATGTATATTTCTATCCAAACTTTAGAAGGCTCTGTCTATTTCAGCTACGGATGAACTGTACCTCAAGCATCTCAAGTACAGACAAATGCAACTTACATACACCAACTCTGATGAGTATTGATGTGTAATTCCATCAACACTTTCATCAGTCTTAGTCTTGTTTAGGTAGGCATCAACTGTACCTCAAGTACAGATCAATGCAGCTTACATACACCCAACTCTGATGACTATTGATGTGTATTACCATCAAAACTTTCGACAGGCTTTGTCTACTTCAGGTACGCATCAACTGTACCTCTAGTACACAGCAATGCAACTTACATACACTTCACTTTGATGACTATTGATATGTATTTCCATCAAAATTTTCGACAGTCTTTCTCTTCCTGAGGTACACATCAACTGTACCTCTTAAACACACCAATATAACTTATATACACCTAACGTTGATGACTATTGATGTGTATTACCATCAAAACTTTCAACAGACTTTGTCTACTGAGGTACACATCAACTGTACCTCAAGTACAGACCAATGCAACTTACATACACCCAACTCAGATGAAGATGGATGTGTATTACCATCAAAACTTTCGACAGGCTTTGTCTACTTCAGGAACGCATCAACTGTACCTCAAGTACAGATCAATGCAGCTTACATATACCCAACTCTGATAAATATTAATTTGTATTTCCATTAAAACTTTCGACAGACCTTTTGTACCTGAGGTTCGCATCAACTGTACCTCAAGTACTGTCCATCGCAACTTACATACATCCAACTCAGATGAATACTAATGTATATTTCTATCCAAACTTTAGAAGGCTCTGTCTATTTCAGCTACACATGAACTGTACCTCAAGCATCTCAAGTACAGACAAATGCAACTTACATACACCCAACTCTGATGAGTATTGATGTGTAATTCCATCAACACTTTCATCAGGCTTAGTCTTGTTTAGGTAGGCATCAACTGTACCTCAAGTACAGATCAATGCAGCTTACATACACCCAACTCTGGTAAATATTGATGTGTATTTCCAACAAAACTTTCGACAGGCCTTGCCTCCTTTAGGTATACATCAACTGTACCTCAAGTACAGACCAATGCAACTTACATACACCCAACTCTGGTAAATACTAATGTATATTTCTATCCAAACTATAGAAGGCTCTGTCCACTTCAGGTACACATCAACTGCACCTCAAGTACAGGCCAATGCAACTTATACTATAGTATACACCTAACTCTGATGAATATTGATGTGTATTTTCATCAAAACATTCGACAGGCTTTGTTTACCTGAGGTATAAATCAACTGTACCTCAAGTACAGACAAATTCACTTTACATACACGTAACACTGATGAGTATTGATGTAATTCCATCAACACTTTTATCAGGCTTAGTCTACTTTAGGTAAGCATCTACTGTTCTTCAAGTACAGACCAATGCAACTTACATACACCCAACTCAGATGAATATTGATGTGTATTACCATCAAAACTTTCGACAGGCTATGTCTACATCAGGTATGCATCAACTGTACCTCAAGTACAAATCGATGCAGCTTACATACACCCAACCCTGATAAATATTGATGTGTATTTCCATCAAAACTTTCGACAGGCCTTTTGTACCTGAGGTTCGCATCAACTGTACCTCAAGTACAGACAAATGGAACTTACATACACCCAACTCTGATGACTATTGATGTGTAATTCCATTAAAACTTTCAACAGGTTTAGTCTACCTCAGGTACGCATCAACTGTACCTCAAGTACAGACCAACGCAACTTACATACACCCAACTCAGATGAATATTGATGTGTATTACCATCAGAACTTTCGACAGGCTTTGTCTACTTCAGGTAAGCATCAACTGTACCTCTAGTACACAGCAATGCAACTTACATACACCTCACTTTGATGACTATTGATATGTATTACCATCAAAACTTTCAAAGGTTTAGTCTACCTCAGGTACGCATCAACTGTACCTCAAGTTCAGAACAACGCAACTTACATACACCAAACTCAGATGAATATTGATGTGTATTACCATCAAAACTTTCGAGAGGCTTTGTCTACTGGAGGTACACATCAACTGTACCTCAAGTACAGACCAATGCAACCTACATACACCCAACTGAGATAAAGATGGATGTGTATTACCAACAAAACTTTCCACAGGCTTTGTCTACTTCAGGAACGCATCAACTGTACCTCAAGTACAGATCAATGCAGCTTACATATACCTAACTCTGATAAATATTGATTTGTATTTCCATCAAAACTTTCGACAGACCTTTTGTACATGAGGTTCGCATCAACTGTACCTCAAGTACTGTCCATCGCAACTTACATACATCCAACTCAGATGAATACTAATGTATATTTCTATCCAAACTTTAGAAGGCTCTGTCTATTTCAGCTACACATGAACTGTACCTCAAGCATCTCAAGTACAGTCAAATGCAACTTACATACACCAACTCTGATGAGTATTGATGTGTAATTCCATCAACACTTTCATCAGTCTTAGTCTTGTTTAGGTAGGCATCAACTGTACCTCAAGTACAGATCAATGCAGCTTACATACACCCAACTCTGATAAATATTGATGTGTATTTCCAACAAAACTTTCGACAGGCCTTGTCTACTTGAGGTACACATCAACTGTACCTCAAATACAGACGAATGCAACTTACATACACCCAACTCTGGTAAATACTAATGTATATTTCTATCCAAACTATAGAAAGCTCTGTCTACTTCAGGTACACATCAACTGCACCTGAAGTACAGACCAATGCAACTTATACTATAGTATACACCTAACTCTGTTGAATATTGATGTGTATTTTCATCAAAACTTTCGACAGGCTTTGTTTACCTGAGGTACAAATCAACTGTACCTCAAGTACAGACAAATTCACTTTACATACACCCAACTCTGATGACTATTGATGTGTAATTTCATCAACACTTTCATCAGGCTTAGTCTACTTTAGGTAAGCATCAACTGTTCCTCAAGTACAGACCAATGCAACTTACATACACCCAACTCAGATGAATATTTATGTGTATTACCATCAAAACATTCGACAGGCTATGTCTACATCAGGTATGCATCAACTGTACCTCAAGTACAAATCGATGCAGCTTACATACACCCAACCCTGATAAATATTGATGTGTATTTCCATCAAAACTTTCGACAGGCCTTTTGTACCTGAGGTTCGCATCAACTGTACCTCAAGTACAGACAAATGGAACTTACATACAACCAACTCTGATGACTATTGATGTGTAATTCCATTAAAACTTTCAACAGGTTTAGTCTACCTCAGGTACGCATCAACTGTACCTCAAGTACAGACCAACGCATCTTACATACACCCAACTCAGATGAATATTGATGTGTATTACCATCAGAACTTTCGACAGGCTTTGTCTACTTCAGGTAAGCATCAACTGTACCTCTAGTACACAGCAATGCAACTTACATACACCTCACTTTGATGACTATTGATATGTATTACCATCAAAACTTTCAAAGGTTTAGTCTACCTCAGGTACGCATCAACTGTACCTCAAGTTCAGACCAACGCAACTTACATACACCAAACTCAGATGAATATTGATGTGTATTACCATCAAAACTTTCGAGAGGCTTTGTCTACTGGAGGTACACATCAACTTTACCTCAAGTACAGACCAATGCAACTTACATACACCCAACTAAGATGAAGATGGATGTGTATTACCATCAAAACTTTCCACAGGCTTTGTCTACTTCAGGAACGCATCAACTGTACCTCAAGTACAGATCAATGCAGCTAACATATACACAACTCTGATAAATATTGATTTGTATTTCCATCAAAACTTTCGACAGACCTTTTGTACCTGAGGTTCGCATCAACTGTACCTCAAGTACTGTCCATCGCAACTTACATACATCCAACTCAGATGAATACTAATGTATATTTCTATCCAAACTTTAGAAGGCTCTGTCTATTTCAGCTACGGATGAACTGTACCTCAAGCATCTCAAGTACAGACAAATGCAACTTACATACACCAACTCTGATGAGTATTGATGTGTAATTCCATCAACACTTTCATCAGTCTTAGTCTTGTTTAGGTAGGCATCAACTGTACCTCAAGTACAGATCAATGCAGCTTACATACACCCAACTCTGATGACTATTGATGTGTAATTTCATCAACACTTTCATCAGGCTTAGTCTACTTTAGGTAAGCATCAACTGTTCCTCAAGTACAGACCAATGCAACTTACATACACCCAACTCAGATGAATATTTATGTGTATTATCATCAAAACTTTCGACAGGCTATGTCTACATCAGGTACGCATCAACTGTACCTCAAGTACAGATCGATGCAGCTTACATACACCCAACCCTGATAAATATTGATGTGTATTTCCATCAAAACTTTCGACAGGCCTTTTGTACCTGAGGTTCGCATCAACTGTACCTCAAGTACAGACAAATGCAACTTACATACACCCAACTCAGATGAATATTGATGTGTATTACCATCAAAACTTTCGACAGGCTTTGTCTACTTCAGGTACGCATCAACTGTACCTCTAGTACACAGCAATGCAACTTACATACACTTCACTTTGATGACTATTGATATGTATTTCCATCAAAATTTTCGACAGTCTTTCTCTTCCTGAGGTACACATCAACTGTACCTCTTAAACAGATCAATATAACTTATATACACCTAACGTTGATGACTATTGATGTGTATTACCATCAAAACTTTCCACAGGCTTTGTCTACTGGAGGTACACATCAACTGTACCTCAAGTACAGACCAATGCAGCTTACATACACCCAACTCTGATATATACTAATGTATATTTGGATCCAAACTTAAGAAGGCTCTGTCTTCTTCAGGTACACATCAACTGTACCTCAAGTAGAGACCAATGCAACTTATACTATAGTATACACCTAAGTCTGATGAATATTGATGTGTATATTCATCAACACTTTCGACAGGCTTTGTTTATCTGAGGTACAAGTCAACTGTATCTCAAGTACAGACCAATGCAACTTACATACACCAAACTCAGATAAATATTGATGTGTATTACCATCAAATCTTTCGACAGGCTTTGTCTACTTCAGGTATGCATCAACTGTACCTCAAGTACAGATCAATGCAGCTTACATACACTCAACTCTGATAAATATTGATGTGCATTTCCATCAAAACTTTCGACTGGGCTCGTCTACCTTAGGAACACATCATCTGCACCTCTTAAACAGACCAATATAACTTACATATACCTCATTTTGATGACTATTGATGTGTATTACCATCAAAACTTTCGACAGGCTTTGTCTACTGGAGGTACACATCAACTAAACCTCAAGTACAGACAAATGCAATTTACATACACCCAACTCTGATGACTATTGATGTGTAATTTCATCAAAACTTTCAAAGGTTTAGTCTACTTCAGGTACGCATCAACTGTACCTCAAGTACAGACCAACGCAACTTACATACACCAAACTCAGATGAATATTGATGTGTATTACCATCATAACTTTCGACAGGCTTTGTCTACCGGAGGTACACATCAACTGTACCTCAAGTACAGACCAATGCAACTTACATACACCCAACTCAAATGAAGATGGATGTGTATTACCATCAAAACTTTCGATAGGCTTTGTCTACTTGAGGAACGCATCAACTGTACCTCAAGTACAGATCAATGCAGCTTACATACACCCAACTCTGATAAATATTGATTTGTATTTCCATCAAAACTTTCGACAAGACCTTTTGTACCTGAGGTTCGCATCAACTGTACCTCAAGTACAGACCAACGCAACTTACATACACCCAACTCAGATGAATACTTATGTATATTTCTATCCAAACTTTAGAAGGCTCTGTCTATTTCAGCTACACATCAACTGTACCTCAAGCATCTCAAGTACAGACAAATTCAACTTACATACACCCAACTCTGATGAGTATTGATGTGTAATTCCATCAACACTTTCATCAGGCTTAGTCTTGTTTAGGTACGCATCAACTGTACCTCAAGTACAGATCAATGCAGCTTACATACACCCAACTCTGATAAATATTGATGTGTATTTCCATCAAAACTTTCGACAGGCCTTGTCTACTGGAAGTACACATCAACTGTACCTCAAGTACAGACCAATGCAACTTACATACACCCAACTCTGGTAAATACTAATATATATTTCTATCCAAACTATAGAAGGCTCTGTCTACTTCAGGTACACATCAACTGCACCTCAAGTACAGACCAATGCAACTTATACTATAGTATACACCTAACTCTGTTGAATATTGATGTGTATTTTCATCAAAACTTTCGACAGGCTTTGTTTACCTGAGGTACAAATCAACTGTACCTCAAGTACAGACAAATTCACTTTACATACACCCAACTCTGATGACTATTGATGTGTAATTTCATCAACACTTTCATCAGGCTTAGTCTACTTTAGGTAAGCATCAACTGTTCCTCAAGTACAGACCAATGCAACTTATATACACCCAACTCAGATGAATATTTATGTGTATTACCATCAAAACATTCGACAGGCTATGTCTACATCAGGTATGCATCAACTGTACCTCAAGTACAAATCGATGCAGCTTACATACACCCAACCCTGATAAATATTGATGTGTATTTCCATCAAAACTTTCGACAGGCCTTTTGTACCTGAGGTTCGCATCAACTGTACCTCAAGTACAGACAAATGGAACTTACATACAACCAACTCTGATGACTATTGATGTGTAATTCCATTAAAACTTTCAACAGGTTTAGTCTACCTCAGGTACGCATCAACTGTACCTCAAGTACAGACCAACGCATCTTACATACACCCAACTCAGATGAATATTGATGTGTATTACCATCAGAACTTTCGACATGCTTTGTCTACTTCAGGTAAGCATCAACTGTACCTCTAGTACACAGCAATGCAACTTACATACACCTCACTTTGATGACTATTGATATGTATTACCATCAAAACTTTCAAAGGTTTAGTCTACCTCAGGTACGCATCAACTGTACCTCAAGTTCAGACCAACGCAACTTACATACACCAAACTCAGATGAATATTGATGTGTATTACCATCAAAACTTTCGAGAGGCTTTGTCTACTGGAGGTACACATCAACTTTACCTCAAGTACAGACCAATGCAACTTACATACACCCAACTCAGATGAAGATGGATGTGTACTACCATCAAAACTTTCCACAGGCTTTGTCTACTTCAGGAACGCATCAACTGTACCTCAAGTACAGATCAATGCAGCTTACATATACCCAACTCTGATAAATATTGATTTGTATTTCCATCAAAACTTTCGACAGACCTTTTGTACCTGAGGTTCGCATCAGCTGTACCTGAAGTACTGTCCATCGCAACTAACATACATCCAACTCAGATGAATACTAATGTATATTTCTATCCAAACTTTAGAAGGCTCTGTCTATTTCAGCTACACATGAACTGTACCTAAAGCATCTCAAGTACAGACAAATGCAACTTACATACACCAACTCTGATGAGTATTGATGTGTAATTCCAATAAACACTTTCATCAGTCTTAGTCTTGTTTAGGTAGGCATCAACTGTACCTCAAGTACAGATCAATGCAGCTTACATACACCCAACTCTGATGACTATTGATGTGCAATTTCATCAACACTTTCATCAGGCTTAGTCTACTTTAGGTAAGCATCAACTGTTCCTCAAGTACAGACCAATGCAACTTACATACACCCAACTCAGATGAATATTGATGTGTATTATCATCAAAACTTTCGACAGGCTATGTCTACATCAGGTACGCATCAACTGTACCTCAAGTACAGATTGATGTAGCTTATACACCCAACCCTGATAAATATTGATGTGTATTTCCATCAAAACTTTCGACAGGAATTTTTACCTTAGGTTCGCATCAACTGTACCTCAAGTACAGACAAATGCAACTTACATACACCCAACTCTGATGACTATTGATGTGTATTACCATCAAAACTTTCGACAGGCTTTGTCTACTTCAGGTACGCATTAACTGTAACTCTAGTACACAGCAATGCAACTTACATACACTTCACTTTGATGACTATTGATATGTATTTCCATCAAAACTTTCGACAGTCTTTCTCTTCCTGAGGTACACATCAACTGTACCTCTTAAACACACCAATATAACTTATATATACCTAACGTTGATGACTATTGATGGGTTTTACCATCAAAACTTTCGACAGGCTTTGTCTACTGAGGTACACATCAACTGTACCTCAAGTACAGGCCAATGCAGCTTACATACACCCAACTCTGATATATACTAATGTATATTTCTATCCAAACTTAAGAAGGTTCTGTCTACTTCAGGTACACATCAACTGTACCTCAAGTACAGACCAATGCAACTTATACTATAGTATACAACTAACTCTGATGAATATTGATGTGTATATTCATCAACACTTTCGACAGGCTTTGTTTATCTGAGGTACAAGTCAACTGTATCTCAAATACAGACTAATGCTACTTACATACACCAAACTCAGATAAATATTGATGTGTATTACCATCAAAACTTTCGACAGGCTTTGTCTACTTCAGGTATGCATCAACTGTACCTCAAGTACAGATCAATGCAGCTTACATACACCCAACCCTGATAAATATTGATGTGTATTTCCATCAAAACTTTCGACACGCCTTGTCTACCTTAGGTACACATCAACTGTACCTCTTAAACAGACCAATATAATTTATCTCTGATAACCTTGAAAGGATATTGACTATTTTAACCTCTGGTCAGATTACACAATTATTCAATTTGGTTACCTCTGGTCACCTTACACATATATTGATATTGGTCACCTCTAGTCATATTGACTTTAGTTACCTCTGGTCACCTTGCACAGATATTGACTATGGTATCTTGTGGTTACCTTACAATGATGTTCTTGTCACATTACACAGATATTTGATTTGGTTACCTCTGGACACCTTACACATATATTGACTTTGGTTACCTCTGATAACATTTCACAGAGATTGACTAGGCTTCACCCTGGTCATCTTACAATGATATTCTTGTTCTTTCTGCTCGACGTACACATCAACTGTTCCTCAAGTACAGACCGATTGAATCTACATACAACCAACCCCGATGAATACTAATGTGCCATTAAAACTTTTAAAGGCTTTGTCTTCCTAAGGTACACATCAACTGCACCTCAAGTACAGATTGATTGAATCTAAATACAACAAACTCTGATGAATACTAATGTGTGTTAGCATTGAAACATTCGAAAGGATTTGTGTACTTGAGATACACATCAACTGAACCTCAAGTACAGACCAAATCAATCTACATACACCCAAATATAATAAATATTAATGTATATTACCATCAAAAGTTTCTACAGGCATTGTCTACTCGACGTACAAATCAACTGTATCTCAAGTCACCTTACACAGATATTGACTATGGTATCTTGTGGTTACCTTACAATGATGTTCTTGTCACATTACACAGATATTTGATTTGGTTACCTCTGGACACCTTACACATAAATTGACTTTAATTACCTCTGATTACCTTTCAAAGAGCTTGACTAGGCTTCACCAAAGTCATCTTACAATGATATTCCTGTTCTTTCTGCTCGACGTACACATCAACGGTACCTCAAATACAGACCAATTGAATCTACATACAACCAACCCCGATGAATACTAATGTGCGTTACCATTAAAACTTTTGAAAGTCTTTGTCTACTTGAGGTACACATCAACTGCACCTCAAGTACAGACCAATTGAATCTACATACAACCAACCCCGATGAATACTAATGAGCGTTACCATTAAAACATTCGAAAGGATTTGTGTACTTGAGATACACATCAACTGAACCTCAAGTACAGACCAATTCAATCTACATACACCCAAATATAATAAATATTAATGTATATTACCATCAAAACTTTGGACAGGCTTTGTCTACATGCAGTACACATCATTTGTACCTCAAGTACAGACCAATTCAATTTTCATACACTCGAACCTAATGAACAGGAATGTCTATTACCAACAACAATTTTGACAGGTTTTTTCTACTTGACGTACAAATCAACTGAATCTCAAGTACAGACCAACTACGTTTACATAAACCAAAACCTAAGGAACATTAATGTGTATTACAATGAAAACATTCGACAGGCTTTGTCTACTCGACGTACACATCAACTGTACCTCAAGTACAGACAGATTGTATCTTCGTACAACCAAACCTTGATGTGTTACCATTAAACTTTCGAAAAGCTTTGTCTACTGGAGATACACATCAACTGCCCCTCAAGTACAGACCAATTCAATCTGCATACACCCAACTCTGATGAATATTGATGTGTATTACCATCACAAAATTCTACAGGCATTGTCTACTCGTCGTACACATCAACTGTACCTCAAGTTACCTTGCATAGATATTGGCTATGCTTCCCCTTGTCATCTTAGAATGATAACCTGGTTCTTTTAGACAGATATGACTGTGGTAATCTCTGGTCACCTTACTTACACAGATGTTAACTTTAGTTACACAATATCATCTATCACAGATATCGATTTCTTTACCTCTGATCACAATACACAAATTTTGACTTTGGTTATCTCGGGTCACCGTATTCTGATGTTCTGTCCACATTACACAAATATTAAATTTGTTTACCTCTGGTTACTTAACACATATACTATAGTATTCACTTTGGTTACCTCTAGACACCCTACACAGAAATTCACTTTGGTTACCTCTGGTTACCTTACACTGATGTTCTGGTCACCTAACACATATGATTAATTTGGTTACCTCTGGTTAACTTGAAATGATATTGACTATATTTACCTCTAGTCACCATACAATTATACTCTGGTCAGATTACACAATTATTCAATTTGGTTACCTCTGGTCACCTTACACATATATTGACGTTGGTTACTTCTAGTCATATTGACTTTGGTCACCTCTAGTCACCTTGCACAGATATTTACTATGATATCTTGTGGTTACCTTATAATGATGTTCTTGTCACATTACACAGATATTTGATTTGGTTACCTCTGGTCACCTAACACATATTTTGACGTTGGTTACCTCTGGACACCTTACACATATATTGACTTTAGTTACCTCTGATTACCTTTCACAGAGATTGACTAGGCTTCACCCTGGTCATCTTAGAATGATATTCTTGTTCTTTCTGCTCGACGTACACATCAACTGTACCTAAAGTACAGACCGATTGAATCTACATACAACTAACCCTAATGAATACTAATGTGTGTTAGCATTGAAACATTCGAAAGGATTTGTGTACTTGAGATACACATCAACTGTACCTCAAGTACAGACCAATTGAATCTGCATACAACTAACCCTGATGAATACTAATGTGTGTTAGCATTGAAACATTCGAAAGGATTCGCCTACTTGAGATACACATCAACTGAACCTCAAGTATAGACCAATTATATGTACATACACCCAAATATAATAAATAATAATGTATATTACCATCAAAACTTTGGACAGGCTTTGTCTACATGCAGTACACATCATTTTTATCTCAAGTACGGACCAATTCAATTGTCATACACTCGAACCTAATGAACAGGAATGTCTATTACCAACAACAATTTTGACAGGTTTTTCTACTTGACGTACAAATCAACTGAATCTCAAGTACAGACCAACTACGTTTACATAAACCAAAACCTAAGGAACATTAATGTGTATTACAATGAAAACATTCGACAGGCTTTGTCTACTCGACGTACACATCAACTGCACCTCAAGTACAGACAGATTGTATATTCGTACAACCAAACCTTGATGAATACTAATGTATGTTACCATTAAAACTTTCGAAAGCTTTGTCTACTTGAGATACACATCAACTGCCCTCAAGTACAGACCAATTCAATCTGCATACACCCAACTCTGATGAATATTGATGTGTATTACCATCACAAAATTCTACAGGCATTGTCTACTCGTCGTACACATCAACTGTACCTCAAGTTACCTTGCATAGATATTGGCTATGCTTCCCCTTGTCATCTTAGAATGATAACCTGGTTCTTTTTAGACAGATATGACTGTGGTAATCTCTGGTCACCTTACTTACACAGATGTTAACTTTAGTTACACAATATCATCTATCACAGATATCGATTTCTTTACCTCTGATCACAATACACAAATTTTGACTTTGGTTATCTCGGGTCACCGTATTCTGATGTTCTGTCCACATTACACAAATATTAAATTTGTTTACCTCTGGTTACTTAACACATATACTATAGTATTCACTTTGGTTACCTCTAGACACCCTACACAGAAATTCACTTTGGTTACCTCTGGTTACCTTACACTGATGTTCTGGTCACCTAACACATATGATTAATTTGGTTACCTCTGGTTAACTTGAAATGATATTGACTATATTTACCTCTAGTCACCATACAATTATACTCTGGTCAGATTACACAATTATTCAATTTGGTTACCTCTGGTCACCTTACACATATATTGACGTTGGTTACTTCTAGTCATATTGACTTTGGTCACCTCTAGTCACCTTGCACAGATATTTACTATGATATCTTGTGGTTACCTTATAATGATGTTCTTGTCACATTACACAGATATTTGATTTGGTTACCTCTGGTCACCTAACACATATTTTGACGTTGGTTACCTCTGGACACCTTACACATATATTGACTTTAGTTACCTCTGATTACCTTTCACAGAGATTGACTAGGCTTCACCCTGGTCATCTTAGAATGATATTCTTGTTCTTTCTGCTCGACGTACACATCAACTGTACCTAAAGTACAGACCGATTGAATCTACATACAACTAACCCTAATGAATACTAATGTGTGTTAGCATTGAAACATTCGAAAGGATTTGTGTACTTGAGATACACATCAACTGTACCTCAAGTACAGACCAATTGAATCTGCATACAACTAACCCTGATGAATACTAATGTGTGTTAGCATTGAAACATTCGAAAGGATTCGCCTACTTGAGATACACATCAACTGAACCTCAAGTATAGACCAATTATATGTACATACACCCAAATATAATAAATAATAATGTATATTACCATCAAAACTTTGGACAGGCTTTGTCTACATGCAGTACACATCATTTTTATCTCAAGTACGGACCAATTCAATTGTCATACACTCGAACCTAATGAACAGGAATGTCTATTACCAACAACAATTTTGACAGGTTTTTTCTACGTACAAATCAACTGAATATCAAGTACAGACCAGTTACGTTTACATAAACCAAAACCTAAGGAACATTAATGTGTATTACAATCAAAACATTCGACTGGCTTTGTCTACTCAACGTACACATCAACTGTACCTCAAGTACAGACCGATTGTATCTTCGTAAAACCAAACCTTGATGAATAATAATGTATGTTACCATTAAAAATTTCGAAAGGTTTTGTCTACTTGAGATACACATCAACTGCCCTCAAGTACACACCAATTCAATTTGTATACACCCAACTCTGATGAATATTGATGTGTATTACCATCAAAGTTTCTACAAGCATTGTCTACTCGACGTACACATCAACTGTACCTCAAGTAACCTTGCACAGATATTGGCTTATGCTTGCCCTGGTCATCTTACAATGATAATCTGGTTCTTTTAGACAAAATGACTGTGGAAATCTCTGGTCACCTCACTTACACAGATGCTAACTTTAGTTACACAATATCACCTATCACAGATATCGATTTCTTTACCTCTGATCTCAAAACACAAATTTTGACTTTGGTTCTCTCTGGTCACCGTATCCTGATGTTCTGTTCACATTATTCAAATATTTAATTTGGTTACCTCTGGTCAGCTAACACATACATTCACTTTTGTTACCTCTGGTCACCCTACACAGAAATTCACTTTGGACAACTCTGGTCACCTTACACATACATTGACTTTGGTAACCTCTGGTTACCTTACACTGATGTTCTGGTCACCTTACGTATATGATTAATTTGGTTATCTCTGGTAATCTGGAAAGGATATTGACTATGTTTACCTCTGGTCACCTTACAATTATACTCTGGTCAGCTTACACAATTATCCAATTTGGTTACTTCTGGTCACCTTACACATATATTGACATTGGTTACCTCTAGTCATATTAACTTTGGTTACCTTTGGTCACCTTGCACAGATATTTACTATGGTATCTTGTGGTTACCTTACAGTGATGTTCTTGTCACCTTACACAGATATTTGATTTGGTTACCTCTGGTCATCTTGCACAGATATTTACTATGGTATCTTGTGGTTACCTTACAATGATGTTCTTGTCACATTACACAGATGTTTGATGTGGTTACCTCTGGTCACCTTGCACAGATATTTACTATGGTATCTTGCGGTTTCCTTACAATGATGTTCTTGTCACATTACACATATATTTGATTTGGTTACCTCTGGTTGCCTAGCACATATTTTGACGTTGGTTACCTCTGGACACCTTACACATATATTGACTTTGGTAACCTCTGGTTACCTTACACTGATGTTTTGGTTACCTTACGCATATGATTAATTTGGTTATCTCTGGTAACCTTGCAAGGATATTGAATATGTTTACCTCTGGTCACCTTACAATTATAATCTGGTCAGATTACACAATTAGTCAATTTGGTTACCTCTGGTCACCGTATCCTGGTGTTCTGTTCACATTACACAAATATTTAATTTGGTTACCTCTGATCACCTAACACATATATTCACTTTGGTTACATCTGGTCACCCTACACAGAAATTAATTTTGGACAACTCTGGTCACCTTACACATACATTGACTTTGGTAACCTCTGGTTAACTCAGACTGATGTTCTGGTCACCTTACGCATATGATTAATTTTGTTATATCTGGTAACCTTGAAAGGATATTGACTATGTTTACCTCTGGTCACCTTACAATTATACTCTGGTCAGATTACACAATTATTCAATTTGGTTACCTCTGGTCACCTTACACATATATTGACATTGGTTACCTCTAGTCATATTGACTTTGGTTACCTCTTGTCACCTTGCACAGATATTTACTATGGTATCTTGTGGTTACATTACAATGATGTTCTAGTCACATTACACAGATATTTGATTTGGTTACCTCTGGTCACCTTGAACAGATATTGACTGTGGTATCTTGTGGTTACCTTACAATGATGGTCTTGTCACATACACAGATATTTGATTTGGTTACCTCTGGTCACCTAACCCATATTTTGACGTTGGTTACCTCTGGACACCTTACAGATATATTGAATTTTGTTACTTCTGGAAACCTTACAAATATATTGAATTTGGTTACCTCTGATTACCTTTCACAGAGATTGACTAGACTTCGCCCTGGTCATCTTACAATGATATTCTTGTTCTTTCTGCTCGACGTACACATCAACTGTACGTCAAGTCCAGACCGATTGAATCTACGTACAACTAACCCTGATGAATACTAATGTGTGTTATCATTGAAACATTCGAAATGGGTTGTGCACTTGAGATACACATCAACTGGACCTCAAGTACAGACCAATTGAATCTACATAAAACCAACCCCGAGGAATACTAATGTGCGTTACCATTACAATTTTTAAAGGCTTTGTCTACTTGAGGTACACATCAACTGCACCTCAAGTACAGACCAATTGAATCTACATACAACTAACCCTGATGAATATTAATGTGTGTTAGCATTGAAACATTCGAAAGGATTTGTCTGCTTGAGATACACATCAACTGAACCTCAAGTACAGACCAATTCAATTTACATACACCCAAATATAATAAATATTAATGTATGTTACCATCAAAACTTTGGACAGGCTTTGTCTACATGCAGTACACATCATTTGTACCTCAAGTACAGACCAATTCAATTTTCATACACTCGAACCTAATGAACAGGAATGTCTATTACCAACAACAATTTTGACAGGTTTTTTCTACTTGACGTACAAATCAACTGAATATCAAGTACAGACCAACTACGTTTACATAAACCAAAACCTAAGGAACATTAATGTGTATTACAATCAAAACATTCGACAGGCTTTGTCTACTCGACGTACACATCAACTGTACCTCAAGTACAGACCGATTGTATCTTCGTACAACCAAACCTTGATGAATACTAATGTGTGTTACCATTAAAACTTTCGAAAGGTTTTGTCTACTTGAGATACACATCAACTGCCCTCAAGTACAAACCAATTCAATCTGCAAACACCCAACTGTGATGAATATTGATGTGTATTACCATCAAAAGTTTCTAAAGCATTGTCTACTCGACGTACACATCAACTGTACCTCAAGTAACCTTGCACAGATATTGGCTTATGCTTGCCCTGGTCATCTTACAATGATAATCTGGTTCTTTTAAGACAAATATGACTGTGGAAATCTCTGGTCACCTCACTTACACAGATGCTAACTTTAGTTACACAATATCACCTATCACAGATATCGATTTCTTTACCTCTGATCTCAAAACACAAATTTTGACTTTGGTTCTCTCTGGTCACCGTATCCTGATGTTCTGTTCACATTACTCAAATATTTAATTTGGTTACCTCTGGTCAGCTAACACATACATTCACTTTTGTTACCTCTGGTCACCCTACACAGAAATTCACTTTGGACAACTCTGGTCACCTTACACATACATTGACTTTGGTAACCTCTGGTTACCTTACACTGATGTTTTGGTCACCTTACGTATATGATTAATTTGGTTATCTCTGGGAACCTTGAAAGGATATTGACTATGTTTACCCTGGTCACCTTACAATTATACTCTGGTCAGCTTACACAATTATCCAATTTGGTTACCTCTGGTCACCCTACACATATATTGACATTGGTTACCTCTAGTCATATTGACTTTGGTTACCTTTGGTCACCTTGCACAGATATTTACTATGGTATCTTGTGGTTACCTTACAGTGATGTTCATGTCACCTTACACAGATATTTGATTTGGTTACCTCTGGTCATCTTGCACAGATATTTACTATGGTATCTTGTGGTTACCTTACAATGATGTTCTTGTCACATTACACAGATGTTTGATGTGGTTACCTCTGGTCACCTTGCACAGATATTTACTATGGTATCTTGCGGTTTCCTTACAATGATGTTCTTGTCACATTACACATATATTTGATTTGGTTACCTCTGGTTGCCTAGCACATATTTTGACGTTGGTTACCTCTGGACACCTTACACATATATTGACTTTGGTAACCTCTGGTTACCTTACACTGATGTTTTGGTTACCTTACGCATATGATTAATTTGGTTATCTCTGGTAACCTTGCAAGGATATTGAATATGTTTACCTCTGGTCACCTTACAATTATAATCTGGTCAGATTACACAATTAGTCAATTTGGTTACCTCTGGTCACCTTACGCATATACTGACCTTGGCTACCTCTAGTCATATTGACTTTGGTTACCTCTGGTCACCTTGCACAGATATTTACTATGGTATCTTGTGGTTACATTACAATGATGTTTTAGTCACATTACACAGATATTTGATTTGGTTACCTCTGGTCACCTTGAACAGATATTGACTGTGGTATCTTGTGGTTACCTTACAATGATGGTCTTGTCACATTACACAGATATTTGATTTGGTTACCTCTGGTCACCTAACCCATATTTTGACGTTGGTTACCTCTGGACACCTTACACATATATTGACTTGGTTACCTCTAATTACCTTTCACAGAGATTGACTAGGCTTCACCCTGGTCATCTTACAATGATATTCTTGTTCTTTCTGCTCGACGTACACATCAACTGTGCCTCAAGTACTGACCAATTGAATCTACATACAACTAACCCTGATGAATACTAATGTGTGTTGGCACTGAAACATTCGAAAGGATTTGTCTACTTGAGATACACATCAACTGAACCTCAATTACAGACCAATTCAATCTACATACACCCAAATATAATAAATATTAATGTATATTACCATCAACACATTGGACAGGCTTTATCTACATGCAGTATACATCATTTGTACCTCAAGTACAGACCAATTCAATTTTCATACACTCGAGCCAAATGAACAGGAATGTCTATTACCAACAACAATTTTGACAGGTTTTTCTACTCGACGTACACATCAACTATACCTCAAGTACAGACCGATTGTATCTTCGTACAACCAAACCTTGATGAATACTAATGTGTGTTACCATTAAAACTTTCGAAAGGTTTTGTCTACTTGAGATACGCATCAACTGCCCCTCAAGAACAGAAGAATTCAATCTGCATACACCCAACTCTGATGAATATTGATGTGTATTACCATCAAAAGTTTCTACAGGCATTGTCTACTCGACGTACACATCAACTGTACCTCAAGTCATCTTGCACAGATATTGGTTATGCTTCCCCTGGTCATGTTACAATGATAATCTTGTTCTTTTAGACAGATATGACTGTGGTAATCTCTGGTCACCTCACTTACACAGATGCTAACTTTAGTTACACAATATCACCTATCACAGATATCGATTTCTTTATCTCTGATCTCAATACACAGATTTTGATTTTGGTTATCTCTGGGCAACGCATCCTGATCTTCTGTTCACATTACACAAATATTTAATTTGGTTACCTCTGATCACCTAACACATACATTCACTTTGGTAACATCTGGTCACCCTACACAGAAATTCACTTTGGATAACTCTGGTCACCTTACACATACATTGACTTTGGTTACCTCTGGTTACTTTACACTGATGTTTTGGTTACCTTACTCATATGATTAATTTGGTTATCTCTGGTAACCTTGAACGGATATTGACTATGTTTACCTCTGGTCACCTTACAATTATACTCTGGTCATATTACACAATTATTCAATTTGGTTACCTCTGGTCACCTTACACATACATTGACATTGGTTACTTCTAGTCATATTGACTATGGTTATCTCTGGTCACCATGCACAGATATTGACTTTGGTTATCTCTGGTCACCTAACACATATTTTGATGTTGGTTACCTCTGGACACCTTATACATATATTGACTTTGGTTAACTCTGATTAATTTTCAGAGATTGACTAGGCTTCAACCTAGTCATCTTACAATGATATTCTTGTTCTGTCTTCTCAACGTACACATCAACTGTACCTCAAGTGCAGACCGATTATATCTTCGTACAACCAACCTTGATGAACCTTAATGTGTGTTACCATTGAAACATTCGAAAGGATTTATCTACTTGACATACACATCAACTGTGCATCAAGTGCAGACCAATTCATTCTACATACACCCAAATATTATAGATAATAATGTATATTACCATCAAAACTTTGGACAGGCTTTGTCTACTCGATGTACACATCAACTGTACCTCAAGTCACCTTGCACATGTTTTGATTATGCTTCCCGCTGGTTATCTTACAATGATAATCTGGTCTTTTTAGACAGATATGACTGTGGTATCTCTGGTCACCTCACTTACACAGAAGTTAATTTTAGTTACACAATATCACCTATCACAGATTGCTTTACCTCTGATAACAATACACAGATTTTTATTTTGGTTATCTCTGGTTACCGCATCCTCATGCTCTGTTCACATTACACAAATATTTAATCTGGTTACCTCTGGTCACCTAACACAGATATTGACTTTGGTTACCTCTGGTCACCTTACACATATATTGACTTTGGTTACCTTTGGTTACCTTACACTGGTGTTCTTGTCACCTTACTCATATGATTAATTTGGTAACCTCCGGTAACCTTGAAAGGATATTGACTATGTTAACCTCTCGTCACCTTACAATAATACTCTGGTCACATTACACAGTTATTCAATTTGGTTACCTCTGGTCACCTTACACATATATTGACGTTGGTTACCTCTAGCCAATATTGACTTTGGTTACCTCTGGTAATCTTGCACACATATTGACTATGGTACATTGTGGTTTCCTTACAATGATGTTCTTGTCACATTACACATATATTTGATTTGTTTACTTCTGGTCACCTAACACATATATCGACTTTGGTTACCTCTGATTACCTTTCACAGATATTGATTAGGCTCCCCTGGTCATCTTACAATAATACTCTTGTTCTTTCTGCTCGACGTACACATCAACTGTACCTCAAGTACAGACCGATTGTATCAACGTATATATAACCAACCTTGATGAATACTAATGTGTGTTACCATTAAAACTTTTGAACGGCTTGGTTTACTTGAGGTACACATCAACTGTACTTCAAGTACAGATCGAATGAATCAACGTACAACCAACCCTGATGAATACTAATGTGTGTTTCAATTAAAACTTTCGAAAGGCTTTGTCTTCTTGAGGTACACATCAACTGAACCTCAAGTACAGACCAACTACGTTTACATAAACCAAGACCTAAGGATCAATAATGTGTATTACAATCAAAACATTCAACAGGCTTGTCTACTCGACGTACACTACAACTGTACCTCAAGTCACCTTGCGCAGATATCAACTATGCCTCTCCTGGTCCTCTTACAATGATAATCTGGTTCTTTTAGACAGATATGAATGTGGTAATCTCTAATCACCTTACACAGATGGTAACTTTAGTTATACAATATATCCTATCACAGATATCGATTTATTTACCTCTGATCACAATACACAGATATTGACTATGGTTATCTCTGGTCACCGTATCCTTATGTTATGTTAACTTTACACATATAACAAACGTGGTTATCTCTGGTCACCTAACACTCATAATGCCTTTGATTACATCTACTTAATTGACGCAGATATTGACTTTGATAACCTCTGGTCACGGAACACAGATTTCGTTCCCTTTATTCTCTTTAGGCAAATATTGACATTGGTTCTCGTTTTCTCTTTAGACAGATATTGACTTTAGTTACCTCTGTTCACCATAATTACACATGTTGACTTTGGGTACCAATGCTAACCCAACAGAGAAAGCGTATTTGTTACTTCTCACATTACACAGATATTGACTATTGTTACCTCTGGTTACCTTACACTGCTGTTCTGGTCACCCTTGTAGATATAATGACTTTGGTGACATCTACTCAATTGACACAGATATTGACTTTGGTTACTTCTAGTCACCGAACAAAATCTGGTTCCATTGTTCTCCTTACACAAATGTCGACTTTGTGACCCGTTGTTCTTTTCAGACAGATATTGACTTTGGTTACCTCTCTTCACCATAATTTGACATATGTTAACTTTGGTTACCCATGCTCGCCTAACAGAGATTATGTTTTATTATTTCTACTCACCTTACACAGATATTGACTATTATTACCTCTGGTTACCTTACACTGATGCTCTGGTCACCTTACATATATGCTTAATTTGGTCATATTACACTGATATTCACTTTGGTTACCTCTGGTCACCTTACACAAATATCCACTTTGGATAACACTTGTCACCTTACACATATATTGAATTTGGTTACCTCTGGTCACGTGCACCTTGTTAAGATACTGACTATGGTTACCCTCGGTAACCTTACAATGATGTTCTGGTCACATTACACAAATATTTAATTTGTTAACTCTGCATGGTCACCTAACACATATCTTCACTTTTGTTATCTGGTCACCTTACACAGAAATTCACTTTGGATAACTCTGGTCACCTTACACATATCTTGACTTTGGTTACCTCTGGTTACATTACACTGATATTCTGATCACCTTACACAAATGATTAATTTGGTTACTTCTGGTAACCTTGAAAGGATATTGACTATGTTTACCTCTCGTCACCTTTCAATTATACTCTGGTCACATTACACAATTATTCAATTTGGTTACCTCTGGTCACCTAACACATATATTGACGTTGGTTACCTCTAGTTATATTTACTTTGGTTACCTCTGGTCACCTTGCACAGATATTGACTATGGTACCTTGTGGTAACCTTACAATGATGTTTTTTCACATTACACATATATTTGATTTGGTTACCTCTGGCCACCTAACACATATTTTGACATTGGTTACCTCTGGTCATCTTACACATTCATTGACTTCGGTTACCTCTGATTACCTTTCACAGTTATTGACTAGGCTTCCTGCTGGTCATTTTACAATAATTTTCTTGTTCTTTCTGCTCGACGTACACATCAACTGTACCTCAAGTACATACCTATTGTATCTACATAGCACAGAGATATGTCTCGCCTACTTGTTACCTTGACAATGCAAATGTTGAAATTAAAATAGCAATACTTTAATATGTAAGTTATGCAAATATTCAAAGTCAATGAACCATGACTGAAGGTACGGGGCTAAACAATCTCCATGGAAATGAGATGTGCCAATGCCAATACAACAGCATACCAAATACCACTAAAATCTCATAAGTCGTTCCTTTTAAACAAACCTAAACACAAACATTAACTTGCAAACTATGTACAAGTTTGAGAGTCAATGAACCATAATGAGGATGTGGGGTTATATAATCTCCATGGAAATGAAACTTGCAAATGCCAAAACATTTGCATACCAAATATCATTGACTTAACATAAGTGGTTCATCTTAAACTGACCTATTCACAAACTAATACATGTAAACTAACCAAAAGTTTCAAAGTCAATAGACCATGACTGAGGAGGCGGGGCCAAATAATCTCCATGAAAATGAGATATGCCAATGCTTATACAACTGCATACCAAATATCATTGACTTACCATTAGTGGTTTCCCATAAACTGACCTAATCACAAACTAATACATGTAAACTAAGCAAAGTTTCAAAGTCAATAGACCATAAAATATGTCATAGAGACAACAACAACCCGACCAAAGAGCAGAAAACAGCCGAAGGCCACCAATGGGTCTTCAACACAGCGTCTGCATACCAAATATCATTGACCTACCGCTAGTGCCAGAAACAGCATACCTATGTCTCGCTTTTGACTCCATCAAGGCGAGACAAAAAAAACAACTTTAAACTAAAGAATCTGGAGGCCAATTTTGCAATGTTTTCTATGATAGCTTATATGAACCTGGGAGATTATCATGACTTATATTTTCTTCACTGTGAGCCTGTGCAAAGTTTTAAAGTTAATAAAGAGATGAAAACTAAATAACTGATGAATTATTGAATTGTTGTTTGCATCCCCCCCTCCTCCAAAAAAAAAAAAAAAAACTTTTGGTAGTGCAATTGTAAATTTGAGATTTTGTAGATTACTAAAAGAAATCAAAACATCATAGACTTCAAAATCCTCTTTTCGGTTTATGTCCATGCTATTTGTCCTTTGCTGCTACAAATGATTTCCGCTTCTTGTCAACACCAAGTTCTTGGCTCAACAATTTTATTTTTATGAAGTACTCTTCCTTTTGGTGAACTTCCGAGCGATGAGCTATCTAAAGATGCTAATACACTCGACCTGTCAGACGAAATCAAAGCTCAAAACTAATATTTACCATTTCTGGTGTATCCTTGCTATAACCTGATCGACGATCGCGGATCAAAGGGAAAAATCTCAGAATATAAAAGAAACCTGAGGCCTCATACTTATTTTCGTTGTTTGCTAATTGCATCTATTTCTTGATCATTGATAAAATTGAGAATGGAAATGGGGAATGTGTCAAAGAGACAACAACCCGACCAAGGAGTAGAAAACAGCCCAAGGCCACCAAAGGGTCTTCAACACAGCGAAAAAATCCCGCATCCTGGAGTCGGGATTCAGCTGGCCCCTAAGGTAGCAATATACAGTTAGAAAAAAAAATTTAAATTTAACCTCATAAATTTTACCATCCCCTTTTCCTTGCTTTGTTACAAATTAAGCTTACTGTTTGTGTCATATATGTGCATATGTATATAATCAGTATCTTCCATTGATTTGATATCAAGGAGTTAAAATGGTTAAATATAACTTCTTTTTGATGTATCCATGGCAACAATCTGCATTTATTTGCAATAAAATATTGCAAAAAGGGGGTAAAGATGTCACATATCTGACCAAAACTTGGCAAAAATTAGAATTTCAATCCCTTGGAGTGATACCTTTTCTGAAACTGTTTAAATATATCTATCAAGGGATCCAATAAAATCATATGTCGTTCGTCTCATTTTTTCTAAAATTGCGTATAAAAGTTCGTTTGAAAACTAGTGTTTGTAAACATAACAATAATTTCTGGACCTATGGCCATTCTAGCTATGAAAATACGTACAGTCAATCAGAAAATAGCACATAAAACATGTAGACAATAATCTTGATGTTCTTATATATAAACCCACTTTGAAGGCTAAATTAGTCATAAGCTGTCTAAACATGAATTTTATTGCACAATAACTTTCATATTTGAAAAATCAACAGGGGCCAAAATGCGAAACCACACTCCTAACTGTGTATTTTTACCTTAACACTTTAATAGTAAATATTTTTTTTCAAATTCTCCATTTTCAATAATTTTCAGTGTTCTGTTAGCTAATACGAGTAAAATGGCCTTTATTTTGAAAATTGGTTGAGTAATAAATATTTTATGAAGGTTAGAAGTTGACACTGAAAAGCGACAAAAACTGATTAAAAGAAAAGTGCCAAGTAAAAGTGTAAAATCTCATTTCTACCTCAATTTCTGGTTAAATTTTAAAAACTATACCTCTTGTTTCTGTTTTTTAATGTTGAAATCTTAATAAGGTATCTGAAGATGCAATATTGTACAAAATTTAGCAATTTGAGGCATAATAATGTTATTTTTTATGTGTATTGCATACAAAGTCTTGATTAAGAAACTAGGTAATAGGAATCAATTTCTAACATGTGTAACAGCGGAAAGAACTATACATTTAATTTATGCCAAAATGTAACATGAAACTTGAATGAAAATAACCGTTTGATATATTCACATGAAAAATACAAAGCTTTCAATACTTAGGCTTCTACATACAGTAAAATTCTTTAGTAGCAAAGGTTAAGCCAATAGAGTACAAATATAAGCTTTAAATTGTATGTCTGACAAGAAAAGAAAAGTTCATTGATATCTTTAAAATTTCCAATAAAATGCTCCACTGACGCAGCTTGAAACGACTGCAGGGTCGAACTTGAACAGTTGGGGCAAGTATAGGCACTACATTCATGCTTGATACAGCTCTGAATTTGAATTGTGTTTAAATATTTGACACAGCATACATGTAGGTTTCTGACACAGAATGAACGTGGTCAAAGAATAGAAAAATTTTAAATTGGACTTTTACCTTTATGGTCCAATATCCAAAATCTAAATACATGGTTAGAATCAGCATATCAAAGAACCACAAGAATTAAACTTTTAATGAAATCAACAGATCAAACAATTTAAAATTTTTGGACCCTATAGACCTCAATGTGGGCCAATTTGATAACGGGACCCAAAATCCAAAATGTAAATACATGGTTAGATTCAGCATATCAAAGATTAAGAATCCCATATATTCAATTTTGTTGAAATCAAACAAAGTTTAATTTTGACCCGGATTTGGACCAACTTGAAAACTATGTCCAAAATCAAAAATCTAAATATAAGTTTAGATTCAACATATAAGAGAACCCTTTGGACCTTATTGAAGGCGGTCCCATAATCAAAAGTCTAAATACATGGTAAGATTCAGCATATCAAAGAACCCCAAGAATTCATTTTTTTAAATCACACAAAGTTTATTTTGGACCCTTTGGACCTCAATGTGGAACAATTCAAAAACAGGGCCCAAAATCCAAAATCTAAATACCAGGTTAGATTCAGCATCTTAAAGAACCCAAGAATTCAAGACATTGAATTAAACCACATTGAAATTGATCAAGAAATAAGCAATGTCATGAATGTATACAAAGTATTAGAAAAGTATTGTTTTAAGCCCCTTTTCCTAAACAGCTAGGTCCATAATCCCCAAAAATCAATCCTAACCTTCCTTTTTGCCAAATGGAACCTTGTGGTACAATTTCATAGAGGTCCATACACTTATTCTCAAGTTACTGTCTGGAAAGCAAATGACTTCAGGGTTCGACATTAACTTTTATACCAACTTGTCCAGTTAGGCAAGTGCCCTATTACTTTACTTGTCCGAAAGTGAAATCTGCATGCCCAAACTTTACATGCTATTTGTGTGGTTGTAATGTAGTACATGCAGATAAAATATAGTTATCATGTATATGGGGTGTAAATTGATTATGAGTATTCAGATTTCTTTTTGAGGAATTCCACTGAAAAACTTGCCAGGGTTGATTGTTGTACCATGATGGCAGCAACTAGACTTGACCACTGAGATACTATGAGGCATATATGAGCCGAGGAGGGAGGAAAAGATTGATGAATATACGGAATTGGATCATTTGCATAGAGATACTTATTTCATAATAATTTATCTAAGAAATGCCATTTCAAAAAACCCTTCTTGATAAACTGACAACAACTGACAAATTTGTTAAAGTTTAATTTCATTTTCTCTTTCAAGCTTTTACGTTTTTCCATCTTAGGGAAATACACATCCGATGTCAAATTCTAAAGTTAGAACAACAAAAGTTTGTGGTCATATAAAAATTAAATCTGGGACATACAGTAATTACCATAAACATGATAAATAAAATCAGAAAAAACAAAGAAACAGAAGAATAACCCTAAAACATAGATATATTTTAAAATCCTTTAGTGTCAATAGGTGAGTTATACTATGCAGTATACGGTCATTTTCAATTTTATGTGACTGTGTATTAATCATGTTAATACATTTCTGTACATTTTGTCCTTTCAAATTCAGGCCTATTTTCTGACACCTGCAATTTAATGTGGGCTTCTTTTACAATTTATTACAGCTTTACTGCATCATCTCTATTAGAATAATCCTGGTTAATGTTTGCTACCTTTTCATTACACAAATATATAATTATAATAATCAGACGATCAAGTAAATTTGACAGCATGATGTACCTGAATCACATACATAATGTGTAGACTACATGTATCTTTATACTAGATTTAAAATGAAAATGCTTACCTCATCAATTTAGACTGTTGTTTACACTTTTGTCCTAGCATGTAAGGATAAAAAATGTGTGAATTTAGAATCAAGCTACCAAAAGATCAATATCAATTTCACTGTTCAGTGAAGTTTTAATAAAATTATACATACAATATAGGTGAAGAAACCTACTGTATAAGTGCAAACATTTTTAAATCTGTTTTTATGTACTGTAAATTCAGAAATTATTGCATTCATTTATTGTTGCGATTTTTGAAGAAAGGACAAAAATGGGAGATTTATTATTTTAGGAAAATCTGCATACACATATATGTATCAGATAACAAAATGTGAGTTCTTATAATTGTGATTATTGGTAATTTTGTACATTTTTCCTTTGATGTGTACTCTCTGATAATGTCAGTATCCTTAGACTGGTTATGATAAAAAAATTATTGGGTCAGTTCACATTTGAGATGTGCGAGTGCACCGTGTAATTAAGGATCTACTTTTCCTTTCATTCACAAAAATCACACATGATTTTTTCACAGAAACACACGATTTTTTGGTGATTAATACTTGTCATTGTTTCAATAAAGTTTGTTTAGCTTTTTTGAACAATTTTGTCTAAATTGTGTTAAAAATTTGAACAGAAAATGTTTGTTATATATCCCCATTATTATTTAATCTATTGATAGCTTACCTTACTATCCCTATAGATCTATCTATAAGAGCTTAGCTTGAACATGTTGAATGTTAAATAGTATGGTGCTGTTCCAATGTGTCTTCTTTTTCTGTTTCTTGAGGAGGATTTTTTCAACCTGTTCAGTCACTATAAAGTGTTACAATTCATATTTAGACGCAACACATAAATGGTGACCAAAAAGGTACCGCAATCACAGGATGGACCCTAAAATACAAAAAATAAAATATACACATTTTTTATCTTTTTTATGGGACAAGGACAAATGAAGGAGATGTGATTTTATTGCCAATGTATCGACAGTTGTTTATGATGATTCATAGACCTAAAACAAATAAGTGAACAAATTACAGGTTAAAGTAAGGGCCTTCAATATTTCAATGGTCCAGATTGAAAATAAATGACATGATTTGAAAAATCAAAGTGCTGGATAGCACCTGTGGAAAGTTTGGGACTCGCCTTTATTTCATTTGATTTGTTTTATTGTCCCATACAAGAATTTATATAGTTTCTCAAACAGGAGGGGTGGGGTGGAAGTGACCCCAAGGGACTCGACTTCTAATTCATTTGATTAGTTTTATTGTCGCATACAAGAATATATATGGTTTATGGTGGGGATCTCGACCGTTTACAAGTTTTCAAAAGAAGGAGATGGGGTAGACCCCGTGGACTTTCCTATACTTAATTTAATGTGTTTTATTGTCCAATACAAGAATATATATGGTTTAGGGGTTGGGATCTCAACCGTTTACAAGTTCTCAAACAGGAGGGGTGGGTGACCCCAGGACTCGCCCTATATTTCATTTGATTTGTTTTATTGTCCAATACATAAATATATATGGTTTAGGGTGGGAACCTCAACCGCTTACATGTTGTATATATAGGCGTTGGGGTGACCCCATGGACTTCCCTATATTTCATTTGATTTGTTTTATTGTCCCATACAAGAATATTTATGGTTTAGGGGTGGGGATCTCGACCGTTTACAAGTTCTCAAACAAAAGGGGGTGGGGTGACCCCAGGACTCCCCCAATATTTCATTTGATTTGTTTTATTGTCTCATACAAGAATATATATGGTTTGGGGGGTGGGGATCTCGACTGTTTACACGATAAAAGCACATTCTTAAATTGAAGGGGGCTGGCTGACCCACAGGGACTCATCCTTTATTTTATTTGATTTGTTTTATTGTCCTGTGATCATTTCTGAAGACCGTGTGTGTCTATCACTGTTTTCAAGTTATAGTCATTTGATTATAGTGCGATTTTGTGAGGCCGATTATATGTTATAGGCGGAGTTTGTTATGGGTCGAGATATGAGGATACTTTCGATAAGCTCAGGCTTTTATGTCTTCAAAAACATTTGTAAATATCGTAAAATGGCGCGGAAAATGTTCATTCATGAAATATTTTAAATACGGTATTTATTTTCTCTTTGATCGAAGGACGGGAGACCCTGACACCAGGATTTTGTACTCCGCCGGAAGTTCACATATATGGATTAAAAGCATGTCTGGGGAATCCGTAGGAAAACATACAGGTAACATAAGTATGCATAATTTATAGAGGTCACACCTTATACCATTTACAAACGTAAAAATTGAAAAGATTACGACATTCTTAACACATGTAACAATAAGAATTCTTTAATTTCATTAATAAATATATAATAAAATGCTCCATGAGGGCGCAGCTTGATACGACCGCAGAAGTCGAAACCCTGAACAGTTGGGGCAAGTATGGACACAACATTCAAGCTTGATACAGCTCTGAATTTGGATTGTGATTGACTATTTGACACAGCGTAGGTTTCTGACACAGAATGAATGTGGTCTAAGAACTTAAAAATTTTAAATTGGACATTCACCTATTATGGTCCAATATCCAAAATCTAAATACATGGTTAGATTCAGCATATCAAAGAACCCTAAGAGTTCAATTTTTGATGAAATCAAACTAAGTTTAATTTTGGACCCTTTTGACCTCAATGTGGACAAAGTTGATAACGGGTCCCAAAAATCAAAAATCTAAATACATGGTTAGATTCATCATATCAAAGAACCCCATATATTCAATTTTGTTGAAATCAAACAAAGTTTAATTTTGGACCCTTTGACCTCAATGTGGACAAAGTTGATAACGGGCCCAAAAATAAAAATCTAAATACATGGTTAGATTCAGCATATCAAAGAACCCCATATATTCAATTTTGTTGAAATCAAACAAAGTTTAATTTTGGACCCGATTTGGACCAACTTGAAAACTGGGCCCATAATCAAAATTTAAAGACATGTTTAGACTCAGCATATCAAAGAACCCTAAGAATTCAATTTTGTTAAAATCAAATTAAGTTTAATTTTGGACCCTTTGGACCTTAATGTAGACCAATTTGAAAACGGGACCAAAATTAAGAATCTAAATACATGGTTAGATTCAGCATATCAAAGAACCCCATATATTCAATTTTGTTGAAATCAAACAAAGTTTAATTTTGGACCCCAATTTGGACCAACTTGAAAACTGGGCCCATAATCAAAAATCTAAATACATGATTAGATTCAGCATATCAAAGAACCCTAAGAATTCAATTTTTGTTAAAATCAAACTAAGTTTAATTTTGGACCCTTTTGACCTTAATGTAGACCAATTTGAAAACGGGACCAAAAATTAAGAATCTAAATACACGGTTAGATTCGGCATATCAAAGAACCCCAATAATTCAATTTTTGATGAAATCAAACAAAGTTTAATTTTGGACCCTTTGGACCTCAATGTGGACCAATTTAAAAACAGGGCCCAAAATCCAAAAACTTAATACATGGTTAGATTCAGCATATCAAAGAACCCCATATATTCAATTTTTGTTGAAATCAAACAAAGTTTAATTTTGGACCCCAATTTGGACCAACTTGAAAACTGGGCCCATAATCAAAAATCTAAATACATAATTAGATTCAGCATATCAAAGAACCCTAAGAATTCAATTTTTGTTAAAATCAAACTAAGTTTAATTTTGGACCCTTTGGACCTTAATGTAGACCAATTTGAAAACGGGACCAAAAATTAAGAATCTAAATACACGGTTAGATTCGGCATATCAAAGAACCCCAATAATTCAATTTTGATGAAATCAAACAAAGTTTAATTTTGGACCCTTTGGACCTCAATGTGGACCAATTTAAAACGGGCCCAAAATCCAAAAACTTAATACACGGTTAGATTCAGCATATTAAAGAACCCCAAGAATTCAAGAATAAAACCCCATTGAAATTGGTCAAGAAATAAGCAATTTATACAAAGTATCTTCTTTTGCACAATACTGTGCAATTAAATATTTCTTGCAATTGCGCAATACTGTGCAATTGAATATTTCTTGCTATTGTGCAATACTGTACAATTGACAATTTCTTCCTACTGTGCAATATTGTGCTATTGGATATTTCTTGCTATTGCGCAATACTGTGCAATTGAAGATTTCTTGCTATTGCGCAATACTGTGCAATTGAAAATTTCTTGCTATTGCACAATACTTATTATATAATAATTTACACATCCTGTTTGGTGTGTATCTCCTGCCATATCATTATTATTTGCTTTTAAATATAAATCAGAAATAACCAACTTAAAATGAAAAATTTTAAAGAAAAAAAAAAAGGAAGAAAAAAGGGGGGAAAAAATCCCCCCCCTCCAATTTTTTGAACCCTCTTATGATTCATCACCCCCAAACTCAATCCCAGCCTTCAATGAGGTATGGTACCTTGCAGTACAATTTCAGAGAGATCCATACACTTAAACACAAGTTATTGTCTGGAAACTAGAAAAATGCTTATTTTGGCCCCTTTTGCCCCTAATTCCTAAACGTTTAGGCAATTACCCCAAACTCAATTCCAGCTTTCCTTTGTGATATGGAACCTTGTAGTACAATTTTAGAAAGATCCATACACTTACACACAAGTTATTGTCCTGAAACTAGAAAAATGCTTATTTTTTGCCCCTTTTTTGGCCCCTAATTCCTAAAATTTTGAGGCAATTACCCCAAAATCAATCCCAGCATTCCCTTTGTGATATGGAACCTTGTGGTACAATGTCAGAGAGATCCATACACTTACACACAAGTTATTGTCTGGAAGTTACAAAATGCTTATTTTGGCCCCTTTTGGCCCCTAATTCCTTAACTGTTGGTACCATAACCCCAAAATCAATCCCAACCTTCCTTTGTGGTATTGAACCTTATGGTAAAATTTCCTAGAGATCCATTTACTTAAACTAAAGTTAGAGTGCGAAAACCAATGTGTCTTCGGACGACGACGACGACGCCGAGACGACGATTTACGGCGACGACGCCAACGTCATACCAATATACGACCACAAAAATTTTTTGCGGTCGTATAAAAAAAAAAACAACACATACCTCGAAATAAATATCAGGCCCTCTTAATTTTCAATTTATTAAACATAGAAACTGCTGCCTCGTGTTGATGTGTATTGATTTTATCTTCGCGCATGGCAGATCCGCAAGTAGTGTTTGTGATACCCATTTTCAAAATAAAGTTGGATTCATTTGAATTGTCGGTGAACCTTCAGTCCAATTTTTAATTAACTTTATTCAAGATGTAAGCTTATCAAAATAGAAGTAACTCAAAATTTCAAAAGCGTCTTTATTTAATTTGTATTCAACATGTTCAAACACTAGTACTACATTATCTAGGGTAGAACACACATCCTATAGTAAGATAGTCTGTCCAACTTCCGGTTTGAGGTCGATGCCATAGGAAAGTTTATTGCTATAGCAAGCTATAGCAAACTTTCCAAAACATGAAAACTAAATAATAGACCAAAGTTGAGTTACATTCATTGAAATATTTGAAATAATTATGAGGTTAACAAGACATGAGCTTTCAGATAATCTACAAACATGCTGCCCACACCTCAAAAAATAATTGTCTGCTTTCAGAGTGCTTTCCTAAAATCATGAATGAGTGTGATTGCCTTCTGGCTGAATGCCGAGCATATAAGGATAAGATAAAAGTGATTTTAAAGGAAATTATCCATCTGATAATTTACAAGTTAATAACAGATTTTACCTGAACTTCTAAAACAATGATTCAAATCGTATGCTTCTTTGCTATGTAAAACTAGAGGCTCTAAAGAGCCTGTGTCATTCACCTTGGTCTATGTGCTGCAGTGCATATTAAACAAAGGACACTCTACAACATTAAAGACAAGAATAGAATTCATCATTGTTCATGACAAAATTCTCTGTTTTGGTGATGGTGACTTATTTGTAGATCTAACTTTACTGAACATTCTTGCTGTTTACAGCTATCTCTATCTATAATGAACTTGGCCCAGTAGTTTCAGAGGAAAAGATTTTGTAAAACATTACAAAATTTACGAAAAAATTGTGAAAATTGACTTTAAATGGCAATAACTCCTGAAGGGTCAATTGACAATTTTGATCATGTTGACTTATTTGTAGATCTTACTTTGCTGAACAATTTTGCTGTTTACAGTTTATCTCTATCTATTATAATATTCAAGATAATAACCAAAACTGCAAAATTTTCTTAAAATTACCAATTCAGGGCAGCAACCCAACAAGGGGTTGTCTGATGCATCTGATAATTTCAGGGCAGATAGATCTTGACCTGATGAACATTTTACTCCATGTCAGATTGGCTCTTTATGCTTTAGTTTCAGAGACATAAGCCAAAACTGCATTTTACCACCATGTTCTACTTTTAGCCATGGCGGCCATCTTGATTGATGGGTGGGGTCATTGGATATACTTTTAACCTAGATACCCTAAGGATGATTAAGCCAAGTTTGCTTTAATTTGGCCAAGTAGTTTCAGAGGAGAAGATCTTTGTAAAGATTACAAAATTTGAAAATATTGTGAAAAAATTTACTTTAAAGGGCAATAACTCTTTATGGGGTCAATTGACAATTTTGTCATGTTGGTCTTATTTGTAGATCTTACTTTGCTGAATAATTTTGCTGTTTACAGTTTATCTCTATTGTCTTATTTGTAGATCTTACTTTGCTGAATAATTTTGCTGTTTACAGTTTATCTCTATCTATTATAATATTCAAGATAATAAGCAAAAACTGCAAAATTTCCTTAAAATTACCAATTCAGAGGCAGCAACCCAACAACCGGTTGTCTGATCAGTATGAAAATTTCAGGGCAGAGAGATCTTGACCTGATGAACAGTTTACCCAAGTCAGATTTGCTCTAAATGCTTTAATAGTTTCAGAGATATAAGCCAAAACTGGATTTTACCCCATGTTCTATTTTTAGCCATGGTGGCCATCTTGGTTGATGACCAGGGTCATCGGATATATTTTTTAAACTAGATACCCTAAGGATGATTTAGGCCAAGTTTGGTTGTATTTGGCCCAGCAGTTTCAGAGGAGAAGATTTTTGTAAAAGTTAACGGACACCCTTTTGGGCCAGGTGAGCTAAAAAGAAATTTGACTTATCGGTATGTTTGCAATACATTCATGACATTCTGCATTGTTTAAGGCATGTTTAAAGCAGAAACAATGGAACGCATGCATTAATTATTCATTTTCATTACATTGTGAAAGAGAACAACATGAACATGTTTTCTGCACTGTGACAAACTTCAAATGATGTAATGCAACCTGTGACGTAAAGTGTGATTCGCTGTGATTCAATGCAATAAAGTACTGTAGTTTGTTTGTTATTTTCTCTTTATTATAGTATTTTTCATTTTTCATAATTACAGATAAAAAATAAAGGACTTTTGTTTAAGATACTGATTTATCACTGTAAAATATATTTTACCATGATAAAGTCAGTATAAAAACAAAATGTCCATTATTCTATATTTCTCACGTAGTCGCATTATTCACAATAATAAAACCTCTCAATAATTTCTGAATTTACAGTATCAACATTGATCAATATATCTAAATTTGTCTACCTTATTGAATAGTTTCCAAATTATGCATACTTAATTGAAGCTATATATATATAGAATAGGTAAATTGTTAACAGTAAACATGCTTTTATAGTCATTACTATACAGTATGTGTTTTCTGTTATTGAAGGCCATACGGTGCCTATAATTAATGCTTACATTCACTTCATTTAAACTTTGATGGATAGTTGTCTCATTGGCAATCATACCACATCTCCTTATTTTTATATTAAACATGTTAAAGGTGCAATAAAATTAATATGTGTTATAAAATAGATAACGTAAATTATTGTTCATACAACTTGATGAAAATAGATAATCATGCCACAGAGTGAATAGTTGTGGGACGCCGCCGATGACGATGACGACTGAAATGTAGGATCGCTTTGTCTCGCTTATGCGACAAAAGTCGCAGGCTCGACAAAAATTAAACAATATGAAGCAAAAAAGGCACCTTAATATCCCACTCAGTGTGTCGGTCTGTATAACACAGGATATACCTTCTAGTCCAAAATTGTTCTGACATCTGACGGCCTTTTAAGGATTTGTTGGGCCGTCAGACCTGGGAATAGTATACTATATTATGTCCCAGGTCAGACCAATCTCGGACTAGGTGTCTTCGAGTCAATATGTTGTTGCCCTGAATATTAGTGAAATATTTGATGTTTGACGTTAAACCGCCACTAAAAATCTCATATTTTCTTTTATACAAATAAGAAGATGTGGTATGAGTGCCAATGAGACAACTCTCCATCCAAGTCACAATGTATAAAAGTTAACAATTATAGATCAAAGCACGGCCTTCAACACGGAGCCTTGGCTCACACCGAACAACAAGCTATAAAGGGCTCCAAAATGACTAGTGTAAAACAATTCATACACAGTCAGAGATATAACTCTATAGGGTTATTACAGAAAATAACTTGTGTGTGTTATTACAGATACTTTCATGAGTTGTCTACTCTTTATTCCTTAAATTTTCTAAATCTGTAATAACATATGTTTGTTATTTGTAAAATTATTTCATTTATAGTGGCCTCTAGGGATCTCTTGAGACTTTGCAGAAACTAAATGCATAGCCTTGATAACTAATTTTTAGTTAAATTAATACATTTTGATTAACCATGGTAAATCAATGAGACAAGGCTATTAAGGGATAAACTTAGCTGTGATAACAAGGCTCAGTTATTAAAGGAATTTAACTTATTATATAAGACACTTGGGAATTACTGAGAAACTTGCGCAGAACCTCATTACATGCTCAGGTCATTATTTCTTACAATAAATTAAAATACATTGTAATTAAGCATGATGTATGTCTGAGCAAATGCTTTGAAGTGATATATATAGAGAAGCTGTGATAACACCCTTTAGTTATTACAGGCATATTTTTCTATAATAACATATAGGTGTACTATGCAAAATTGGCAAACTATGAACTGTTATATCTTTCAATAGTTAAGTATACATATAGACAAAAGTAGTATCAACAGAACTTTTATACATTTTAACTAAACTAATGATGTATATTGTCCCTTTGAAACATATAACATACATAAGTTATCACAGTTCTTTGATTTTTAGTCCACAATAACAAATGTATGTTATTTTTCTGTAATAACCCTATACAGTTATATCCCTGACTGATACAGGAAAATAGTTTGTTTACTAAATATCAATCCTAAAAAAAACTGTGATTATTTGGAGAGAATCGGTAAGAAATTAAGTCAGCTTCAAATTCAGAAAACACCTATATCAACTAAACGATAATATGGATAATAACTGTTAATCATGTTAATAGACATTTTGGAAAAAGAAAATGAAAAATAAATTTAATTATCAGGCCTGTTTTAAAACATATAAAACAATATCAAGGATATAATTTGAAGTGATTTGTATAGGAATTGACCCATACAGCTCTGACAGAGACACAATCTTTTGTCAAGAAATTAAAACAAAATTTTCCTCATACGCTGGTCAAAGTGATTTTAGAAATATACTTTGTGATAAAGCGAAGCATGGAGACATAATAATCTTGTCGTATAGGTAGGCAAGGAAGGGTTCATGTTTTCCCACCTTTTATAAAAGATACATAATAGATTGGAGCGTGTAAAGTCTTGTTTTTTATTAAAAGTTGTTATTCTTGAGGCGTTCTTGCATCCCTACTCTCATTGTATTTCTGTCTCAGTCAGAGAAGTTTTGTGGGTTGCTCGAGTTATTTTCACATAACGTGTTTGCTTTTGCTGTGCAATGATTTAAATTTCGACCGGTGATCGATTATTTGTAAAGCGGAAAGAAAAGACAACCAATTAGTTTTAAAGAGAAAATTAAAGTGGAATGAAAATAATAATTTACATAAAAGAGTTTGTTGTTTTATGAATATGCAATTCCAAATCTAATTGCTGATTTTAAATGTACATTCCATGGCTATTCTTACATGATTCTTTTTTTAATGTCCAGTGGCAAATGTTTCATGTATTTATAATACAAGTTCATTCTGACAGCAAATTTCATCCGTTTATCAAGTTTCAACTTCAATACAGTCTTCATATATAGTGATTGAACAATTTTACTATCGATGTTTCGAACAAACTTTTAAACTCATTAATTTTCGATTACAATATTACATGTATTATCAATTAACAACTCGACAACTTTCAGTTTTATAAGTTTTCGATCTATAAGTTCGTGTACAGTGTAGATGAACAGAAATTTAAAGCATTTTCTTGAAAACAATATTCGCTTCCATGGTCAAATGATATTTTTCGGTATTGACAGTTTCGAGACTAAATTATGTGAACAATGAGAGACTGCACTATACTGAGGACTGTTCTTTACATTTTCTTTTTAGTGGAGGGTTTTCCATAGATCACACCGTTAACCAAAACCTGCAAGGTTCTCGATTGCTTTATATGCATATGGTAATGGTATTTCTTAAATACCAGATGGGAGATATGGTATTATCTGTTTCTGTTTCTTTGACATACTTATAAGAAAGAGTAGTTCAAATACCACGCCAAAAACGATTCTTTGAAATAATTTTTCTATTACGGCAGTAATGTTCCTTCCTTTGTTGGACTAATGGGGTGTCGGACTGATGGAGTGTCGGACCAATGGGGCATCGGACTAATGGGGTGTTGGACCAATGGGGCGTGGTAATAGTGGGGTGTTGGAATATTGGGCGACCCAAATTATGACGTCTTGAAAGGCTTGAAATTTTTGCATTGACACCTTCCTGTCGCAGTTATTTGGACTATGAATGGGGTCTGATTTAGAACAAATTGTTCTTGATACTTGAAGCATCCTACATGTGTACCATGTGTACCTTTGTACTACATAAGGACTACAGGAGTCTACATGCTAGTTTGGGAAAAGAATTTGAGGTGTTTTACGATCTTGTGGTTATATCACACAGTATTAAAGCCATCCACTAAGTACAGTATACATTGTTTATAGTTGTCAATTTTCATATTTGGTCTTTTGACAGTGATTTTGCGAACTCACAATACTAACTTTTGTTGTTTTTTCGTAGTACAAACACCCAAATGCAAGTACATGTTGATGTGCTCTGGCTGATTGAAAATTGTCTGGATTTTCTACAATACTTACATATATTGCATTTACTTTGTTTGTCGTTTATGAAATAAGCTGGTCCCGTTCAAGTGAAGGAACTAGCCTGGATTGCGTAGCGACGCAGACATGTACTAGAACCAGAAACCAGGAAATAGATCTGGTCACCAGACTGGGCAATTCTACTACGCACTCGAGTCTTTGTGTTGAAAGGAACCAGCTCTCAACTGTTCTGTACAGGTATTTTCCTCCGTTATATATCGGAGCACCCTGACTTGGGATACAGGTTTAACACTTCACAGATATTTACAAAGATATTTACATAGTGTGGTGTGGTGTTTAAGTTTAAAAGTTTTATATACAGGTGAGAACAGTGGATTTAAAAAAAGAATTTAAAATTATGATTTTTTTGCATCATTTATACATCTACCTAGGTTAAGATTTAGGATTAAAAATAACATTTGAGTTTCTTTGAGACAGAGGATGTTTATATCATATGTTTAAAAAGTTAAAAATTAAAATATAAAAAATTAAAAGATATAAATAAAGTTAATTAAGACAAAACAGAAAGAAAGGGAGTAAATTAAGTCAGTATGGTATCAGCTGTAGAGGAGTTAACCAAAAATAGAATATATGTGTAACTATAAATTTATAGTGCATATATTAGAATTTAGTAAAGCTGGAATCAAATGTGTACAAAAGTGAGAGTAAATTTTCATGCAGCATAGCCGCACAAAAAATATAACCATGCATAGCAACATATGAAAATAAATGACCGATCCAGAAAAATTCCCCTGCATAACTAGGATATCAAATGTTAGTCCCCCAATAAAAAAAAACCAAGAAATATTGTGATTAATTGAATTCAGAAACTACATGAATAAGGTGAATTACAACGATATATATTTTAAAGATTTCAAGACTACGGTAAATAATTTGAAGAATAATAGTTTGATTTATGTTGCAATTAGTTGACGATTGACATACAGTTTAAGCTAATTGTAGGGCAAGAATGAAATTTTGCATATGACGATAACAATTTTAGGCTATTTTAGGCGAAAGACATCAAAGGATATTCAAATTCATTAGTCAAAAACAAATTGATAATGCCATGGCAAAGAGGGTAATTTCATGCCTAAACCATTTTCTTGACAAATTTATATTTCTTGATGATTTTTATTTAATTTGTTTTATTTTTGTATTGGTATAGTAGTTCATGGATCCAATGTAGTTTTTTTGTTTGTCTGTTCCATATACTGTATCTTTTAATATTATTATTATTGTATTCTTTTAAAGAGCTTATGTTCATAAAGTATGGTTATACATTGAAGGTATTAAGGCAGGAAAATCTTGATAAATCATTGCATTTAAAAAGATGATGTGGTATGATTGCCAATGAGACAACTCTTCACAAGAGACCAAATGACACAGAAATTAACAGCTAAAGGTCACTGTACGGCCTTCAACAATGAGCAAAGCCCATACTACATAGTCAGCTATAGCAGTTTGTTACAAATAAAACTTTTCCTCTATCAGCTTCCATCACTTTGCTTTTGGCAGTGCAACAATATGTTTGAATACGAATCCGAGTCTTTTCACCAAAATCACATACGCTCCCATTCATGTTCAACCTCTTTCATTTTCGCATCCAGTGTCACGTTAGCTAGTTATAACTTGAATCATGTTTTCAAACACATAACAAAATACAAAATTACCTTTGTAAATACCAAATGACAGTGATCATAAATAATAAACATTTAATTATTAATTATCTAATCATCAAAAAAATCATTTAAAATTTTTATTGATGATAATAGAAATATTTTGATAAATACATCTTAAAAGCATCTAACAATGTAACCTATATTTGCAAAAATAGGCGCGATTGTGTGGATTGCAAATGTGTAGCGTTCGAACGTGTTATGAGTGCGAATGGGCCCGATACTTTGAATTTCTATGTCAATGCAAATATACAGATATTATACTATCTAGTATCATAATATATAAAGGCTTTAATGGGAGAATTAAAAAGGGTTGAAAATGCAGAATTATGTAAAGTTCCTATGTTCATTTTGTTATAATTTTGATTTCTAAGACTTGTTTTGTTTTCTTTTATTTACACCGAGTACACACATTGTAATCATATATAATAATGATTCTTGCTAAAAGCACCCATTGCTTTACAAGTTGTCCTAACCTTATAACAAACCAAACATTGAGGTGTGAAATTCCCAGGACCTTTCTGTGGTTCCTACGATTCAATCTGTACACCCTTAAGTCTTTATGTTGTGACCTATACATTTTTAAAAGGAAATGCACAATTTTCAATGCTAATACACAATTCTATCTGGTAAAAATCGTTTCACAAATTGAAGAGTTTTAATTGATACAGCACAAGTACATTAATCTACTTTATTATCTAATTTTTATTTATGAAGTAACAAGTTTTGAGTTTAACACTGCTTCACCAAAATATATGGACTTAAACAGTATTTGACTAAAAGGCTTATAACATATGTTAGGGTAGGCATCACAATATTGAGAAGGTAGCGAAGGCCGGAATCAGAACTACATTTTTGTCAGTATATATATTATAGCATTATAACCAAATACACCAGTGGCAAACCTGCTTATTGTGATACTTAATGAAGTTAAGATTGTCCTGAAAAATTTTGAGGAGTTGGGTGTTGGTGTTGGATTTTGGTCCTTTGTACTGTACGATTTTTGTGTGATTTCTTTTACCTGTTCAAATTTATGAATATTATTACGCAAATTCTTGTTCTAATGTACAATTCCAAATATTTAAAAGAAAAAAAACACAACGTTTTTTATGGTTGTGAAAATATTAAAGGTTCAAATATTTATATTCATGCAACACATATTAGTTACATTTACCACAATTAATATTCTTACAACACGAAACCGGCTTTAACTTCATTCTTTTTCATTGTACGTTAAAATACATTAGCTTTGATATTCTGTCCCACAAACTATATTTGATAAATTGCCGAATTTAAGTTTATTCCATTTCAATTTCAAAGACTTTTTGTAAAGGATTCGTAAGCCTCTTAAAATATTTATCATTCTATGCTAAGTAACCTATTTGATATATAGTTTCACTTACGTTAACATGCAGTTTATTCACATTAGAATGTTATTCAAATGTTTCCTTTTCATGTTTTAACATGTCATCTCATTGATGTAAACAATCGCCATATTGCTTTGTGACGTATTGGAATTTCCACGATTATATATATATTTTCGAATATCAGCCACTTTAACTCCCGTTGTAACCACGATGTCGACTTTATCTACCAATATCTTTCAATGACGTCACATAATCTGTATATCTCTGTACACCTTATCTACTATTGTACCTCTCTGATCACGTGACAACAATCCACCTTATATCCCAATTGTAGGTTCGAAAATGAATTCTAGTAAAGTGGCTTTCTAAATTTAGGTCAAAGTTAAGGTGGCTTTTTGGTAATACCAAATAAGGATTCAGAAACCTATATCTCCCAAAATAAATTATTTAAAAATAAATTTCTTCTATTCAATTCTTAGAATGAATATACTGAAAATGCTTACTATGGATTGCCTATCTAGTCTACACAATAAAAATTGAGATTTTAAAAGTCCAGATTATCTACGTTTGTACCTACGTACAGCCAATGTGCCTATTGTGAGTATATATATATATATATATATATACACCTATCATCTGTCATGAATCCACATCTTAGGCAAGCTATTTGCAAGAAAAACATGGAACATAATAAGTACCAAAAAATAATTCAAATGGAATTAAAGGAAATTAAGAAACCAAAAATATTTAATAAAACCATAATGAATAAAATAAGAAATAATTATTATATACATGTATAAAGATTTTGTTGGTTTCACAAAGCATAGTGCTTCCGTTTTTACAAATAAGGAAAGTCCTTTTGACATAATATTATTTTATACAATTATGATACAATAGTCAGTCTAATTACTTCGAAACATTTCAGGATTTGTTTTTGTTTATGTAGCCAAAGACATTGGTAGCGAGAGTTGTACCATGGTAGCATTCAAGTTATGTCTGAAAGCTGTCAAACAGAATGTTATTTCATATTCTTATCAATTTATACAGTATTTGTAGCAAAATACAAAATATCAAATTAAGTGTTAAAATATGCTACTGGTTAAGATGGTATTTTTAACAATATTCTTTAGCTTCTTAAAATATTTGTAACTAGAATCTATTACAATGTTAATTGATGCATTCTTCAAACAAGTCTCATTTTCAAATCAACTCAAGGCTCCAGTTGTTGAAGTTTTTACATAAAGATTATAGACCGTTGGAGGTGATCAATATAGACCTGTTAGTATTTGGACAATCGTATAAAAGTATATCTACAAAAGTAAAATAAAAGAGATTTAACTTTACTAATTTTTGTCATATCTTTCAGTGAAATATGGAATAAAAAATGAGAAATCATATAATCTGATATTCTTATCAAAATATATATTTTTAGAGATTCATTTCCTAACTGAGAGGTAATTATTGTCTCCCACACTAAAACATTTGTTTTGGAAGATAGGCACTTTTTATCAGTTTTTAATCGTATTTAAAAGAAAAACCTTTCATAACCTTATGTTTTCATATTTTACAATTTTACTAAGAAAAAAAGCAAAGTAATTCTAAGCTCTGATTTTTATACATTCATAATCGTGTGTCTGTAATTTCACAAGTGTTAGTAATTTTATAAAGTAACATTTATAATGTTTTCAACAATAGTCCATTAATTTTTACAACAAACACAAAATCAAATCGCATGTAAGAGATGGTTATTCTTTGTAAGCCGGTGGATTGGTATCAAAAACCTGTCTACTGTTTGCTTCTGGTTGTATACCACCAACCGACTGAATCTGTTGATCTGTCGGTTGAGTTGTAGTCATTACTTGATACTGTTGTGCTCCGGGATACTGCATTATTGGGTTAGCTGTTTGTCCGGAAGCTATCATGACCTGGTGACCGCTTGGCATAGGAATCTGAGACTGTGGTAGGTTAAGAAACATTCCAGGTTGTGTGCTTTGCATAATAACAACTCCCTATAGAGAAATGAAAACATAAGTATTTATAGGCAGAATTAAGACACTGTTTGTACCTAAAGAAACAGTGATAAAACTTTCCAAAATACAAAAATGGATTTTCATACAAATTAATGCAATATACAAGTAAAGAAGAGGAATCCTCATTGAATCTGAGTAAAGAGTAGAAAGTACATACATACATATATTCCAATGTATAATGGCCATACATATTGATAATATGCCTGTTATAGTCCTAACTCCGTATAGGCATGCCAAACTTTCTATTAGCCATTTGTAAGAAGTTATTTCGAGTTCAAATTTTTCTATATGTTTAGAGTTAAGGTTCTGAGTCAGACTGCATACGAGTGACCTTACAGTAACGAACTAGAGGAGTTATAACTAACACATGAGAATGGTTTTATATACTAGCATATTTCGTATCAGGGTATCAATAAAACCCTGCTGTTTTGTTGGATCAATTGAACAGTCCAGTATAATAGTACCAAATGGTAGTTAATAAACTGTTTGGTCATCACCCAATAAATGCAATGATACTTTTAGAAGACGACACACACTTATGGTTGTTATTACTAGTTTATCTATGCACAGAAAAAATTGTTTAAGCCTGAGTCGAAAACGTGAGTATTAGTTGCATCATCTAAAAATAAAATCCTTTGACCCTCCTTGTCCCCCCTTGTGTGACAAAGTTGGGTTCAGTAGGGGTGGGGGTGTTTTTTATATTTTGGCGCAACATTTGCTTACCTGCTGATTTGAAGTCCTCAATGTGGAGCAGCAACAGCAGAATGAAGCGGCAATGATTGCCACTACTACTTCTGCAAAGGTCAACACAGCCATGAAAGCTGACAGAATCATAGCTTTTGAATTGTTATTTCCTCTCTAAAATAAACAGTGCAAATTGTCAACATAAACCAAATGAACAAACTGAAAATGACACAAAATAATTGTTTATTACTATATAAATATAACATTCTTCGCTTAAATTCAGCATAAAATGCTAGATCTGCATTTTTGTTTTGTTCTTCTCTCAGTGTTATTCAAACCAATGTTACAACACTGCATGGACAGTCTCGAGCGACCTAGAACATTCTACAAACACGACTATATAAAATATAAAAATGTAAATGAACTCTTCCAGATACCTGGATTAAAATGTTGAACGCCAGACGTGCATTTGTTTACAAAAGACTCATCAGTGACGCTCGAATCAAAAAAGTTAAATGAAAAAAGGTCAAATAAAGTACGAATTTAAAGAGTATTGAGGACACAAAATTCCGCAAAGTTTTGCCAAATACAGCATTTTTAATCTATTCCTTGGTATAAGAACCTTAGCATTTCGTGTTAACAGTTAATTTATAATTATGAACATATCAATGATAATGTATGTCAACACAGGTGTGATGACTACTCGCCAGACGCGACTTAATTTTGGCGATACCGTGTGAAAAACACATGTATCTGGAACAATATCTGACAATCATACACAACTACTTATGTGTCTGCGAGAGCGTAACGATTTTGTAAACAAATATAAAGTACGTGTGGAAGCAAGACGAAAGTAAACCCCGTATAAAGAGAACTTTGTCTGACAGAACAGCAAAGCATTTTAGTATTGATAGTGGGCAATTTGCTTATCTATTTAACATTCTTAGTTAATCAGCAACAACATTACTTACTATAATAGAACCGACTACACCAAGACTGAACATTGTAGGAACAAAAACTGACGCTCCTATTATGCTACACACCATAAATCCAGTTTTCTAAAAATGAAAATAAAAAGATTGAAAGAATATAGCAATACTTTGTAAAATGTACATACAATTAAATTTTAAATTGTTTGTTTCCTTCTTTTTACGAACAAACTTACTCTATACTGAACAGATAAAAAAACATATCAGGAATTGAAACAATATTATAGTCATTCCCTTAAAGCAGAGTTCATTGCTGCTTTAAATTCATTTTTTGTAGTATTTATTTGTCAACTGTAAATATATAATTTTTTTTAAGTTAATGAATCGTTGGTCTTTCTGTGCTTAAAGCCTACCAGACACATCCAGCTCGCCTCCCTCTTCTTTGACATACACATAGGCAGAAAACCAGTGACAACATACTACAATCACAAAAATTTACATTAGTATTAGTTAATATTTTCAACGTTTTCTTTCAATTCTAACAAAACTACTTATACTCTATAACGACATTCGTATTGTAAACCTTTTATCCAGCTAGATCCACTTTGCACAACCAACTCAGTTGGTTTGTTGTTAAATTTGTTCTCTTAAGGTAGATGATTGACAACAACAAGTTTACTTGACGTTCAGCAATCAACAGAACTCATTTAATAAATTTTTTTCTGTTACTAATATAGATTTATTCAGTTTAAAAATACGCCTGTGCTTCGTATAATTTTTGCATAACTTCTATTTGTATATGTATGTATATGCATCTTTCTACAATTGTATAAAACCGACACAGTGTTTTTTCTATAGAAAGTTTTTAAGTTTATAAGATAGCTTAAAATTATTCACTTACCCATCCAGAGCATATAAGACAAGTTATGTCAAATGCAAAAAGTGCGTGACCATCATCATATCGACTACACGTCCAATAACTATCAAAATAGCCACTGTAATAATAATTATTGGTGAGACAGTCGTCGTATTTGTTCCATGCAATTATATCCAAAATCACTCCAATTAAACTGAGAATCCCAAGAAGAACACCAAGACCTATCTGTACACCACCAAACACCTTAAATGTCCTCACTGGAAATGCTTGTTGCTGCTGTCCGCCTGGATGACTTTGTTGAAATCCCACCACTTGTGGTATGAATGGGGATGACATTGAAATATTTGCAGTCCTTGTTGACATTCTGATATTAAAAAAATCTTAAATGATATGATTGAAATATGTCGGTATACAGAGAATAATAAAGAAGTATTTGTTGAAAATGTATTTAGTAAGTGTATTGGCAGGTAATGATCTATATATTCATATGTTTTGGTTTAATTGACTTATGCCTATTCCACGCAATAAGCTCATAACAGTAGGCATGTAAGCAAATGAACATTTTGACACCTAGTGCTTGGTTTGCTGCGTCCTAAATGTAGATATATCCTTAATGTAGCGCATTGGTGTTTGTATTTTGTTTTTCTAAATATCTGAAAGGGGTTTGAGAGCACTATCATTCGTTGTTGTTTTATGTTTTGGTGAATGGTTGGACTATTTTATTTCGATAAAGTTCGTTGTGGTGCAGTGTTGTTTACAACTTATACTGGTTGTTATCTTAATTTAATTATTGAATTGCTTTTCGTTTTCAGTAACATAAGCTTAGAAAACACTTCCCGTTTCTTCATGTAACAGATATTTGTAAACAAACGATAAACATTATTCAAAGTTGCGATTATTTGGTAAAAGTTACAATGTTCAAGTACAATGTTTCGTTCTTCTGTCAAATGTAAAATCTATTAAAATATAATTCAAATCGGAATGAACGAGAGTTTTGTTGGAATGGAAATTCCTATTATACATTCATAGATTTTTAGCCCTTTTACATTTCATAGACCGTATAAATATTACTTTTTATTAATATCAGGGTCATTATTTAATTTTTATTAATGTAATACCACTGCCCTTTGCTTATAAACCTACAAAACTTAATTCACCTGTATTTTAGTGGTTTTCATTGTCATCCATTTTGTTGTGCAATTTCAATTTTTTTTTATTGCTTATTAGCTTAATCAATGTCGTTGTTTTCTCCTTTGAATGTAGTACATTTTGTTATCACGGGGTCTTTAAAGCTCACTAAACAATCAGATTTTGCACTTTTTAAAAGTCCGTCATTTAGTATTTGTGTTACGGTCGTTTCATTGCCCATCATACCACATATCATTATTTCCATATTATTTTGTAAGTTTTAATTTTTGTTTTTATTCACAGTATGTTATGCCCAGTTATTTTTTCAGTTGTATGTTTTATTTACTCAATCATTGAAATCATGTTAAGCATTCTATCGGAATTCAAAATGGTGGCTTTCCTTATTTACCGACAAATAGTGCAATCTAACCCTTCAAAATATTTGTCAACATCTACTGAAAATTATCGTTCCAAAAGAATTAGAATAATACATGTACGACTGCATGCGCAGGGTTCACTTTCTACTTGTCATTTTAAACATTATTCAGAATAGAGGATATGTTTTTTCAATTTGATTTTACAGCTTCGTGTTTGTCGGGCAAATAAGTCGTATTTTCGCATATTGTTATATTGTTAAAATTGGTTTTGCATTATGCCTATAGAAGTTTCAATCCTATTGACTTTATACCAGACTTAAAGAATGCTTAATGTATTCAACATATAAATGACATTAACGAACAATGAGTATTTTGAAATATCTTTATCCAATTCTATGGTGTATACAAGGCAATTCCTTTGAAAAAAAGGAACAGTATACTTAACTTACCATCAATCATGAATCACCATCTTAGGCAAGATATTTTTAAGAAAACATGCAGCATAATAAGTACAAAAAAATAATTCAAATGGAATTAATTAAATTAAAGAACACAAAAAATATTTAAGCAAAATCAAAATGAGTGTTACGGCCAGAAATCACCTTTAAATTTTAGCCAACAAAAGACACAAATCAATAATAAAATTTAACAAGATTTATTATACACAAGTTTACAAGAAGTATTACACAAAAGAAATGTCAACTTAACTGTCAAAATATATGTCCGATCTTTTGTCTTTTCTTTTCCGGAATTCTTCTCGGAATCAAACAGAATATTGCGTCCAATAGGTCACAATCTAGTATGATGTTGTTCGTAAATAAAAAGTCAAACCAATTGAGAGAACTTCTGAGAAAATAATGTCTATTGATGTCTATATCTGATCTGTAATTTCGGTATCTGTATATATAGTTGAAACAATGTAAGAAGTTTAAATTACGCATCTTTTATTATGATCATTCTGAAATCGTTATGTAAGTCAAATAGAAAGTTCAAATCATTCCATCAGTCTCTATGATTGTTCCAGTGATTTCTAAACTGCACAGTTATAATATCATTTTGTAAACAACTATAAATATTATGTAAACATATTATAAGGCCACACAAAACACATTAGGCCAAGAAAACACGTATAATATTTACAATATCATAACACCTCCCCTTTAAAAAAGTGTGAGCGTAACAAGAACTTTTCATAAACAATATATACAAAATGCATAGTATGTATACAGTGTTTTAATAAGATCTAGATAAAGCATCTGCTATTACATTATCTTTACCTTTAATATGTTTTACAATAACATCATATTCCTGTAACAATAAACTCTACCTGGTCAACCTCTGGTTCTTGTTAACTATTTTATGTATGAAGGTGATTATGATCAGTATAAACAAGAATTGGATGCGTAGTGGGATTTAGATATAATTAAAATGTTGAAGTGCAGACAACAGTGCAAAACACTCTTTTTCAATAGTTGAATAATTTTTCTGATGTCTTTCTAATTTCTTAGAAAAATATGATATAGGTTTCTCAACATTATCATCTGTTTCTTGATATAAAACAGCTCCAACTCCTACATCACTTGCATCAACGGCAAGTTTGAATTGTTTTTCAAAGTCTGGAGTGATCAGAACTGGACAATTAATTAAAGAGATTTGCTGTTTTCAAAAGCGTTTTGACAATTATCACTCCAGATGAATTTAGAATCTTTCCGTAAAAGATGAGTCAATGGTTGAACAACAGTAGCAAAATTTGAACAGAATTTCCTGTAAATCCAATCATTCCTAAATATCTCATAAGTTGTTTTTATTTGTAGGCGGAGGAAATTTGGTAATTGCATCTACTTTAGCCCTAATAGGTTTCACTTGACCTTGGCCAACTGTATGTTCTAAATAATCAACAGTGGCCTGACAAAATTCACTTTTACCCAGATTAATAGTCAAATTTGATTGTGACAATCTATCAAAAGTATCATATAAATGTGTTAAATGCTCTTCCCAACTATTACTACATACAATAAGATCATCAATATAAGCATAACAACGGTCTAAATCTATGATAACATTATTGATCATTCTTTGAAATGTAGCTGGAGCACTTTTCATACCAAACGGCATGACAGTATACTGAAATAAGCCGTCTGGTGTTACAAAAGCTGATATTTCACGAGCTGTCTGTGTCAATGGTACATGAGAGTAACCTTTCAATAAAAAAATTTGCTCACAAATTTTGCTTGTCCAATGTTATCAATGCAGTAGTCTATCCTTGGAATCGGATAGGAATCAGATTTTGAAACTGAATTTACTTTTCTGAAATCAGTCCCGAAACGAAAGGTTTTATCTGGTTTGGGCACAAGCAGACAAGGACAGCTAAATTCACTGTTACTCGGCTAAATAATATCATTGTCAAGCATATATTTAATCTCTTGTCTCATAAATTCAAGTTTTAGTGGATTGAGCTGTTAAGGATGTTGCTTAATTGGAGAAGCATCACCTACATCGACATCATGACAAACAGCAGTGGTTTTGTTTGGCACATCTGCAAAAGGATGTTTTAAAAGAAAATACCAAAGTTTTCAATTTTTCTCTGCGATCGAAATTCAGATGTGCAAGTTTTGAGTCTAAATTTAGCAAAATTTTGATTTTTTCAATCTAACTGTTTGTTCCATAGTTTTAGAATTAAAAGTTGTACCATTATATCTGGTTTGTCATGATTGTTCTCCAATTTAACCATGGCTAAAGTGGCAACTGGTTTACTCTCACCTTCATTCGTACGTTCAAAATATGGTTTTAACATATTAATGTGACACACTCTATTTTGTTTACGCCGACCTGGAGTTTTTACAATATAATTCAAATCATTGATTTTACTCTCTATTGTATAAGGACCACAGTATTTAGCCTGTAAAAGATGTCCAGGGACTGTCAAACATATAAGTACTTTATCACCAGGCTCAAAACTCTGTCCCTGTCATCTTTATCATACCATATTTTCATCTTATTCTGAACAGTTTTAAATTGTTCTGAGCAATTTGACAAGCAGTATACAATTTTTCTTTCAATCTAAATACATAGTTTAGAAGATTCAAGTCAGTGTGTTCAGTAAGCCATTTTTCCTTAACCAATTGTAAAGGTCCCTTTACAATATGACCAAATACCAACTCAAAGGGCTTATTTTCATTTACCTGTGTTTAAAGTTATTGCAAATGGCTGATATTTTGTTCGAGCATATTGTTTTTCTTAAATTGTTTAACATTTCATACCGATATAACATGTTACTTTTATTATTCTTCCTTAGTTTATTTATTTTGAATTTACATTGTATCATAGGTCAAATTTATTTGTTCAGTGTATGTTCAATGGTGTTAATATGTCCTTTGATTGAGTTAAGCTATTTCAGTTGATATTTTATAGTGTGTCTTTCTATGTTGTGATGTTACACTATTGTTTCAGAAAAAGGGTGAAGGTTTGGTACCATTAAAACGTTTAAACCCGCTGCATTTGTTTGCACCTGTCCTAAGTCAGGAATCTGATGTTCAGTAGTTGTCGTTTGTTGATGTGGTTCATAAGTGTTTCTCGTTTCTCGTTTTATATAGATTAGACCGTTGGTTTTCCCGATTGAATGGTTTTACACTAGTAATTTTGGGGCCTTTATAGCTTACTGTTCGGTGTGAGCTAGGCTCCGTGTTGAAGACCATACTTTGACCTATAATGATTTACTTTTATAAATTTTGACTTGGATGGAGAGTTGTCTCATTGGCACTCATACCACATCTTCTTATATCTATCTAAAACCAAGGATTCTTGAACAGCCTCTCGGACCGCAAAAAGCAGGAAGTGAACACCATCATCCAGTCTCTGTCAAATTGAAGACAAAATGTTCTAATCATGTTCTTCAATGATTGATGAAAACGTTCTAAGGCACCTTGAGATTCTGGATGATAAGCACTTGACCTATACTGAGCAATCCCTAACTGGTAAACGACTTGCTGAAATAAACCTGACATGAAATTTGATCTTCAATAAATACGCATTACCAGTCTTGGTCTTTGGTAAAGTCCAACGCAATCAATGAGTACTCGGCTGAAAGGTTCTTCAAAGGCTGGAATTGGCAGAAGTGGTGCTGGTGGTATTTTCTGGTTAGGCTTACCAACAACCTGACATATATGGCATGATTTGCAGTATTCTGCGACATCATTTCTAAGTCTGGGCTGTAGAAATGCTGCAAGATCTTAAGACAAGTCTTCCTTATACCTAAGTGTCCAGCCAAGGGGTGTCATAGGCAAGACCAATAATTTATTGCCTATAAACTTTAGGCACCACCACTTGGTATACCACTCTCCATTCCTCTTCTGGGGTAGAATCAGGGCCTCCACTTCCTCATTAAAATGCCGTCTTGATGATAGTAACATTCGGCCACCTTGTCTGCTTCCTCCTGTAGTTGAGCCCTCTTGCGAACCTCAGGGTCTTTATTTTGTTCTTCGACGAATTTCCTTCTGTCTAATGAATGGCTGTTCACGTATGGCCATGGCATAATTATATTCTTGTTAGTACTAGGTGGTCTTACTATGGCATTCTCTGAGCTACCGGGACCTTCAATGTCGGCAAGGAAAGTGTTAGAAAGGTCCATGTAATCAAACTGGTCTTCTTGCAAATCCTCATTTTGTTGTTTTCTTGCCATCGCCTTAAAAACAACACAAGCAGGATACAGTTGAGCATTATCTTCCGGTGATTTAACATCCACACCCGGTTCACTGGTTACAATTGGTTCAGCAACCACTATGTTCCTAGCTAGATCATTTCCTAGCAATAATGAAACACCCTCAACAGGGAGATTAGGATGAACACCCACAACAACTGGTCCAGTTATTAAATCTGACTCCAGATAAATACATCTATACAACCTAACTCCACACCTTGTAACAAAACGGAGGCAGCAACAAAGTCTCCTCGGACAAAGGCTACACCTTCTAACAATAAAGTCTGAGAAGCTCCAGTATCCCGTAAAATCTTAATATCCTTAGGAGTAGTAGTATCAACAATAGAAACAAACCCATCAGACACAAAGGGTTTATAATCCTCCATGTAATCACAAAACTGGACTTAAAAGCCTGACTCGCAGGACATTCCAACTTATTGGGAACAAGGGTGTCGTACAAGCACTGGACTTGGGCTGATTATCTCTTTCATTCTTCTTCTGGAGTCTTAAACAATCAGCCATCAGGTGACCACTTCTTACAATAATCACAAGTTCGTGACTTCTTCTCAAAAGTATCAAATTTTGGACTAGACATATTATAACTAGATTGACTCTTATTCTGTGCAACAGGTTTACTATCAGTACGCTCAGTACTTTGATTCTTGTAATTTCCACTCGAAGTATTAAAATTTTGACCTTTGAAACTTCTTTTATGTGATAGGGTAAAATTATCAGAAATAACAGCTGCATCTTGCAATGTCTCAACAGTTTTGTCATCTAAATGTGTTTTAAGTCTAAATGAACACACTGCTTGAACTCTTATAATAACATTAATTGTCTTATAAAACCTACAATTCTGTCTATGAGCTTCTGGCACTAGCTCATAAGCTTTCAAAACTTCTTGTTTAACAGTGTCATAATCAGAACTTTTTCTGATGAAAGTGCTGAGTAAATTTCAGTGGCCTTGCCCTCAAAAACACTTTGCAGCATTGTAGTCCAATAAGGCTTTGGCCATTTCAAATTTCGAGCAATTTTCTCAAACTATAGAAAAATTTATCAACTGTTTTTCCACAAAATTTGGGAACCAAACGTACATTTTGCTGCATCAAAATAAAAATGTTCTGATTTTGACACTACTTTAGTGTTGCTTTCTTCTTTGACCATTTCAATTTTCATTTCTCTATCTCTAACCTTTCCTCATTTCAAGTTCTGACTGTTTTAATTTAAATTCATCTTCTTTTTTTTCTTTCATCTTCTCCATCTCTAACCTTTCCTTCATTTCAAGTTCTGCCTGTCTTTCTTCTTTTTCTTTTCCAATTGTTTTAATTTAAGTCATCTTCTTTTCCAATTGCTTTAATTTAACTTCGTTTTCCAGTTGTTTTGATTTAAGTTAATGTTCTAATTCAAGCTGTTTTGATATGATAGATTCAAAATTTTCGACCTTGAGTTCAAGAGCCTCTTCACCAAATATTTCTGAGTCAACTAAATAGTCTATAACCAAATTTTTATAATTTGTTTTCACATAGATACTCTAAAATCTATTTGTAGACGTTTAGCAAGCAACACTAATTCTTCTTTCTTTAGTTTATCAAACACTTCCAGGTTTATTAGAATCAAGTGCCATTTTGTAGAATTTTATTTGCTAATTCTAATTCAATAAAATATAGAAAAAAATATAATCTGATCCTAACGTTATCCCGGACGAGCCCCAATTTCTGTTACGACCAGAAATTACCTTTAAATTGTAGCCAACAAAGACAGAAATCAATAATAAAATTTAACAAGATTTATTATACATAAGTTTACAAGAAGTATTACACAAAATGAAATGTCAACTTAACTGTCAGAATATATGTCCGATCTTTTGTCTTTTCTTTATCCGGAATTCTTCTCAGGAATCCAAACAGAATATTACGTCCAATAGGTCACAATCTAGTATGATGTTGTTCGTAAATAAAAGTGTCAATCCAATTGAGAGAACTTCTGAGAATATAAATGTCTATTGATGTCTATATCTGATCTGTAATTTCAGTATCTGTATATATAGTTGTCACGGAAACTCCTAGAACAATGTAAGAAGTTTAAATTACGCATCTTTTATTATGATCATTCTGAAATCGTTATGTAAGTCAAACAGGAAGTTCAAATCATTCCATCAGTCTCTATGATTGTTCCAGTGATTTCTAAACTGCACAGTAATAATATCATTTTGTAAACAACTACAAATATTATGTAAACATATTATAAGGCCACACAAAAAAATTAGGCCAAGATAAGTACACATAATAATCACAATATCATAACAAGTGCAATCAGAAATTATTATTATATACATGTTAAAAGAACTTTTTGGTTTCACAAAGCATAATACTTTCGGCCTACTATCAAATCCTTTACTACAAATAAGGAAAGTCATTTTGACATAATATTATCCATATTATAATACAAAAGTCAATGATCAGTCTAAGTAGTTAGAAACATTTCAGGACTTGATTTTGTTAATGTAGACAAATAAATTGTACCATTTAGCATTCCAGTTGGGTTTTTTTTTTTTGTGAACGCTGTCAAACAGAAGGAAATTTCATAGTCTTATCACTTAACGTGGTACATGCAAAAAACGAATACGAAATTTAGTGTTAAAATATGCTATTAATAAATTCGGTATTTTTATTAAAATTCTTAAGTTTGCCATACTATCATTGTCAAATCAACTGATTGAGGCTTCAGTTGTTGTACCTCTTCACATTAAGAACATATACAGTTGGAGGTGGTCATTATAGACCTGTAAGTATTTTGACAATCGTATAAAAATATATTTACAAAAATAAATAAAAGAGATTAAACCTTACTAGTTCTTGTCATATCTTTCAATTTTCATATTCTTTAACTGATTGGGTATACTGCGTGTGACTGGAGTAATAACAAATAAGTCATTATAAAATATGATATTCAAATCAAAATAGATCTTTTAGAGATTCATTTCCTAACTGGAATTTTATAATTGTCTTCCATGATACTTAAATATTTGTTTTGGAAGATAAACACTTTTATAAGTTTTAATCTAATTTAAAGCTAAAACCTGTCATTACTTTGTATTTTTATACATAACATCTTTCACTAGGTTAAAAAGCAAAGAAGTGTAATGCTCTTCATTCGGTTCTGGTTGTGTACCACCAACAGCTTGAACCTGTTGTTCTGTCGGTTGAGTTGTAGTCATTACTTGATACTGTTGGCCTCTGGGATACTGCACTACTGGGTTATCGGTTTGTCCGGTAGCTAACATGACCTGGTGACCGTTTGCCATGGGAATCTGAGTCTGTGGTAGGTTTAGAAACATTCCAGGTTGAGTGCTTTGCATAATGACAACTCCCTATTGAGATACGAAAATGCAAGTACTTAGAGATACAATTAATGGGGTTTTTTTTATCTAAAGAAACAGTGATAAAACTTTCAAAAATAAAAATAAAGCAATTTTCATACAAGTTTATACGATACTATATACAAGTAAATAAGAATTATCCTCCCTGAGGTTAGTAAAGAATAGGAAAACATACTAAAACTCTATGTATATTCCAATGCATAATGGCCATGTATATTGACAATATGTCTGTTTAAGTCGGGACTCGGTACAGGCAACCAAAACTTTCTGTTTGCAATTGTATGAAAGTTATTTCGAGTTCCAATTTTCTATGTATTTAGAGTTAACGTCCAGCGTCAGAGAGAATATTGAAGACCCCGGCCCACAACGACCTAGAGGAAATACAACTGACACATAAATATGGCTTTAAAAACTAGCATATTTCGTATCACGGTATCAATTAAAACCCTGCTGTTATGTTGGCTTAATTTAACTTTCAGGTTTAATAGTACCAAATGGTAGTTTATGCACCGTTCTGTCAACCCCAAGAAATGTATTGATACTTTTAGCAGACAACTCACAATTACGGTTGTTATTTATGCACAGAAACCTTGTATAACACTGAGTTAACAACGTGAGTATTCGTTGCAACATTTAAACCTCAAATTCGTTGACCCTCCTAGTCTGCTCTTGTGTGACATATTTAGGGAGGGAGAGTGTCAATGATTTGGAGCAACATTTGCTTACCTGCTGATTTGATGTTCCCCATGCGGAGCAACAACAACAGAATGAAGCGGCAATGATTGCGACTACCACTTCTGCAAAGGACAACACAGCCATAAAAGCTGACAGAACCACAGTTTTCGAATCATATCTTCCTCTCTGAAACAAATATAAAAGTGTAAAGTGTCAACATATAGCAAATACACAAAATGAAAATGACAAAAAAATATTTTATTATATACATATAAATTCTTCGAGTTAAATTTAGCACAAAATGTAACATATGCAATTTTATAGATATAAGAAGATGTGGTATGAGTGCCAATGAGACAACTCTCCAGCCAAGTCAAAATTTATAAAAGTAAACCATTTTAGTTTATTAGTTCTTTCATCAGTGTTATTCAATACATGGCCTATGTCAAGCGACTTTGACCGTTCGACAAACAAGCCTATATAACATAGAGTTTCAATGGTCGAGTAAGTGTCATCATTCTTTACGACAGACCTGATCTGCAAATTATTTCATCTACATTTAACAATACATCATGGACTTTGTTACCAGGCTAGATAAATCCGACTAGAGAAAGGCATTACTTGACTAACGAAAGATGTATCTTATATTGCCTAGTTCGTCAAGTGATCACGGTCGCTAGACACTGTGCAGTAGACAGTTGCGATTTCAAAGCAGCATGGCTTGAAATTCAGCTGAGGGAAGAACAATATTTGTAATTGCTAGTTTGCAGATCTTACATGGTTGGCCCAAATTAAAGACGACGTATTTATAATAAGTGCTGTCTGTCGTAAAAGTAACACATGATAAGACGTATATATAGTATAAAAATTAATAAACGGAAAATGTGTGTCATGTAAAAATTAAGAATTGAATATTACTTTTTATCAAATTCATTTAAACCTTTATCTGTTCAAATACAGGATTTAAATGTTTGTCATAAATTTTCAATAATTGTCCTTTTTATAGCGTTGAATATATTTCTTTTAACTTGGGGCAAAACCCTGTTTTCCAAATACAAATGAGACACACCATCTTACAATCAATCGCAATCAGCACAAAACATTGACAAAACATAACATACATTAGATAACTAAAAGCGTTATTTTGATTATTATTCTTTAAAACCAAGGATTTTTCAAACTCAAATTAAAAACAGAGAGTGGTCATTTTAATTCAAAATTATTCAAAACATGTAAAGAACGATTCCGTGTGAACTTGTCTCTAGAATTATTTTGTCCAATTATACACAACAAATAATTTTATATGTGTCATCTCCTGAAGTTTTCATGACAGTTTGATAAACAAATATACAGAACGTTTGGAAGCAAAATCGTATAAGGTGAACTTGGCCTAACAGAACAGCTAAGCGTTTTAGGTAAGGTTTATAATGCTAGCATTCAAGTTTGATATTTTGACGCTTATCAAACATTGATATCAATGATGTGCAATATGCTTATCTATTCAACTTTTTTTTATTATTATAATCAACAACATTACTTACTATAATTGAACCGACTACACCAAGACTGAACATAGTTGGAACGAAAATTGACGCTCCAATTATGCTACACACCATAAATCCAGTTTTCTGAATAGAAAAAAAACATTGAAATAATATAATTATACTTTGTACAATGTACATAAAATCAAAATGTTATTTAATTAAAATGAATTTCCTTTTGTTATTAACAAACTTACTCTATATCGGAACAGATAAAAAAAACAATATCAGCAATTCAAACATGGCCGTATAAATTCCAATGAAGCAGAGTCAATTCTAATAGATTTTGTTTTTTAACTATAAATGTAAAATATGTTTGTTTTTTTTTTTTTTTTTTTTTTTTTTTTTTTTTTAAGCGAATGAATCATTGGTATTTCTTAACGTAAAGCCTACCAGGCATATCCAGCTCGCTTCTCTCTTCTTTGACATACACATAGGCAGAAAACCAGTAACAACATACTACAATTACAAAAATTAACATTAAAATTAATTCATATTTTTACCAGTTCCTTTACATTTTAACGAAACTAAAGGTGCATCATTGATGTTTTTGATTATTTTTTTATGCAGGGCTCCTTTTTCAAACATTGCGCTTACAACAAGAAATATATTATAAAATTACGTATACCATAAGTAAGTAGCAGAATACCAGGGACGAAAGAACCAGGATAGTATAGCGCTTATGATTCTGAGAGTGTGTGAGAAATACAAAAAATACGATTTGTTTGCATAAAAGTTGTTCCTTGAACATACGACCAGTCTACAAATTCAATCTGTTATATTCTCAGTTTTCATACAACTGTAACTGTAACAATTTAACAGGTTCTTGTAACGCAGCAAAATTAACAAACGTTGAAGCTCTCTCTCTCTCTCTCTCTCTCTCTCTCTCTCTCTCTCTCTCTCTCTCTCTCTCTCTCTCTCTCTCTCTCTCTCTCTGGTATTGGGGTGGAGGGTTGTATCATGTGTGATTAAAAATATGACAAACACTCAATGTTTTGTACGGTCTTCAACAATAAGAAAACCCCATACCGTATAGTCGGCTATAAAAGGCCCCGACATGAAAAATATGAAACAATTCAATTGAGAAAACTATCGATCTAATTTATAACAAAACAATTTACGAAAACAAATATTACTGACATGAACCAACGACAACCACTGAACTACAGGCTCCTGACTTGGGACAGGCACATAAAGAATGTGGCGAGATTAAACATGTTTGTGAGCGCTTAGCCCTCCCTAACCTTGGACAGTGGTGTAATAGCACAACGTAAAAATCAGTTTAAAAAGGCTTAACTCATCAGATCGATACAAAGCAGAAAAACATCAAACAAAGACAAAAACGGATGTAGCAGGGTATTTATAGATCCTCATCCTTAACAACAAAACGACACTAAGTACAGACCAAAAAGCCAATAACAACTAATAAAATATCATGTATCTAAGACTAAAATGTCAATCAGTACACATCAAAATCCAATGGATTTAGTGTAAAGACGCCATAAACAGACAGAGAAAAACATGACATTGTGCAATGCTAAAATATAGGTATCGACAGATTGTAGTACCGCGAAAGTACATATGTGTATAACAATAATATATAGTATGGTTTTAATTTCTGATAACAAAATCAATATTTGTCCAAATAAAACAATATTCAAAGATTTAATTACAGTGTTGAATTGGTAACCTTTAGAAATAGTTTATTTAAAGGACTGATAAGTTTACCTGGATCGTCTAAATTTCCGGGCTCGGTTAACAACATCACCGTAGAATTTAGGATGTGCTTTTCCGTTTGAAATAAGTTTTCTACAGGTACAGCCAAACTTGCAAATTAAATCTTTGTATCTATGGCAGAATTTAGTAAAGGTTTTAAGTAATTTATGGTAACGAAATCCCTGACTTAATAATTTACTAGTAAAAGAAAATCATCCCTTTTCTCGTAAATGTTTATGTAGAGTTTCTGGTGTAACACTGAAATATCTAAATCTAGGAAAGGACAGTTATTGCTGTTAACATTTGATTTATTTAAAGTTTAAAGTTAGTTTCTTTGGGTAAATTTCAGCAGTATATTTGGAGAATTCTTGATTATTTAACGAAAACATATCATCAAGATAACGGTAAGTTTTGTTGCATTTATCAATTAAATGGAATTTAGATGGTTCTTTACTGAGTTGGCCCTAAACTGAGATTTATAACAGTATAGGAACAAGTTTGCTATTAAAGGGCACATTTGGAGCCCATAGGAATACCTACAAGCTGTCGATATGTATTTATATGCATCTTTCTACAATTGTATAATTCCAACACAGTTTTTCTTTAAAAAATTTATGAGTCAGCTTTAAACTAAAACTATTCACTTACCCATCCAGAACATATTAGACAAGTTATGTCAAATCCAAAAAGTGCGTGACCATCATCATATCGCCTACACATCCAATAATAATCATAATAATGATAATGTCCACTGTCACGGTCCAGATTAATCTTGGCGAGACAGTCATCGTATTTGTTCCATGCAGTTATATCCAAAATCACTCCAATTAAACTTAGAATCCCAAGAAGAACACCAAGACCTATCTGTACACCACCAAACACCTTAAATGTCCTCACTGGAAATGCTTGTTGCTGGCGTCCGACTGGTAGAGCTTGTTGGATTCCCACCACTTGTGGTATAAATTGGGAGGACATCGGAATATTTGCAGTCGTTGTTGACATTCTGAAATTAAAAAAAAAACTCAAAAGAATCTGATTGAAAGCCGTCGGTATACAGTGCATTGCCAGGTGATGATCTATACATGCCTAGGTTTTTGGTTGTGGAGACCAGTGCCTACTCCACGCAATAAGCTCATAACAGTAGGCAGGTAAACAAATGAACATGTTAACACTTAGAACTTTGATATGATGACGCCTAAATGAGGAGATATCCTTTGGTTGGCAATTGATGTTTGTGAATTTATGTTTGGTATAACAATGTCGGAAAGGTTCAAGAGGATTGTGCTCCGTTAGTGTTTTATGTTTTTTCGATTGAAAGGCCGATTCTATCTTTGTGGTGCATGTTTCTGGAATGTTTTATTGCTTTGCATCACGGTGCGAAGCTATTAATTTAAGTCGATATACACGCCATCCTAAAATTATTACTAAACAACAGTTTCTTCTGATTGGTTGCTCATTGGTGTGGCTAATATTCTATTGGCTTGAATGAGTTATAAAATTGGGAACACGTTAGGACGGTAAAAGAATTTTTAAGGATGGTGTAATATTTGAGACCCGATCGATGAATAAGTTGCTATGGGATCACATACTGTTGGATAAGCGCTGATAGTCAAAATTGATACATTTATTATACCTCCTTTCCTTTGGTTTAATCTGTATATTTATTATTATGCATTTCCTTTGCTTTATTCTGTATAACACGATTAGCGTAAATTGATATTATTTCCGTTGTATGTGTATGGTGATAATATCATATCATCAGTCATTACATATGATATACGAAAATGATAGCTTTATTCACTTATGCGTTTACTTGACGCTGACCAATATGTTATAATTAGGTCTTTCCAAATTTCCGTGAATAGAACTATTGGTTTTGTTCTGATTATTTTTATTTTTCTTCTGCAAAATTGTTTTCTTACGCTGTATTTTTGTTTCAAAAGATGTCGCTTAGATTTTTTTTTTTTTTTTGTATATGATATCATACAGTCTATACGCTTTTGAAACTGATCCTGTTTAACCGAACACTTTTCTTTGTAAGAGTTATCTCCGCGAACACTGTTATGACTACTCCGTCGCAACCGTAAAAGAAAGCGACAAATTTATTTTTTCCAAATTGCTCATTATATCCTCAGAATGTTACGTTTTATTTTGACCGAAGCTATCCGGAGACTCCATATGAGAGTTATTTCCTTTTGTATTTAAAATAAGTGAAATATAATTGTAACTGGTAAACCATAAGTGATAGAGACCTAGGGTCTTTTGATTTGAGGTCCTTGGTCCAAAAAAGAAAATTAGGTCAAGGTCAAAGGTCAAGGTCATGTTCTGATTTTTTACGTTAAGTTTATGTCGCTTCTTCTCAGAAAGAGTTATAGGTATCGACAAAACAATTTAACCAAAATGTTTGTCGCGACATGTCGTTACTGGAAATTTTTGTCAAAATGGTACGCGTCATTTTATTGCAGGGCCAATGCCCCTGAAATGGTCAAATCAACAAATTACTAATTAAAACTTCAAACTTTGCAGCTATCATGTTGTAAATGTATCTTATCTCAATTATCAATCACCACACTCCCCCTTTTTCAACTGATTTTTTTAGTTATCCCATTTCTATGAAAAGAAAATCGTCCTTAGCCCCGTACATAATAGAAATCCATCCTGCAAATATCTGCTCCAATTCAAGTATTTTCTCCCATGTTTTAATTAGTCAATCAACCAATCAATCAACCAACTAACCAACCAACCAATCAATCAATCAATCAATCTATCAATCAAGTTTCGAAGGAAAGACCGTTAACAATTGTTTTCAAAACAATTGATTTATATTATTCGGTCTTTCCACTTTTCCGTGGAAAGACCTTTTGCTTTTGTTCTGATTATTTTTTTTTTCTTCCGCCTAATTTTTTTCTTGCGCTGTATTGATGTTTCAAAAGATGTCGCTTAAATATTTTGTATATGATATTGTACAGTTTATACGCTTTTGAAGCTGACCCTGTTTAATCGAACACTTTTCTTTGTAAGAGTTATCTCCCCAAACACTGTTTTTCTTGTTATGAGATCTCCTTCGCAACCGTAAAAGAAAGCGACAAATTTATTTTTCCAAATTGCTCGTTATATCCTCAGAATGTTACGTTTTATTTTGACCGAAGTCTTACGAAGACTCCATATGAGAGTTATTCCCCCTTATGTATTTGAAATAAGTGATATGTATTTGTAACTTGTAAACCATAAGTGATAGAGACCTAGGGTGTTTTGATTTGAGGTCCTTGGTCCACTAAAAGAAAAATTAGGTCAAGGTCAAAGGTCAAGGTCATGTTCTAAATTTTGATTTTGGCTTGTTATTACTTATTATCAGAAGCCGTATAAGATATCGACAAAATATTTTTACTAAATTGTTATATGCGACATGTCGTTACACATAAATTTTGGTTGAACGGGTACGTTGACATAAAATGGGAGTTTTCTCCCCTCTCATATTTAAAACTAGCTGTATGGTGATATAACTCATTAACCATATATAGTAAAGACCTAGGGTCTTTTGATTTGAGGTCCTTACTTTATGACCTTGAAATTTAGGTCAAGGTCATAGGTAAATTTGACGTTCTAGATTTTGACTTTTGCTTTAACTTTATATTTATAAATGATAGAGCCATGGGACTTCTTGCATTAGGTTGCAAGCCATATGACCTTGAAAAGCCAACCAGAAGTGACCTTGTGTGAACTGGAAGTAGCTATTTTTTGTACTTATTTGATGTAAAAGTATATAGAACCATATATTTAAGGAATCAGTGTCAAGTAAACTATCATATTATACGGAAAGTGACATTTTCAAACCGGAAGTAACAAATTATCTCCTTATTTCAGACAGAAGTGTATTGAAACCATATATTTTGGAATCAGTGCACAGTTAGCTATCAACTGACACTGGAAATGACATTTTAACTCGATTTTATATTTTCTTGTTAAAATACATGTTTTTTTTTGGAAAGACCTACAATTGTTCTCTGAACAATTGGTTTTAATTATTAGGTCTTTCCACTTTTCAGTGGAAAGACCTATTGGATTTGTTCTGATTATTAGGTCTTTCCACTTTTCTGTGGAAAGACCTATTGTATTTGTTCTGATTATTATTATTTTCTTCCGCCAAATTTTGTTCTCGCGTAAAATTTTTGTTTCGCAAGATGTCGCTTAGATATTTCTTATATAGTATCATACAGTTTATGCGCTTTTTATTTTCACCCATTCTAAGCCGAACAATTTTCTTTGTAGGAGTTATCTCCCCGAACACTGTTTTCCTTGTGACTGCATCTCCTCCGTAACCGTAAAAGAAAGCGATAAATTTATTTATAAAATTGCTCGTTATATCCTTTGCATGATTTATCCTATTTTGACCGAAGCGTTATGAATATTCCATATGAGAGTTATTTCCCCTTATGCATTTGATATAAGTGATATGCATTTCTATCTTGTAAACCATAAGTGATAGAGACCTAGGATCTTTTGATTTGAGGTCCTTGATCCAAAAATAAGAAAATTAGGTCAAGGTCAGAGGTCAAGGTCATATTTTAAATTTTGATTTTGGCTTATTTTCAATTCTTTTCAAAAACCGTATAAGATATCGACAACATATATTTACTAAATTGTAAGTTGCGACATGTCGTAACACATAAATTTTGGTTGAAAGGGTACGCTAACATTAAATTGGAGTTTTCTTTCCCTTATTAAAAGTTAAGCATATAGTGATAAAACTCATTAACCATATATAATTAAGACCTATAGTCTTTTGATTTGAAGCCCTTGGTTTATGACCTTGAAATTGAGCTCAAGGTCATAGGTAAAATTGACGTTCTAAATTTTGACCTTTGCTTTTACCTCATATGTATACATGATAAAGCCATGGGACTTTTTGCATTACGTGGCAAGCCACTTGACTATGGAAAAGCCAACCGGAAGTGACCTGGTGTCAACCGGAAGTAGCTATTTTTGTACTTATTTAATGTAAAAGTTTATTGAACCGTATATTTTTGGAATCAGTATCAAGTAAATTATCAAATTAAACCGGAAGTGACATTTTCAAACCGGAAGTAACAATTTATCTCCTTATTTAGAAAAAATGTATAGAAACCATATATTTTGGAATCAGTGTCAATAAGCTATCATTTGACGCTGGATATGATATATCTAACTGAGTTTTAATATTTCAATATCAAAATTGATCTTTATGGGTGGAAGACCTTCAATTGTTCTCTGAACAATTGGTTTTAATTATTATTATTATTATTTTTCTTCCGCCTATTCGGAATATGATATCGTATAGTTTATACGCTTTAAAATTGACAACTGCTAAACCGAACACTTTACTTTGTAAGAGTTATCTCCCCAAACACTGTTTTTCTTGTGACCACTACTCCTTCCCAACCGTAAAAGATTACGACAAATTTATTTTACCAAATTGCTCGTTACATCTTCAGGATTAGGATATTTATTTGGACCGAAGCTTTCCGGAGGCTCCGTATGAGAGTTATTTCCTCTTATGCATTTTATATAAGTAATATTCATTTCTAACTGGTAAACCATAAGTGATAGAGACATTGGGTCTTTTGATCTAAGGTCCTTGGTCCAAAAATGAAAAATAGGTCAAGGTCAAAGGTCAAGGTTATATTATAAATTTGATTTTGGCTTATTTTCTCGTAACTGGTATAACATGTCGACAAATTATTTTACTAAATTGTTAGTTGCGACATGTCGTAACTTATAAATTTTGGTTGAAAGGGTGCGTAGACAATAAATGGGAGTTTTCGCCCATCTTATATTTAGAATTATGCGTAAAGTGATATAACTCATTAACCATACATATTAAAGACCTAGGGTCTTTTGATTCGAGTCCTTGGTTTGTGACCTAGAAATTGAGGTCAAGGTCATAGGTTACTAGGACGTTCTAGATTTTGACCTTTGCTTTAAATTCATCTTTTATACATCATAAAGCCATAGGAACTGACATTTTAGACTTATTTTTAATATTTTAATATCAAAATAGATCTTTACTGGTGGAAAGACCTTCAATTATTCTCTAAACAATTGGTTTTAATTTTTTTTTTTCTTCCGCCTAATTTTGTTTCTTTCGCAGTATTATTGTTTCACAAGATGTCGCATAGAATTTTGGTATATGATATCGAACAATTTATACGCTTTTAAAACTGGCCCTGTTTAACCTAACACTTTTTCTTGTGAGAGTTATCTCCCCGAACACTGTTTTCCTGTGTCCACTACTCCTTCGCAACCGTAAAGATTACGACAAATTTATTTTACCAAATTGCTCGTTATATCTTCAGGATTAGGATGATCATTAGACCGAAGATATCCGGAGACTCCATATGAGAGTTATTTCCTTTATGCATATGATAAGGTGATTTGCGTTTGTAACTGGTAAACCATAAGCGATAGAGACCTAAGGTCTTTGGATTTGAGGTCCTTGGTCCAAAAAATGAAAATTAGGTCAAGGTCAAAGGTCAAGGTCATGTTCTAAATTTAGACTTTTACTTCTCACTTCTTTTCATAAACTGTACAAGATATCGACAACATGTTTTTATTAAATTGTCATTTGCGACATGTCGTAACTCATAAATTTGGTTGAAAGGGTGTGTAGACATGTTCTAAATTTAGACTTTTACTTCTTCTCACTTCTTTTCATAAACTGTACAAGATATCGACAACATGTTTTTATTAAATTGTCATTTGCGACATGTCGTAACTCATAAATTAGATTAAAATACAAATCTGTGTTACAAACTGCTGCTGAAAATGTACATTGTATGAAAATAATAGATAAACGTGTTTTAAAAGTACACAGGATCAATTAAATCAAAAGCGTGCACTGCTCGTGAACTCCGATCAAAACATCAATTACCTACAGTGATAAAATAATCACAATCTGGCGTGAGGGACGCGCGGGGCCTGAAATAGAATAAAACCTTTCCTATCTAAATACAGAAACTTAACCAAATCAAGAATGTGGACCCTTGTATGAAAATGTGAACTTGGGTCCCGCCCTCTTTTATTTAGGAGGGTGTCATTAACCTTTTCTTTCTTTTACTCGTTTTTTTCTCTCCTTGTAATGTGAACAATTGACTGGTAGACGTCAAAACATTCATTGAACAAATAAAAAAAGAAAGAAAAAGAAAGAAACATACCCATCAATCATGTTTCAAAGGAAAAGACCGTTTACAATTGCTTTTTAAAGCAATTGATTTATATTAGATATGTATTTGTTAAAAGAAATTTGTTAGACTATCACATTTTACAATCATAGAAAGTATGGTCTAAAAGCACTTTCGAAAAGTGTTAAACAAAAAAAAACATGAAAATATATAAGTGTAACCCTCGGAACATGGTAAATTTAAAATATCGATCGATGCTTTACCATCGCTGTGTACTTTATTGGTGTAACACCACTAATTTGGGATCGGACAGTAAAAAAAAAACCAGAAAGAAGAACATTACAAACAAAATCATTCCTACGCATGGATGTAACTTTCAAAATATGTAGAATATTTTGGTAATGTTGGTATCAAATGAAAGTAAATGGCTGGTGTTCATTGTAGAATACTTTTTGACTAATAATTTTGAATAATGAAAAATTGCATGAAATTTAAAAAGGGAGTATTTTTTGACAGTTTCTCAGATCTGAAGTACGTATATAAGTATTTTTTAAGTTCCGGAAACTAGAATCTCTTATATTCAATTAGAGGTATGTTGATTTTTCAGCTCAATACAAACAGTGGTTTGACATGAAATGGTGTTCTTTTATTTGAACTTAAGACCAAAGAGCTATGAATGCTGAAATTATATATATCCCATCGAACAAGAAATAAATGATACAACGGACACAGTTAAGTATGCTTCCTTACTTGATTTACATCTAGAAATTGACATGAGGTTCGGTTGTAAACTTTACGACAAAAGAGATGATTTCAGCTTCCTAATTGCGAACTTTCCATTTTGATGTAGCAACATTCAACATTCCAGCAGCGCCTGCATATGGAGTATATATCTCCCAGTTGATACGATAATCCAGAGCCTGCATTTCCTGTAATGATTTACTTGATAGAAGAATACTGCTTAAAAAGATGCTATTGAAAAGAGTTCCAATAGATAAAGTTGAAACCATTCATTCGAAAATTTTACGGACGCCATCACAAGTTGGTTGAACGTTATGGAATATCTGTTTCACAGATGACGACGGATATGTTCCAATTGTCATAACCACAATCCCTTCTTCTTGTCCTCAAATGTGACCTACCTAATTAGACTTATCACCGGGTATATGCTTGCATGAGCAACACGACGAGTGCCATCAATTGAGCAGGATCTTCTTACCCTTCTGGAATTCTTGAGATCACCCCAGTTTTGGTGGGGTTTGTGTTGCTCAGTTTTATTTTTTCTATGTTGTGTTTCGTGTACATTTGTTTGTCTTTTGTCGTTTTTCGTTTTGGCACTGCCTTGTCAGTTAGTTTTCGACTTATGAGTTTGAATACCCTTAAATATCTTTTGCATCTCCTTAAGTGTTTTGGCTCATTTGGGCGCTGCTGAAGTTGAGAGTATCAATTTACAGAAATTTAATTGATCAAATAAAGTAGAAATGTTTAGTCAGAATTAACGGTATCGCGTTTCAGTCTAAGCGAGTAAATCCGAATATAACCTCCTTGGTCTAATGAATAATTTGTTAGTTTTACTTTTTTATGTTGCATTTTCCTTTCACAGTCCCTTTATGCATGGCCTTTGGAACAGAGCCCTTTCCCTGTAAGGTTGCATCTTGTGTCATATCATTAATGATAATGAAAATGAAACCAAAATAAAAGTATCCGAAAATTAACAAAATGATAATGAATACTTCTGAAAAAAAACTCAAACTGATGTTCACTTTTAAAATATAAAACACAAAAACAAAAACTGACGTTAATGATGGTACTGCAAAGCACTCCATACGTTTTGGAAAGGTTAAACATGTTGCTTTTTGTTTTTGGAAAATTTGCAGGAATGTCCCTTTAAATATTTTACTGCGGAAAAAATTCATACGATTATTGACCGCAGGCAAATTTAGTATTTGGATATAGTGAAATACGGTCCAGGACAATATTTCATTATAAAATGGTTTCCTTCTTTGTGAAATTTTGTTCAATCCTTGAGACAATATTTCACTGTAAAATATTGCCATAAGGGAAGTAACAAACAGCTATAAATAGTAATAAAAAAATAGCAAACAAAAGAAATAGTATTAAGAGAAAGTAACATACACACATGAATAGTATTAACTTAAAGGTGAAAATAATATACAAAAATTAAAAGTGGAAAGTAACATACAAAAATGATTAGGTTTCAAGGGGGAAATACATACAAAACATAAATAGTAATAAGTGGAAAATAGCAAACAAAAATGAAAAGTATAAAAGGGAAAATAACGTTAAAAATGAATATTTATAAGGGGGGAGTAGCAAACAAAAATAAATAGTATAAAGGGGAAAATAAAAACACTAAAATGAAAAGTATTAAGGAAAAATAACATACAAACAAGAATATTATCAAGGAGAAAATAACATACACAAATAAAAGTTTTAGCGGAAAAATAACATACGAAAAGGAATAGAAACAAGGAGAAAATAGCATTCAAAAATAAATGATATTTTAAAAGGTAAACATAACATAAAAAATGAATATTATTAAAATGAAAAGAACATACAAAAATGAATAGTAATAAGGGATAATAACAAACAAAGTGACAGTGTCAAGTGGAAATTATATACAAAAATAAATAAGAATGAGGGGAAATAACTAGTATCAAGGGAAAATAACATACAAAAATGTATTGTATTAAGGGAAAAATAACATACAAAATGAATAACAATAAGGGATATAAACTTACAAAAATGAATAGTAATAAGTGGGAAATAACATACAAAAATGAATAGTATTTAAAGGAAAAACATACAAGATGAATATTAATAAGGGAGAAATAACATACAACATGAATAGCAATAAGGGAAAATAAAATACAAACATTTATAGTTATAAGCGGAAATTAACAAACTAAACTTTATTGTCGCCAGAAAATTTTTGCTGTATATTTATACATCCCATACAGCCGAAAGGATAGTCACCTTCCTTTACATGACTTTTACTGTCGGATGGGAAGAGTCCATGTAAATATATTTGTAGAGCATCTATCCATGGGGTCCGCACTTGTATGTCTCAAACATAGACCAAAATGTTCAATAATGTTCTGAATTAACTATTATACGGAGAAACAGATGCTCATTCAGCATTATATAAAACACACATAAGCATTCAGAGATGTCACTAGATTACATAATGCATTATATGAGAAGAAAAGAATATTTAACTCTATTAAAATTTACAAAAATATCGAAATGTCTTAACAGAAGTGCATTTGGGATGCAACTAAAAGCATACTGGAAATTAGAGATGTCACTGAGCAAAAATGATTATTCAAAACTAAGGAAAAAATGGGCTATTAAATGTTAAGGTTAAGTGGAAATGTGGTTATTGATCATCCTTACATGTTATTACCGGGTCACTTCAGACCCGGTCTAAATATATATTCTGAATGGGTAATATTGGGTGCATCTATTATATGTGAGCGTATCCATAAGTGAGGCCGAAAAAATGTTATCATGAGAGTAGGTCATTAAAATGACAGTGAAGTGTTCAATCAAGTGGAAAGTGAAGTGTTGAATCGATATTTTAAGGTCAAACGCAAAAGTGATTCAAATTAATTGAGTATTGTTCTGTCTTTATTATTTAATTGTGTTTGCATCAGATATAAATATTATTTTTAATTTTATAATAAAGATACGATGGATAAGCGTTGGTTCGTTAAAAAGATACCATGAACCTGTAGGGTGAATGGTTTCTTTAACGATCCATTGCGTATTCGTTGTGTCTATTATTTAAACTTTTGTCTTTACGTCTTTTCAAAATTACAGTTCTTTCATTAATTTGGTTCTTTTATCAGTGAGTTCAAATAACTACCTAATTAATTTAAATGATTCACAAGAAACAACCATCAATTAAAAGTATACAGGTAGTTGATACAATCATGAAAAATATAAAACAAATTCATATACATTTTCAGTATGATGTACTGAAATTTCCCTTATATTGTTATGCATCAGAATAGTTAACAAAATAAGATATATTCGAACTAATTTCTAAGTATATGTAATATATATGTTACCGAAATTTCTAGCAAGAAACCTTATTCTAGATACATCACGATTCACTCGCAAAGAGTTTTGCGAATATACATTTGTAAGTATATGTATTTAAACAGATGAAATCATACTATATTTATAACACAAAAATGGACACATTGAATGTAATCATTTTCTTTTGAAATACGTGAAACAGCCCATTTAATCCATAAATTGACGGGTAAACCCGCTAATATTACAAAAGTATCCACAATAACATATGAAATAAGAAAACGGAAAAACTTAAGAAAACGGACAACAAAGAAAAATGGGATTCCAACCTATACCGAGAAATCTCTACTTCTAACCTGACTCTGCAACTCATTCATCTAGACCTCGCGGCTACCAACTATACAATTGTCTATTATGTATATATAACGAGACAAGCCCTGTGTGTCCTTTGTACCGATGTGTATCATATGTTCGTTGATATATATAAAATTGTCATCTAAATTGCAACCCATTGGTAGCCGAGAGGTTTCAACGATGTGTTGATGTCAGTCATACATTACAGACTGCAAGGATGGTTCCATTCAAGTGAAGGCATATAAAATTACAAAAGAAGTTAAAGGTAAGTTTTAAATTTATTCCATTAGTGAACAGAAATCAGTAAATTAACCAATTCAAGCTTAACGAAATTAAGCACACAAAGGAACTAATTGAATATGATATGGTGGGCCTATTTCAGCGACAGATTTAGGAAGCGTTGATTCTAGAAAATGAAACCATGGTGCCTGACGTTACGGTAATGGTTTCAGAATTCATACTAAGCCTGTTAGTGTATTTTTGATCAGTTCCTGAATTACAAATCATCAATAAAGTTACGGTTATCAGTCATGCGAGTCATTATATGTGTCGGTTAGTTTATGAAAAGGTATGTACTATGAAATTTAGAGCGAGGGCTTGCCCCGAGCACTTAATTTCATAGTTTATACCTTTTCATAGACTATCAATTTAGCACATATTTACAACTCAAGTAATCTTTTAATTGGTCTATTGATAGTTTATTTTGGCTGACTACTTGTATCACAGGTGTTTATAAAACAGAGTTCATTAACTAAGTTTCATGTTTTGTAAATCTACTCAGTGACAGTGATTTACCAGATCATGAGTTTATAAATGCATCAAACACGAATAGCGGTTTATATTTCATTCTCACATACAATATGAGATTTTAAAAGGCCCTGGGCTACAGAATGAAAAGATGGTAGCTGCTGGTATAATTATGTATATTGATGTAAAGCAGTGTTTTCCTACATGTACTTCTTTTAATGCTTAGATGACAAAATGAATTGATCAAAAACTGATATTATTATAAATAAATTGCAGCGGGAGCTTTACATGTTAAGAAAACATTTTTCAATTTCACAGTAAAACTAAATGTATAATAAATATGAAAAATATAGATACATGTGCTCATAGTCTAGTGGAGAGGCATTAAAAAGCAACTACCAATAGATCAGAGATTATGGGTTTGTTGGGTTTTTTTTCAAAATAAACAACTAAAAGCTTTATCAGAATATAGATAATGTGGCACATTCCCTTCAGACATTATCACAGTTTTTCAATTCATGATGAAATGGAGCAAGTTCCGTAAGAAAGTTAAAAATAATCATCATCAAGTTGCCTTAATTTCCCTTCACAAGATTTCATAGTACATTCTTTTTCACTTTTTTGTGTATAAAGTAATTGCATAGATGATAAATTACCACAGTTATAAGATAGCGTTTTACTCTAATCAACGTATTAAGTACCATATTTATTATTCTTTATTTAAATGATTGAAACTAGCAAAACTTGCAAAGATTTTATTAGCAGGATTGATAAAAATCAATGTAAAGACTTATTACAAACATTGTTGTTTTTTTTTTTTTTAATTTGGGACACACCATTTTATTCCAAAATAACAAGTTGCAATTTCTGTAATATCTTGATTACGATACAATGAAATCTAACCCTTGTGGTCATTCATGCATAGTTACTTAGTACACGGAAAAAGTATGTACTATGAAACTTATAAGGCAAATTCAAGCAATTTGATTGGACGAGAAGTTGTAAGCATGTGCTAAGGGCTAATATGATTACAAATTTACAGGTATCTATAAAGTGAAGTTCTGATGACAAAACGATCTACCCTTGAGGTCAACTTCCAAAGAGGAAAATACAAAGACTTAATACGATAAATACAGGTAATTTTTCGGGAAAGAATATTTTACACACATAAACTTCAATAAACATGATATTAGACCGGTGGCTTGTTTTTCAGTCCCGTTTGCTGTTTTAAAGCAGGTATACATCTATATAAAATATTTAAAGCGTTGTAAGATTTATTTTGTAAATAAAAGGAGATGTGGGGTACCATAGATAAGACAGCAACCAAATTAACGCTAAGATAAATAAATTCAACAAAAATAAATAATTGTGTATAATTTTGCAATACTTTCAAAATATGCAATCAACACAAAATCCCTTAATAGCAATATTAAATACACAAATTTGGGAGACCTTGAGTAGGAACAAGTTCCGTCTGCTAACATCTGAGAAAACAATAATCACAGCTTCATGTACATGTTTATATCAAATTGTTTTGACAACAAAAAGTAAATAGTTGAACTTTTATCGATGCATGTGAATAGTGCTGAAAATGTTCAAAACCATAGTTTTAGTAAATATGTTTTACCACAGCCGAGAAAATGAGCCAGTCAAATATTTTAACATAAAAATAAGAAGATTTGGTATGGTTACTAATGAGGTAACTATCCAACAGAGACAAATGACGTAGATGTTAGCAAATATACGTCAATAAACGGCATTTGACAATTAGAAAACTCATACTGCATTGCAAGCTATAAAAGGATTCGACATGACAAAGTAAAAAATCAAACGACAAAACCAACGGCATGTCATTGATTTATCTACAAAACAAATATAAACGAAAAGCAAATATAATCATGGGTGTCATTCGGTATATCGATAACAACAATCGTGAAAGAATAAGTAACGGTGTTCAAGTATTGCGATTGGATCGTGAAAGATCTGGTATAGGATCGTGAAGAGAATCTTATCGAGAAGACATGCAACGCCAGAAAATTTAATTAAATCAATAATAATGACACATAATGGAAAAATAAAACTGTCAAAATGGTTCAACATTATGATCAGTATCCGAGAAAAATCAAGGTTTAAAAGTTTTACAAAACTACAAAGGGCAAATTGCTCCTCGAAATTTAAGACATAAAATTGTAAACAAACATGATTTTTTTATATTTTGGATGCATAAACTACTTTCCTCCTAAATTCCATTCCATATTACTGTTTAAATGGTTCTTAACGTTATTCAGATTTAGTTAATCAGAAACTTTGAAAAATGGGAATATTTGTAAAATTTCGGATTGTGATGATCGCGAAAGATTTGTTGCCACTTATTCGTCATTGAAAATATCCACGAAAACGATCAAATCATTTTCTATACACATGATAATATTTATTTGTAATTGTTATAGCAAAGGTTGGATTTGCATTACATATTCTGCTTCACTTTTGTTTGATAATAGGGCTATGATAGTTTAATTCCATTGGATCTGATAATTTGATAATACAGCACCGACTTGTTGCCTTATATCAATATAAATCCGCCTGTCCGTCCTGTATAAGTTTTATGAAAAGTCTAGATTGTCTAATCTAATTTCCTTGAATTTTTATGCACAGTAATATCAATAAAACGAAGATCCTTGTTGATTTTTGTGAAAATTGGAAAAAATAACATTGTTTAAATAAAACGCAGGAAAACAAATGTCATATTCCTGACCTGGCTCAGGCATTTTCCTAAAAAAATGGTGGTTTAAACCTGGTTTTGAGCTAGCTGTTGGTTTATGTTCCATAATAGACAGACATAAAGACATGGTTGAAGACCCATTGGTGGTCTATGGGCTGTTTTCTGCTCTATGGTCGGGTTGTTGTCTCTTTGACACATTCCCTTTTCCATTCTCAATTTTATAATTGGTTGACGTGGCCATACCTGTGACCCAGAAGCCAAAACTGTGTAAACATACATAGCAGACATACAACACAACTGAATTAAATATTCGAACATAATTACAATTAAATCAAACAAAGACGCCTATTTAAAAGTTGTGTTGTGTTGAAGTTATGACGATTAAATTTAGAAAATTCTGACTTCGGTCACCAGGCTAAAAGATTATGTTCAGCAAACTATCATGCCCTTTCTTTTCAACAATGAAATGATCATATTTTACCAACCTTTTCTGTCTGTGTTGTACGATGTATCTTATTTAATGAAAACAGTGACTGTCAATAAAATTATATATGTTGTTAGATGAAATACTTCCTCAATCGATTAATAAAGTATATCTACTTTGACTTTGTACATTGTACTTATATTGCAATACTGTGAAAATATTTTTATTCGTGGGTATCAAATTTCGTGGTTTCAGCAAAAGTTACATGTTCGTGGGTTCTTAAATTCGTGGATTTTAGTTTTCTGAAAAAATCGAGAGACGAATTTGAAGACTTCAGAATCGATTATTCGTGATATTAATCATATGTTGTTTTATAATGATTTGTGGGGCATTGTTAAATAAGGTGTTGTGTTCATTTTCACTCACTTGTTCGTCCTTTATTACTAACAAAATCATAATATTTTGAATTGTAGAATCAATTATTATGACATAAAAAGCAAGCCCAAAATGAAATCAGTATTTTTTTCGTATGAGAATTATGAAAAAGGAACATTTCATTATCGCATATCATCACCGGAAATCTGACTTTCATCGATCAAAATTATTTCTCATGAGAATTAAAATGTTAACAGTCGTATATTTTAGATTTTTAAAGACTAAATGGGTAAAATCCGATCTGAAGTTGTACAAAAAAAATGTATATTTAGTTCATAGTACGTTGGTTTATATGACCGTATCCATGTAATCAAACCTACATGGGGTCTTTCCATGTCTGGAATTGGACAACAGTTATTTTATTTCGTTGGACAGTCAAATTCGTGGATAAAGCCAACAACGAAAACCACGAAAATTGGTACCCAACGAATAAAAGTACTTTCACAGTAATTACTTTACATGTATTTTTTATTAAAATCCGTACTTTTGATTGGCTGACAACAATCGCGAGGCACTCAATATCATACTTTTTCCGTATAAAACACAACAGCTATGACACTGCACTTGCTATCCGTGATTATTTTGTAATAGTACATTGAAAGATAAACTAAAAGTTTTATATAACTAAAATTTAATAGTTGTAAAATAAAAATTTAATTATCAGGATTGAATACTTCTTTTATAAATTTATAGGGTTGAAAGGGTTGATCGTGCACACATTTTTAATATGAAGCGCTTCCGCGCTTTATACAAAATGGAATTTGAATATCAAAGAGTCTATATGAAATGCGTAAAATATAAAATGTTATCTAGCGCTGCAGTTTGCAGTTTTACAAATTTTACAAACTTGTAATGGCATGTTTAACTGAAATGAATTAATTTGTATGTGGAAGACTTATGTTTCAATAGAATAGGGTTTTTCGTTAGAAAAGTCCTTCTTAATCATTTTAATCTATTGTAAGAATTTAAAAACATGCTAAAGATAATTGAATAAGTGCTAGTATTATGAAAATTCTGTGCATGATAATCGAAAAGAAATCGAGAACCCCAGCCACCACCTACTGCAAACCATTGGATGCCAATATTTCAAATGCATGAAGATATTTACAAAATAACAAGTAAGTCACCATAAACATGATAAAGTCAATCGTGGTTACTATACTTTGCCACCATAGGCTGTTCCTGCGTATAGATAAACCTGAAGATCATGAACGGCACTTTCTATAAATTAAATATATTAACAGAGATATTGCTTTCATCAACTTATCGGGTATATTTAACGATTCTACCATTCAAATTTTATACCTCCCTATTTTAATAATACAGAACCACCTATTATTTCGTATACATACAAAAAACAGCAGAAGTTTAATTTTTAATTATACGTCAGTAACATCAGACGTCAATGTAGAAAATAATACTCCTCTAACTTGAGCTTGTGAATCGTCGAATTTGATATATGATCCTTATTACCATGTTATTACGGGAACCTCAATATCGTTCAAGACCGAGAGGTTAAATACTTTTTGAAAAAGGACCAAAATATCGTCCTCCTTCTTAAATAGATTGGAAACAGTGTCGTCAGGTCACAAAAGGCTTTCTTTCATCATACTGTAAAATTGGTGTAAACGGGAAAAATCTGATAAAAATCTCCTGATTCTTATCTAGATAAAAGTATGAATTTTGTGGATATCTGAATATCACATTTTGAAAATAATTCATAAATGAATAAAAGAGTACATAATACGCCTATTTCTAGAATAAGAAACAAATTTCAAGTACTTTCAAAACGGTTTTGTTTTACCGGTCGACAAAGCAGCCAACAATGTGGTGGTGGTATGCCGTAAATACTAAACGGACGTTCTTAAGAATGATATTTTAAATTCTTCTACTTTCAAGTGCGTGCACTCCACGGAGAGTCATAATTTTTTATAGTGATTGAGATTATTACACAATGTTGACTGTTGTACCCTATTTTGACATTTATACCTATTATGTCTGTTTGTTTTGTTCACACATTGTTGTCAATATAATGAAATTTTATGCGACTGTCATACAAGTGAGAGGTTAAGATAGCTCTAAAACCAGGTTTAATTCACCATTTTCTACAAATTAAAATGCCTGTACAAAGTCAGGAATATGACAGTTGTTTTCCATTCGTTTGATATGTTTTAGCTTTTGATTTTGCCAATTGCGACGGTGGTAACATTTTAGGTTTTTTTTTTCTGAAAGCTGTCAAACGGAAGGAAATTTCATATTCTTATCACTTAACATGGTATTTGTAGAAAAATGAATATAAAATTTATTGTTAAAATATGCTACTGATAAAGTCGGTATTTTTAATAAATAACGTTTGCCATACCATGTGGTACTGGACCTATTACAATGTTATTTGATAAATTAATAGAACAAGACTCATTTTCAAATCGATTGATTAAGGCTCCACTTGTTGTACCTTTTCACATTAAAAATAAAGACAGTTGGAGGTACTCGCTATAGACTTGTTAGTATTTTGACAATCGTATTAAAATATTTTTACAGAAATAAATACAAAGAGATTAATCCTTTTTATTCTTATCATATCTTTCAATTTTCATATTCTTTAACTGATTGGGTATACTGCGTGTGACTAGAGTATTAACAAATAAGTAATTATAAAATATGATATCCATATAAAAATAGATCTTTTAGAGATTCATTTCCAAACCGGAAGGTAACAATTGTCTTCCATGATACTGAAATATTTCTTTTGGAAGATAAACACTTTTATAAGTTTAAATCTAATTTAAAGCTAATACTTTTCATTACCTTATGCTTTCATATATATGAACTTTCACTGGGTTAACAAAGGAAAAAATGTAAAGCTCTTCATTTCATATATAAATACATAATCGTGTGTCTCTAGTTTCACAAGTGTTAGTAGTTTAATAAATGAAGATGTATAGTTTTTGATTTTTACAACCACCAAACGCAATCTCATGTAAGGAATGGTTTTATCTCCTCTAATCTTTGTAGGCTGGTGGATTGGTATCAAAAACCTGCCAGCCGTTCGGTTCTGGTTGTGTACCACCAACAGCTTGAACCTGATGTTCTGTCGGTTGAGTTGTAGTCATTACTTGGTATTGTTGCCCTCTGTGATACTGCACTGTTGGGTACGCTGTTTGTCCGGTAGCTATCATGACCTGGTGACCGTCTGCCATAGGATTCTGAGTCTGTGGTAGGTTAAGAAACATTCCAGGTTGGGTGCTAATGACAACTCCCTATTGAGAAATGAAAACGCAAGTATTTATAGTTTTTATCTAAAGAAACAGTGATAAATCTTTTACAAAAAACAGTTTTCATACAAGTTAATTCGATACTATATATAAGTAAATAAAAGTAACTTTCCCAAGGTAAGGAATAGGAGAACATACTAAAACTCGATGTATATTCCAATGCATAATGGCCATGTATATTGACAATATGTCTGTTAAAGTCCGGAATCGGTACAGGCAACCAAAACTTTCTGTTTGCCAATTGTAAAAAAGATATTTCGAGTTCCAATTTTTCTGTGTATTTAGAGTTTAGGTCCAGAGTAAGAGAGAATATGGGTGACACCACAACGACTTAGAGGAATTACAATTGACATATTAAGATGGCTTTAAAACCTACCATATTTCGTATCACGGTATCAATTAAAACCCTGCTGTTATGTTGGCTTAATTTAACTTTCAGGTTTAATAGTACTAAATGGTAGTTTATGGACCGTCCGCTCACCTCCGAAAAAATGTAGTGGTACTTTAAGCAGACAACTCACATTTACGGTTATTATCTATGCACAAAAACACTAAGATAACACTGAGTCGACAATGTCAGTATTTGTTACAGCATCTTAACATCAAATCCTTTGACCCTCCAAGTCCGCTTTTGTGTGAAATGTTAGGTTCAGTTGGGTCGGGAGAGTGTTCATCTTTTGGAGCAACATTTGCTTACCTGCTGATTTGATGTTCCCCGTGCGGAGTAGCAACAGAATGAAGCGGCAATGATTGCGACTACCACTTCTGCAATGGACAACACAGCCATCAAAGCTGACAGATTCACAAATCATTACTTTCTCTCTGCAATAAACATAAAAGTGTAAAGTGTCAACATATAGCAAATACACAAAATGAAAATGACAAAAAAATATTTTATTATATACATATAAATTTTTCGAGTTAAATTTAGCACAAAAATGTAACATCTGTAATTTTAGTTTTTTTATCAGTGTATTTCAAACAAATCGTGGCAACACTCCATGACCTATGTCAAGCGACTTTGACCATTCGACAAACAAGCCTATATAACATAGAGTTTCAATGGTCGAGTAAGTGTCATCATTCTTTACGACAGACCTGATCTGCAAATTATTTCATCTACATTTAACAATACATCATGGACTTTGTTACCAGGCTAGATAAATCCGACTAGAGAAAGGCATTACTTGACTAACGAAAGATGTATCTTATATTGCATTGTTCGTAAAGTGATCACGGTAGCTAGACACTGTGCAGTAGCTAGTTTCGTTTTCAAAGCAGCATGGCTTGAAATTCAGCTGAGGGAAGAACAATATTTGTATCTGCTAATTTGCAGATCTTACATGGTTGGCCCAAATTAAAGACGACGTATTTATAATAATTTGTAAAAACAAAATGTATTCTTGAATATTAATATTGAACAATGGTTGTTAAGAAAACAATCCGCCAAAGTGGTTTGGTAATTAACTGGCTTAATGGTGTCAAAAATGTCTCCTTTTATAAGTAATTGATAAAACAAATATGAAGGCGAATTAATTATTTCCTAAACTAAAATACATTTATCTAATTAGGATAAATACCTCAAGAACTTTCTCTCATATATTTAAACAATTGTAAAATAATTTATTTAAACTATTGCACTGCGACTTTCTGTCCGTTTACCAATACTTAGGTTATTCCTTGTTAAGTGTTTTCATATCCATTGTTCATTATATATTCGAATACTTATAATGTGATAATTACAAGTCACTATTTTTCCGGATGCTTTATTCCAATTTTCATATAAAACAATCATGTTACCCGTAGAACGGATTAAGTACAAGTTTAGGAATTTATTACTTAAAATTTTCAACAACAAAATTCTACACTTTCATTTACCTGGATCTTTTTTTTCTTCGCTTCGAAGCCGCCACCCCGTATCAAACATAACCAACATCTCGCACATGCATGGCATATTCACGATGTTGAGAGATTGGCAATATACAATCAAAGTTAGCAATATACAGCAAGTAAGTCATTGGATGTTGAATGCCAGTAGATCTGAATTTGTAAATTGGTAAATTGAATTTAACCTGTTTAGAACGGGTATCGTTGAATTATCTAATAAACTTACACATATAATCTGGGCTGATATACATAAAACCACTGAAGTTCTTCTTCTATAGTACAGAAAACCCTGAACATTTTGAAGATTACTTTCATTACTTTCCGGCGCATCCCTGAGTGAGGTTGCTTTAAAGTTAATTACATTTTTCTTTTATTTATAAACTTTACAATTTTTATTTAACTTTTAATTTTAATTTTTTATATATATATATATATATATATATATATTTCATATTAAAAGTTAAGAAATCTAATAGTAGTACTAATTTATCGTAGGACATGTAGAAAAATTCGTCCGTTCGGAACAAATATTAACTAAAGTAGTTTTATGCATAACAGCCCTGACTTTTAATCGTAAGGAAGGAGTATCGGTCGTTTGGTATTCATGAAACTGGGTTTGCATGAAAAAGACTTATCACATAATACCAGAAACCTAGTTGCAAATCTTTACAATTTTTTTTTTTTATTGACTGTCTGGGTGCTTCATATGTGTTTTAAGTGTTAGCGTTTTGTATGCTATAGTTGTGTTTTATAGACTGTTGTACGTCATTTGGTCGACTTATAAGTTTGATATAATCTGCATCTCTTTAGCTGTTTTAAAAATTATTTACACGAATGCTGCATCTTTACACATTCATCAATACACCAACTTTAAATAAAGCTTTCTTATAAAAATAAGGAGATGTGGTATGATTGGTAATGAAACAACTATCCGCCAGAATTCAAAAGCCTGATATAAGCAAATGTGACTTACTTACTTACTTTAGTCAGAGAGATCTTGAATCTGAATTCAATCGGATACGAGGTGGGAAGGGGTAGAGGCGGATTTAGGGAGAGGGCAGGGGCCCGCCTCCCTTTGTGGGAAAAATTGATTATTTAGGGAATAACTGGAGCGGGCCCCTCTTTATGGCAGTCAGTACCCACTTATGAAAATTTCTGGATCCGCCACTGGTGAGGACTTCATAAAAGATAAGTAGGGTTTTTGGTGATAAACAATGTATTCACAGTCACAGACAAAAATACGATAAAATAAACTGCCGAAAGCTTAAGTCCACATAAGAGGGTGTGGATCGGGGTTAACAGAATAAAGAATAACGGGCAAAAATATAAAGTATAGAGAAATATGGACCCCCAAAAAAATAAAGAATAGAGAATAATGAAATGCTAAAATATAAAGAATAGAGAATAATGAGCAAAACGTGTAAGTATGTAGAAATATAGCCTAAAATTTGAAGAATACAGAAAGGAGGACCCCTCCTCCCCAGATCCTCACTTCAACTGGTATTTAACGCAGCCGGTCCAACGGTCTCAGAGGCATTCACTAGGTGTCATTGCTACAATACTTCAACCGATGAATTCAAATCAATCAAATATTCTTCACTCCTGACCAAAGCAACGTTCAATTTGATATATTAACCATTCGCTACGCGCTTTCGTGGAATAGTGTGTTGTTTCGTTAATAATTGAATATATTTCCATTGTTTGATTCTTCGGTTAGATAATTTCTAAGTGAACTGGTATAATTGTGAGACGTAGCCCGAATTTGTACTTACATGGCAACACGACGAGTTTCACTTTACACGTGCAGCAGGATATGTGTACCCTTCCGGAGCACCTGATATTACCTCCGGTTTTTGGTGGGGTTCGTTTTGCTCAGTCTTTAGTTTTCCCTTTATAGTTAGGTATACTGTTCCTTGTCGTTTCATCAGTTTTCGTTTTTGCCATAAATAGTGCCGATATCTCTTCGCCTTAAGAGTTTCGATTATCCATTTGATAGCTTCTGCCTCTTTTTACATATTATGAAAGGGGATCCGTAAATGGTTTCTTATGATTTGACTAACAGAACATGATTAAACATAAAAGATAATACCAAACCAACCCTCGTCACTAGATTTTAGGCCAAGTCTTTAGTTTTTGTATGTTTTTTTTTCTTTGTAGGTGTCGTGTGCGCTAAGGTTTTTAGATTGTTTATTGTTGTAGAGTGGTTATCAAAACAATTATACCAGGTATGTGATCTTGTCCCCATTTTTTCATACCATATTGTTTCATGTTTTGCGCATAAACTGCACGATATACATGTAATTGCTACCGTTCTTGTACTTCAGATGCAGGATATTATTACTCTTTCTGAGCACCATATCAGGATATTATTACTCTTTCTGAGCACCATATCAGGATGTTATTACTCTTTCTGGAAACCATATCAAGATATTATTACTCTTTCTGAGCACCATATCAGGATAGTATTACTCTTTCTGAGCACCATATCAGGATATTATTACTCTTTCTGAGCACCATATCAGGATATTATTACTCTTTCAGAGCACCATATCAGGATGTTATTACTCTTTCTGAGCACCATATCAGCATATTATTACTCTTTCTGAGCACCATATCAGGATATTATTACTCTTTCTGAGCACCATATCAGGATATTATTACTCTTTCTGAGCACCATATCAGGATATTATTTGAACAGTCTTAGGTTAGGAGAGGGTTGGCGCCTTTAAACGAGTTTAACCCCGCCACATTCTGTATGTGCTTGTAAGTCAGGAGCCTGTTATGCAGTGGTTGTCGTTTGCCGCTGTATATCATCTTTGTTTTTCGTTCATTATTTTGTACATAAATCAGGTCGTTAGTTTTCTCGTTTGAATTGTTTCACATTTGTCATTTCGGGGCCTTTTATAGCTGACTATGCGGTATGGGTTTTACTCATTGTTGAAGGCCGTACGATGACCTATAGTTGTTAATGTCTGTGTCATTTTGTCTCTTGTGGAGAGTTGTCTCATTGGCAATCATACCACATCTTCTTATTTTTATATTAAGACAAGGTCAAGGAAAAAGTTATGACTCTGCTCTGATCTTGAGCACCAAGTATTGGATATTGTTTCGGTTTTAGATCATGAGGTGCTTCAATAGACGGTGGGACAATATAAATATAAACGATACGTTATTCATGGGTGGCAATAAATTATCAAGTGTTGTCTTCTTTTTTTTTGGAACATGAAAATATAGCTGTGATTTAAAATTATCAGAATACTTTTAAGCAATGCATGATTTGAGTGATAAAACATAAAAAGCACTGGAAAAGGCAGCATATAAAACAACTTTACAACTTTTAGAAAGGTGGATTTTCACTTTGAAATCAATTCTCTACGATTACAGGTCAGTTTCGTTTTTTATATATATAATTGTATCAAGTCTAAATTGAAAACAATATATATATATATCTAAGAGAGATAATTGAAAATGATAATCAGCAATCTTCACTTTGTACAAAAGTCGGTACCTGTAAATAAAAAAAACATTGTTATTGGTCATCATTTGCAAATATATGGAAACAGAAATTCAATGAATATATTGACTTCATAACTTGTTTTTTAATATCTTGATTACGAACCGTACAGAAGTATTTAAATTGAGATGATATCCAAATATCTTGACAATTAAGAAAAAAGTTCGCATAGGAGATCAACTTGTAACGTGTTTTTGTTTAAAATATTTGATTATTAATTTTTTACATTTTGTAACTGTTCAATGTATTATTGATGTTAGAAAAATAAATTGAATTGTAAAATGTATCTGAGTGTGAACTTCCTAGCGACATATTTTTGCAATCTTAGATCATAGGATACCAGAATAGTCGTCTAATCTGTATATTTACTGATTGTATCCTATTCCCCATTAGGATATTTTGACTGAGTGTGGATTTGCATGACGGTGGAGACGCTCACTCTGTCGTGGCATCCAATCTCTCTCTCTCTCTCTCTCTCTCTCTCTCTCTCTCTCTCTCTCTCTCTCTCTCTCTCTCTCTCTCTCTCTCTCTCTCTCTCTCTCTCTCTCTCTCTCTCTCTCTCTCTCTTTGGGTTTCATGCAATTACCCCAGTTTTGTTCGTTACCTTGATTTGTCTCTTCCTAATGGCGTTATGCGATATAAGCATCGGTATACAACTGTTGTATCTAATGTAATCTATTGACACCGAAGGTTGACTGGTCAGTTTTATTATGTAAACGATAACTTCTCTCTTCCAGAAGGATAAAATTTGTTGAGGGTTCATTGAATTGACCCTATGCTTTGAATAATAATAGAGCCACATTCGGGCAGAATGAAGCTTTTCATCAGATGCAACACGCTCTTTATACATAAAGGAACCTTACAATAACCTGTGGTTGGTAAGCGTGTATCCTGTTGCAAGACTAATGTCCGTCTTTATCAATTATACCCTCTTTTTTGTGTATCTGTTGAAATTTGCCTCCATTCATTGCTGTCCATCCTTGCTGTAGAATATACTCATTTGATTTATTGTTTAAAATGTTCTCTTGATATATCAACCACATGACATCAACCAATCTATTAAGATATTAAAAATATTTCGAGCTTGTTACCTTAAATGAGTAAATATATTTTTATGTAAAAACTGAAGAAACTATAAAAACTAACCCTTTCGTCTTTTATCACACGCTCCGGGTGAGGTATCCCACAAAGTGTTTCCATTTCTACAGTAGAACCATTGATTTCTGTTCTCTTCATCTAAACAGCCACAGGTTCCCCAAGGTAGAAATGTGCACATTACCTCGCATCCGTCATTATCTAATATCAAACGGTTTTTGTCCTCGCATGCTCTTTCCTCTAAAAGATCTGTGAATGCAAAATGTCAAATTCAAAGGATTTAGTACATGTATATGATACTAATAAATTACTTTTTCTTAACATCTCTTCATTGAACCAGAAAATCCGAATGAACAAAACAATATAGTAACAGGCAAATCAAAAACTACCAAAAACAATTCAATAAATACATCCCGCCATTGTGTTATTGTGCTTTGGTCATTTTTTGTATTCTTGTCTTTCATTTTTGCTTATGTGCTTTGTCTATATGCCATTTTGATTTTCTTTGTTGACATATTTGTTTGTTTTTGTAGTGATTAAGATTATAACACAATGTTGACTAATGTACCACCATTTTGACATTTTTACCTATTATGTCTGTTTGTTTTGTTCACACATTGTTATCAATATAATGGAATTTTATGCGACTGTCATACAAGTGAGAGGTTTAGCTAGCTATAAAACCAGGTTTAATCTACTATTTTCTACACAAGGAAATGCCTGTACCAAGTCAGGAATTTGACAGTTGTTTTCCATTCGTTTGATGTGTTTGAGCTATTGATTTTGCCATGTGATAAGGGACTTCACGTTTTGAATTTTCCTTGGAGTTTGTTATTTTTTTATCGTACTTTTGACACAGCGAGCAATACTCGTACAACCAAGAAATCATTCTAGGATGGGGATAGCTTATTTTTTAAATTCTAATTACTACAAAAAACATCTTTAAATCCAAAATAAAAACTGTCTGGAATCACACATATCATTTTGTTGGTTTTGGGAGTTTTGTCTTATCATATTAATCATTAATAAAATATCCCAGAAATTCAATTATGAAAAGTGTTTAATTGAAATGCGATAACTCAAGCTCCTTGATATACAGAAGCTCGTGCATCTTAGTTAACCGCATGGTGACCTATGAATGACTTATTTCGTTGACTTTATTATATTTTTGGCTGCTGTCTCATCAAAGTATTCCAAAATAAAAACGAGAACTCAGTTCATTATTATTAGAAGGTACGGTAACTTTGGAAATGTCACGCCACATATCTCGGGATTTCACATTTTGTCATTCGTACTATTTGTTACTCGAAGATTTGTGAATTATGCTACAAACAGCATTGATAAAATATTCACGACATTTTCATTTCCGTTTCAACCAGAAAGACACTTTCCTATTGAAAATTCTTGCGTATCATTTTATGAAAATTTTTTGAGTATCAGACTATCATAAATACACGAGAATTCTTATACGCTTGCCTCTTTTCCTTGTAAACATTTGACAACGTTCGTCCCTAAGATCGATGACGTGTGTCCCATCCTGAATGTAACAGCATGCTGAATCCATACCAGCACATCTCTTCACCCTTGGTACTGATGATACAGTTCCTAACGCCAGAGCAAAAAGTAATAGACTGGCTAGCATAGTAATTCTTTAGTTCACCCTGCAATTTACACCATTAATGTTTTACTGTGTTTTACTGTACCGCTGCAATACTTGTCAACAAATATATAATATTTATGAAATTCTAACGTAATCATTTGGATTAACAGGTCATTTTAGGATAATTTTGCTGGCATGATTCCAATCCGTCGTGGTATTTATTTCTTTCGCAATATGTTATTTTGTTTGCGTAATTGACAAGATATTCAAGGGACAGGGAAAACCTCCATTTTCACACCAGGACCCTCTTCAAAAGTCTTTCCATCTTTACTAAGTTCTACAGTATCACCACCCAAAATGTGTCCTTTAAGGTTCTATCAACATTATGACTTGTTTCTAAACAGATCACCAAATTATAAACACCTGATGAAAGCCAAAAACCACAATTATGACAGATTTTAGCTGAGTATTTATCCCAGTATATATTAGGGCGATAGAAGATGCCAAGGATGCATTACAAATAAGTAAAATCTTACAAAATGTCAGGACAGTCAAGCTGTATTAAAAGATGTGAGAAAAAGTAATTTTTGTTACATTATGATGTAACGGAATTTATCTTTGGTATGAAATATCTAGAAGTTTCAGATACTAATTGATCCGATTCTATGTTATATCAGAATCAGGAGTTAATATACTTACTGACATTGATTTTGTTTTAAATAAATTATTTTTATGAATACACCCGTATTATTATAGCCTTTTGTCATCACAGGCTGTTTCCTAGTATCGATAAACCTGAAAATCATAAACGACATTTTCTTAAATTAAAATATATAAATAGAGGTATTGATTTTATTAACTTATCTAGCATATTCAATGACTCTTCCGTCTATAGCCAAATACCTCCATATTTTGATAATATAGAACCACCCATTATTTCGTATTCTTATAAAAAACCGAGCAGAAGTTTGATTTTTAATTATACGTCAGTTACATCAGACGTCAATATAGAAAATAATGTTCCTTCCACTTGAGACTGTGAAACATCTAGTTTTAGATATGTTCCCTATGGTCATGTTATTACAGGAGACCTCAACATCGTCGAAGACCGTGAGGTCAAAACTTTTCTAAAGAAAGGACCGAAATACCGTCCTCCATCTTTAATAGATTGGAAACAGTGTCGTCAGGTCATTAAAGACGCTCTGTCTGCCTTCTGTAAAATTGGTGCAAACGTGAAAAATCTGATAAAAATCTCTAGACAGTTATTATGGAACGCCACAGCTGTCTTATGTGGAACTCTGATATAACTTTATGTTGTTTTATTATTACTTGATGATATTTTTCTTTACTTAATATGGTTTTGACATTACGTAATGATGTTTGATATAACTCAATATGGGATAGTCATTACTTAATGATATTTCGATATTACACGATATGGTTTCGTATTGACTTGATATAGTTTTATCATTACTCAATATGGTTTTGTCACATTCACATCAAGTAATGTTAAAACCACATTGACTAATGACACAACCACATTAAATAATGGTGAAACCACATCGAGTAATGACAAAACCATATTGAGTAATGACAAAACTATATCAAGTCAATACGAAACCATATCGTGTAATATCGAAATATCATTAAGTAATGACTATTCCATATTGAGTTATATCAAAACATCATTACGTAATGTCAAAACCATATATATCATCAAGTAATAATAAAACAACATAAAGTAATATCAGAGTGGCGTTCCATAAGTTATTTTAATAAAATTATGAATACCGTTAATATTCGAATATCTCATTTTGAAAACAATTCTGAAATTAATAATAGGGTCCATGATATTCCCATTTCTAGAATAAAAAATAAACTCCAAGTACTCGCAGAGCGGTTTGTGTTCGTACCGGCAGACAAGGCAGCCAATAATGTAGTGGTGGTATGACGCATATACTACACGGAAGTTCTTCAAAACGAAATTATCAATTCCTCTACATTCAGGTCCGTACGCACCACTGAGAGTCAAATCGTTAACAAGCATCTCACTGCCACTACCCAGCTTAAAGCCTCTTCCGAACATTTGAAAGTCCCTACCATGTACTGGTTACCGAAATTACACAAAAACATTAAAATTCCGTTTCATCTCCGCATCTAGTAAGTGTTCTACTACTAATCTATCAGTGCTCCTTACTACCTCCTTACTACTATCAAAGAACTGGTTATTAACTTTTGTAATAAAGCTTATGAAAATAATGGTATTAATTATTTTGGAGTGTTAAAATTCTTTAGAGGTTTTAGATAAAATACATGCTTTTGATGGTTCTTTTAATTCTGTTGACAGTTATGATTTTCTACTCTCTACACTACACTTCCACACAATATAGTAAAGAAAAAGTTTTCATATTTAATAAAATGGTCTTTCGAAAAATCTCATTGTAAATTTATTTGCTGTAACTCGTTTAAAGCCTTTTTCTGTAACGAAAAAGGAAAGTATGCTAGATACACTTACTGGAAATGTGAGGATATGATTGAAGCTTTAAATTTTCTCCTAGATAACATATATGTACGTTTCGGCACTAACTGCGCCCCTTTAATAGCAGATTTATTCTTGTATTGCTATGAATCTCAGTTTATGACCAAACTCAGTAAAGACACATCATTGTTACATTTGGTTGATACATTCAACAATACCTACCGTTATCTGGATGATATTTTTTCGTTAAATAATCCAGAGTTCTCTAAATATACTACCGAAATTTACCCTAAAGAACTTACTTTAACTAAATCTAACATAAACAGCAGCAGTTGTCCTTTTCTAGATTTAGACATTTCAATTTCTAAAGGAAATTCCATACTAAAATTTACGACAAAAGAGACGATTTTCATTCCCTATTGTTAATTTTCCCTTTTAGACGGCGATGTGCCTTTGGCTCCTACATACGGTGTTTATATATCCCAACTCGTTCGATATGCCCGTGTGTGTAGTGATGTCATAGATTTTAACGAACGTAATCAATGCATCACTGGTAAATTATTAAGTCAGGGATTTCGTTAACATAAATTACTTAAAACTTTTACTAAATTCTTTCATAGATACAAAGATTTAATAAGTAAATTTGGCTGTACCTGTAGAAAACTTATTAAAATGGTATTTCACATCCTAAATTTTACGGTAATATTGTACTTAAAGCGCGGAAATCACTATGTCATCCGTGTAAACTCATCGAACCTTTAAACAAACTTATTAGTAAGGGTTATCGTACCAATGTTGTAATTAGATCTCTGAATATAGTTTACATTGGCACTAATATCGATTTTGTCATTAGCAAATTAAAACATAACTAAATTTGTATTTTGTTATTTAATGTTAACATGGATCTTGTCTATATACCAGCTTTGATTATTTGGAATAACTAAAATGTTCACTTCTTCGTACTATGAACATCAAAATTATTTCATTTTCCTTAAATAATGTTCTTGCACCTGTACAGGAAGTTTTATCTAACACTAATTGTATAGTTTTATTGTTGATATTCACCCCATATGTATCAAGTGTTAGATTAGTTTTATTGATATTAAAGAAATTTCTTGGTATTCCTAAACGGAAGATTTTATACACACAGAAGTAGAAGTATACTTAACAACAAAATTATTTTCATTTACCTGTGTATAATATGACGCAGGTTTTTCAAAAGTGATGATTTTCTATTTTTATTAACTATGTATTTGCATTCAGATATCACAGATCAAATTTATTCGTTCATTGTGTGTTAATTTACGTTTTTGATTGAGTTAAGCCTTTCAATTGATATCTTATAGTGTGTCTTTCTATGTTGTGATGTTATACTATTGTTTCAGAAAAAGGGAGAAGGTTTGGTACCATTAAAACGTTTAATCCCGCTGCAAATGTTTGCACCTGTCCTAAGTCAGGAATCTGATGTACAGTAGTTGTCGTCTGTTTATGTAGTTCATACGTGTTTCTCTTTTCTCGTTTTTATATAGATTAGACCGTTGGTTTTCCCGTTTGAATGGTTTTACACTAGTAATTTTGGGGCCCTTTATAGCTTGCTGTTCGGTGTGAGCCAATGCTCCGTGTTGAAGGCCGTACCTTGACCTATAATGGTTTACTTTTATAAATTGTTACTTGGATGGAGAGTTGTCTCATTGGCACTCATACAACATCTTCCTATATCTATAAAACATAGCTTTATTGGTAATGCTTTACAGTTATGATCATTCATTGACCTCTATCATGTCGATACTTATATTTTGGCAATGCACAATGTCATCTTTTTCTCGGGCTGTTTATCACGTCTTTACGCAATTCCATTAGAAGTATACGAATTTTTATTAAAGTCTGGCATAACATGAGTTATTTGCTAGTTGTAGTGAGCTTTCAACTATAGTGTTTAGTAACTGCTTTTCTCTTAGATCGTACTGTGTTTCTTTTGTCTTTTTGTTACTTGTTTTATGTTTCCAAGGAGGCATTACAAATAAGTATAATCTTACAAAATGTCAGGACAGTCAAGCTGTATTAAAAGATGTGAGAAAAAGTAAGTTTTTGTTACATTATGGTGTAATGGAATTTATATTTGGTATGAAATATCTAGAATTTTCAGATACTAATTGATCCGATTCTATGTTATATCAGAATCAGGAGTTAATATACTTACTGACATTGATTCTGTTTTGAATAAATTAAAACATAACTTTATGCGTAATGCTTTACAGTGATTATCATTCATTGACCTCTATCATGTCGATACTTATATTTTTGCAATGCACAAGGTCATGTTTTTGTCGGGCTGTCTATCACGTCTTTACGCTAATTCCGTTGGATGTATACGAATTGATATTAAAGTCTGGCATAACATGCGTTTTTTCTAGTTGTAGTAGGCTTTCAACTTAAGTGTTTAGTAACTGCTTTTCTCTTAGATCGGTACTTTGTTTCTTTTGTTTATTTATTAGTTATTTTTGTGTTTCGTGTCAATCAGACGAGACAAGCCCTTTCAAACTTATTTATACATGTTGTATAGCTATAACATCACTGTCCCTGGTCACAAGGGAAGGTTAAGCGCTCAGAAAAATATTTAATCCCGCTACCTTATGTATGAGTCAGGAATCTGTAAATTAATGGTTGCTGTATGCAATACTTGATTATGGTTTATAGTTTTAGCATACATAAGTTCTCTTGTTTTATCGTTTAAATTTTTCACAATTTTTACTCATTGTTGAAGGCCGAACAGACTGAATTGTCTTGATGAGCGCTCACAGTTGTGGCCATTAAATGGTCCAAATTGTCTTCAATATATGTCTTCATATCGATAAAATAATGCACAAGCCACTGTCTGTAGGACGGGCCGAACTGTCTCTCTGGTAGACGATCTGACATTCCTCTATAAACTATTCGACCTGTCTCTACAGACGGTCTGATTTGTCTTTTTCATAAACGTCCAAGTTGTCTTTGTTCGAGTTAATTTGTACTCGAACTTGACTGATTTCGTTTTAAAGTTTGGGAAGAGTTCCAGTAAGGCGTGACTAGTGGAAAGTACATTAAATTTTGTTTTCGGAATAGCATGAAAATTGTATGGAATATGGTGTTTTTCCATATAAGTAAATAGTTATCATATATAATTGAAAATAATTGAGGGCAAAAGAATCTATTTTGTTGATCCCTCTTGAACGATTTTATACTTGGTAGTATTTAGAAGGTGCTATTACTATTTGTTAGACAATTACTGGAGACGTAACGGAGTGCGCTTGGGGAATTACAAGTCGAAGAAAACACCATGGCAATTTTATTTCTTAAATATACGAATAACATACTATTTTCGTAGTTGTGTCGAGTATATACGAAATTTACCGAAGTCATGATGGAACTCCGGTCCTTTTTCATCGCCAATGAGGTACATTGTAATGCAGATTCCTCAGTGTGAGATCTTCATTCTTTATTGCAAAAACCTCAAGAAATGGAACCCATAAGGAAGAAATACGTTTAAAAGAAACTGACAAAAATCAGCATATTATTGGAACAAAAATCTAATATAGCAATACAGGGTTGGGGGTCTTTCTTAATACAATAATAATTACATTAAAAATAAACAATACAAATTCAATAATAACGATAAATAAAGATGCAATACAATTTAAATTCAATAAACAATTATTATATGGCATTACAGTACAAATATCTTGGTAATTTTAAAAGTTCATAAATTTGTAGTCATGTTTAAATTCTAATACTGTGTTTGATTTTTAATTGTATTAGGAAGAGCATTCCAAACTATTGGTCCACTGTACGAGAAACTAGACTTATACAACTCTGTATTTGGTTTTGGAATTATAAAATTATCAGAAGACGAAAATCTCGTATTGTATTTTTGGTTTGCAGCAGCTGATAAAATAAGACTTGACAAATATTCTAGAGCTAAACCATTTTTTGCCTTATGCATTAATAATGATTTATGATAATGTATTCTTTGTGTAATCGGCACAATGTTACATTCGTAAAACAATTCGCTTGAAGGTTTGATGTAATCATGTTCGTTTAAAATTATTCTTGCTGCCCTCTTTTGCAGTTTTAGTAAACTATCTAATAGAAAGTTATTGCAGTTTCCCCATATTGAACAACAATAATCTAAATGAGGTAAAACGTAAGCGTTATAAAACAGTTGTCTAGCTTTGTGATTTAAGTATTTCTTTATCCTTTTTTGTAAAGCTAAAGAAGAGTTGACTTTTTTATTATATAATCAATATGAGAAGACCAAGATAGAGATGCATCAACAAAAATACCTAGAACCTTTTCACAAGTACTTTCTTTAACTTGTTGTCCATTTATGGCAAGATTAATATTTTCATCTGATGTTACAGAAAGCTTCTGTTTAGAGCCAATACATATAGTTTTCGTTTTAGATACATTTACAGCCATTTTATTGTCATCACACCAGTGCAAAATATCTTGTAAAACCGTATTAAGTTTTTGACAGATGCAACTTTTGTTTTGTCCAATGACTGATATGGTGCTATCATCAGTAAATAAATCGGTGTTATGATTAGGATTAGATAAAGGAAGATCATTTATAAAATTAAAAACAACACAGGTCCTAAAACG
>JAASAO010002214.1:0-171598 GCA_017311375.1 Mytilus coruscus
TTATCATGACGGTACAAACAGACGTTGACGATCCTGTCAAATCGTTTCCGAAAGTCTTTACAGGCTTAGGATGTCTAGAAAAACCGTACCATATTAAAATAGACTCAAGCGTCAATCCTGTAATAAACCCGCCGAGAAAGATACCAGCCGCGCTTCGAGAAAAGCTTAAAGGTACATTAAAAGAAATGGAAGACAAAAGTAATCCGAAAGGTCGATGAACCGACAGACTGGGTGAATTCGTTGGTTGTTGTAGAAAAGCCGAAAACAGGAAAGTTGAGGATTTGTTTAGATCAAGAAATTTGAATAAAGCGATAAAAGAGAACATTTTGCGCTACCAACAATAGAGGACATAACCACGCGACTGACAGGTGCTAAGTATCTGAGTAAACCAGATTGTAATAATGGATATTGGCAGTTACGCATGGATAAAGAGAGCCAACTCCTTACTACGTTTAACTCTCCATTCGGGAGGTACTGCTTCTTGCGAATGCCTTTTGGAATTAAATCGGCTCACGAAGTCTTTCAAAACGAGTGTCACAATTGTTTGAAAAATTAAAGGAGTTGAAACTGATATCGACGACATTCTAGTGTGGGAACAACGCGAAAGGAACACGATGATAGACTTCGCTCAGTTCTTAACAGATGTCAAGAGGTTGGACTTACGTTAAATGCCGAAAATGCAAGTTTCGAGTCAAAGAGGTGACGTACATAGGACACACTCTAAGCGCAGATGGAGTAAGACCCGATCAGGAAAAATACGGGCTATCAAAGAAATGCCGGCTCCAACAGACAAAAAGGGGTACAACGACTACTAGGGACCATTAATTACTTAGCAAAGTTTGTTCCGAACATTTCTAGTTACAGAGCCTATCAGAAAGCTATTGAAAGAAGAACACGAATTCATTTGGACACATGAACAGCAACAAGCATTTGAGAAATTGAAAGACATTATAATAAAGAATCCAGTATTAAGTTTCTACGATGTGTCAAAACCAGTAACTGTAAGTTGTGATGCATCCCAATGCGGTCTTGGGGCAATGTTGATACAAGACAATAAACCTGTTGCATATGCATCAAGATCATTGACAGATGCCGAGAGCAGATATGCCAACATAGAAAGAGAATTGCTTGGTGTGCTATTTGGATTGGAAAGATTTAATGATTATACGTATGGTAAACACATAAATGTTGAATCTGACCACAAACCGTTAGAGATGATCGTGAGAAAATCTCTAGGGTGTGCTCCGCCACGACTACAGAGGATGTTATTGAGGTTACAAAAATACGATTTCTCACTGAAGTATATACCAGGGAAAGATTTAATAGTTCCAGACATGTTATCGCGAGCGCCGATAAAGATCAACACAAATAATGAAGTGGAAAATGATATAGAGTGTTTCGTGAACATGGTCATAAGAAATACATCAATGTCTGATAGAAATCTAGAACAAATAACGGAAGAAACTTCAAAGGATGATACATTACAAACATTGATCAGGCTAATAATAGACGGCTGGCCAGATGAGAAAATGAGGTTCCCAAGGAGGTTTTGAATACTGGAATTTCGGGATGAATTATCCAACGTAAATGGAATTATTCTAAAAGGAGAAAAGATAATTATTCCAACGAGTATGAGAAAGAATATGCTCAACAAACTACACGAAGGACATTTGGGAATAGAAAAACCCGAAAATTAGCAAGACACTCTATATTTTGGCCAGGAATCAATGCACAGATTACTGACTTTATTTCAAAATGTAGTGTGTGCTTAGAAAGCAGAAGATCAAACACAAAAGAGCCAATGGCAGAAAGTGAAACTCCAGAACTACCGTGGATGACAGTTGGTACTGATATTTTTTATTGGAACAACAACAATTACCTAATCATTGTCGATTACTACTCAAGATATTTTGAAATTGCGAAATTAGAGAACATACGTGCATCATGCGTTATAACATACATGAAATCCGTTTTTGCGAGACACGGCATACCGTCAAAAGTCCGAAGTGATTCAGGATCACAATACGTATCAGCTGAATTTCGAAAATTTGCAGAATCATGGGGATTCACACACACAGTGTCTAGTCCACACTATCAACAATCCAATGGACTAGCCGAAAGATTCGTTCAAAGCGTTAAGAAAATGCTAAGCAAATCTAAACAGGACGGAAAAGATCCGTATATTGCTATGTTAAAATACAGAAATACGCCGTTGGAAAATCTTGACTCACCAGCTCAACTCTTAATGAATAAAAGATTGAGGACAACTATTCCAACAATAAAGAACCGTTTGAAACCAAAATGCGGTAGTTTGAAGAACACGCAAAGGAAAATGAAACAACAAAAAATGAATCAAAAACAGTATTACGATAAAAGTTCAAAACCATTACCGGAACTACAACCTAATGACACTATACGATTCCAGCACAATCCTAAAGGAAAATGGGACCAAGGAACTGTCGTAAGAAATAATAACACTCCGAACTCATACGTCATTGAAACACCAGAAGGACAAATTTTCAAACGAAACAGAAAACATTTATTGAAAACAAAAGAAGACAAAATCGAACAAACATCTCTAGAAGAAGCAAATGAAAACAATCATAACGATTTTAACAATATAACTGATGAACACTTAGAACCATCGTTTGTTAGAAGAAGTGAGAGATCCGTCAAAAAACCCACTCGACTAATAGAGGAGTGTTAAATTCAAAAAGAAATCTGAGTAGTGCCGTAAGGGACAGAATAATGCCCTTGCTCAGATTTTGCGAGTAGGAAAAGGCAGTATAGTCTATCCTGACCTTACGTTTGTATGAAATTATTTAAATAGATAATCACAATTTATTAAAAACTTGTCCGTCAAAATTATTTAATTTAGTATACGTTTTCTATTCTTTGGAGAAAACATTTTCTCTATTTTCTTTATTGATCAACATGTGATTTTCTAAAGTAATTTCGTATGATCGTTAGATTTCATGCTTGTCGGTAAATATTTATCGTAGTTAATTAGATTCAACATACAACACAAACTGGCTAGACTTTCAATGTGACTTAATGAACTGTGTCAAATTTAATTGCTTGTCTCAAGAGGGGTTGTAATGATATTGCTATATCATCTTATCAATCTATTTACATTTATAGAAACTCCGCCTATCTTATCTTGATTGACAATATGAACAGTTACACGTGCTTAAAGTTCATTGACTTTATCTATATAGAACACACTGGAGTTCTATATCATGTGGTCTTACAATAAACATGTATTAATTATATGGATTAACTCAATTGGCCTCTAACAATGGAAACTTAACAAAAATGAAGAGGGTAAATCGTTTACGGTGAAGAATTGTTTTCCGTTTTAATGAAACTTGACAGATCTAATTTATTTATTTTTATCATCGGAAATGTCCCTCATGAAGAGTAACTCAAATTAAAACGGTTTTATTATGCTGTACAATATTGGTAACTTAGTCATATTCTTTAAATTTACTTCAGGAACACCCACGGTATATTTTCTATTCCGCAGAATTTATCAAAGCTTTTTAAATATAAATTTGAATGAATTCATTAGCATCTTCTGCAATAATATTAAAACTCTTTTTTAAACGAAGGCTTCTGGTATGTAAAACCAGTTATGAACGAATCTGAATAGATAAAATAAAAGTGAAGATACCTAAAGGAAAGTCTAACGCACATGTCAAAATCAACGGACAATGCCATGGCAATAAACGGAAAACGACAAAGAAAGACAAACAACGATCGCAAAATGAATAAATAAAAACAAAACAAGTCAACAACTGCACAATAGATGATAATAGTATAAATTATGGGCTATTTCACAACTATATCAAATCTTGAGAGCCGGGTGACCCGTGATTTTTTACACTGAGTTGCTAACGTGACGCTAAACTATTTGTATTAAACATTTACCGACTGCAACAACCTATGAAATGTTTATTTTAAACATTTAACGACTGTAGCAACCTTTTAAAATTTGTAATAAATATTTTATGACTGTTACAACCTTTAAAAGTTGTAACAAACATTTACAACTGTCCCAAATCTAAAAACGTTGTAACAAACATTTGTTGACTGCATCAACGTATGAAAAGTTGACACAAACAAATTTCAACTGTCCCAACTAATAAAAGATTGGGACAAACATTATACAACTGCCACAACTTTTGGAAAGACTGTAAATAGTATTTGACTGTGACAACGCCGTAAATCACTGCAGCAGTCCTTAAATGACTGTTGATAACATTTTTTGATTTTCACAACCCATAAAAGTGTTGGGACAGACATTAATTAACTGTATCAGTTGCTTTGACAGTCATCTTCAGTCTTCCACAGACTAAGACAGTCGTACAACGACTGTTACTGGTATGGACAGTTGTTTTTTCGTCCAGTAGTGGTTGGTGTGTATCTTCAATTATTGGTGTCACAGTGACGACAGGCGTTAGTGTGTATCTGCCATTTTTGGTGTCAAAATGACGATAGCTGTAAGTGTGTATCTGCCATTATTGGTGTCACAATGACAATAAGCGTAACGTTATATCTGCCACTATTGGTGCCACAGTTACGATAGGCGTTGGTGTGTATCTGCTTTAATTGGTGCCACAATGACGATAGGCGTAAGTGAATTTGCCATGATTGGTGCCACAGTTACGATAGGCGTTGGTGTGTATCTGCCATTATTGGTGCCACAGTGACGACAGGCGGTAGCGTGTATCTGCCGTTATTAGTGTCACAGTGACAATAGCCGTAAGTGTGTACCTGCCATTATTGGTGTCACATTTACGATAGGGGTTAGTGTGTATCTGCCGTTTTTGGTGTCAAAGTGACGATAGGCGTTAGTGTGTATCTGCCATTTTTGGTGTCACAGTTACGATAGGCGTTTGTGTGTATCTGTTATTTCTGGTGTCAAAGTGACGATAGACGTAAGTGTGTATCTGCCATTATTGGTGTCACAATGACGATAGGCGTTACAATGTATCTTCCACTATTGGTGCCACAGTTACGATATGCGTTGGTGTGTAACTGCTATCTTTGGTGCCACAGTGACGATAGGCGTAAGTGTATCTGGCATTATTGGTGCCACAGTGACGACAGGCGTAACCGTGTATTTGCTATTATTAGTGTTACAGTGACGATAGGCGTAAGTGTATATCTGCAATTTTGGCCAGGAATCAATGCACAGATTACTGACTTTATTTCAAAATGTAGTGTGTGCTTAGAAAGCAGAAGATCAAACACAAAAGAGCCAATGGCAGAAAGTGAAACTCAGAACTACCGTGGATGACAGTTGGTACTGATATTTTTATTGGAACAACAACAATTACCTAATCATTGTCGATTACTACTCAAGATATTTTGAAATTGCGAAATTAGAGAACATACGTGCATCATGCGTTATAACATACATGAAATCCGTTTTGCGAGACACGGCATACCGTCAAAAGTCCGAAGTGATTCAGGATCACAATACGTATCAGCTGAATTTCGAAAATTTGCAGAATCATGGGATTCACACACAGTGTCTAGTCCACACTATCAACAATCCAATGGACTAGCCGAAAGATTCGTTCAAAGCGTTAAGAAAATGCTAAGCAAATCTAAACAGGACGGAAAAGATCCGTATATTGCTATGTTAAAATACAGAAATACGCCGTTGGAAAATCTTGACTCACCAGCTCAACTCTTAATGAATAAAAGATTGAGGACAACTATTCCAACAATAAAGAACCGTTTGAAACCAAAATGCGGTAGTTTGAAGAACACGCAAAGGAAAATGAAACAACAAAAAATGAATCAAAAACAGTATTACGATAAAAGTTCAAAACCATTACCGGAACTACAACCTAATGACACTATACGATTCCAGCACAATCCTAAAGGAAAATGGGACCAAGGAACTGTCGTAAGAAATAATAACACTCCGAACTCATACGTCATTGAAACACCAGAAGGACAAATTTTCAAACGAAACAGAAAACATTTATTGAAAACAAAAGAAGACAAAATCGAACAAACATCTCTAGAAGAAGCAAATGAAAACAATCATAACGATTTTAACAATATAACTGATGAACACTTAGAACCATCGTTTGTTAGAAGAAGTGAGAGATCCGTCAAAAAACCCACTCGACTAATAGAGGAGTGTTAAATTCAAAAAGAAATCTGAGTAGTGCCGTAAGGGACAGAATAATGCCCTTGCTCAGATTTTGCGAGTAGGAAAAGGCAGTATAGTCTATCCTGACCTTACGTTTGTATGAAATTATTTAAATAGATAATCACAATTTATTAAAAACTTGTCCGTCAAAATTATTTAATTTAGTATACGTTTTCTATTCTTTGAGAAAACATTTTCTCTATTTTCTTTATTGATCAACATGTGATTTTCTAAAGTAATTTCGTATGATCGTTAGATTTCATGCTTGTCGGTAAATATTTATCGTAGTTAATTAGATTCAACATACAACACAAACTGGCTAGACTTTCAATGTGACTTAATGAACTGTGTCAAATTTAATTGCTTGTCTCAAGAGGGGGGTTGTAATGATATTGCTATATCATCTTATCAATCTATTTACATTTATAGAAACTCCGCCTATCTTATCTTGATTGACAATATGAACAGTTACACGTGCTTAAAGTTCATTGACTTTATCTATATAGAACACACTGGAGTTCTATATCATGTGGTCTTACAATAAACATGTATTAATTATATGGATTAACTCAATTGGCCTCTAACAATGGAAACTTAACAAAAATGAAGAGGGTAAATCGTTTACGGTGAAGAATTGTTTTCCGTTTTTAATGAAACTTGACAGATCTAATTTATTTATTTTTTATCATCGGAAATGTCCCTCATGAAGAGTAACTCAAATTAAAACGGTTTTATTATGCTGTACAATATTGGTAACTTAGTCATATTCTTTAAATTTACTTCAGGAACACCCACGGTATATTTTCTATTCCTCAGAATTTATCAAAGCTTTTTTAAATATAAATTTGAATGAATTCATTAGCATCTTCTGCAATAATATTAAAACTCTATTTTTAAACGAAGGCTTCTGGTATGTAAAACCAGTTATGAACGAATCTGAATAGATAAAATAAAAAGTGAAGATACCTAAAGGAAAGTCTAACGCACATGTCAAAATCAACGGACAATGCCATGGCAATAAACGGAAAACGACAAAAGAAAGACAAACAACGATCGCAAAATGAATAAATAAAAAACAAAACAAGTCAACAACTGCACAATAGATGATAATAGTATAAATTATGGGCTATTTCACAACTATATCAAATCTTGAGAGCCGGGTGAGACGTGATTTTTTTTTACACTGAGTTGCTAACGTGACGCTAAACTATTTGTATTAAACATTTACCGACTGCAACAACCTATGAAATGTTTATTTTAAACATTTAACGACTGTAGCAACCTTTTAAAATTTGTAATAAATATTTTATGACTGTTACAACCTTTAAAAAGTTGTAACAAACATTTTACAACTGTCCCAAATCTAAAAACGTTGTAACAAACATTTGTTGACTGCATCAACGTATGAAAAGTTGACACAAACAAATTTCAACTGTCCCAACTAATAAAAGATTGGGACAAACATTATACAACTGCCACAACTTTTGGAAAGACTGTAAATAGTATTTGACTGTGACAACGCCGTAAATCACTGCAGCAGTCCTTAAATGACTGTTGATAACATTTTTGATTTTCACAACCCATAAAGTGTTGGGACAGACATTAATTAACTGTATCAGTTGCTTTGACAGTCATCTTCAGTCTTCCACAGACTAAGACAGTCGTACAACGACTGTTACTGGTATGGACAGTTGTTTTTTCGTCCAGTAGTGGTTGGTGTGTATCTTCAATTATTGGTGTCACAGTGACGACAGGCGTTAGTGTGTATCTGCCATTTTTGGTGTCAAAATGACGATAGCTGTAAGTGTGTATCTGCCATTATTGGTGTCACAATGACAATAAGCGTAACGTTATATCTGCCACTATTGGTGCCACAGTTACGATAGGCGTTGGTGTGTATCTGCTTTAATTGGTGCCACAATGACGATAGGCGTAAGTGAATTTGCCATGATTGGTGCCACAGTTACGATAGGCGTTGGTGTGTATCTGCCATTATTGGTGCCACAGTGACGACAGGCGGTAGCGTGTATCTGCCGTTATTAGTGTCACAGTGACAATAGCCGTAAGTGTGTACCTGCCATTATTGGTGTCACATTTACGATAGGGGTTAGTGTGTATCTGCCGTTTTTGGTGTCAAAGTGACGATAGGCGTTAGTGTGTATCTGCCATTTTTGGTGTCACAGTTACGATAGGCGTTTGTGTGTATCTGTTATTTCTGGTGTCAAAGTGACGATAGACGTAAGTGTGTATCTGCCATTATTGGTGTCACAATGACGATAGGCGTTACAATGTATCTTCCACTATTGGTGCCACAGTTACGATATGCGTTGGTGTGTAACTGCTATCTTTGGTGCCACAGTGACGATAGGCGTAAGTGTATCTGGCATTATTGGTGCCACAGTGACGACAGGCGTAACCGTGTATTTGCTATTATTAGTGTTACAGTGACGATAGGCGTAAGTGTATATCTGCAATTATTGGTGTCACGGTGACGATAGGCGTAAGTGTGTATCTGCCATTATTGGTGGCACAGTGACGACAGGCGGTGGTGTGTATTTGCCATTATTGGTGTCACGGTGACGATAGGCGTAAGTGTGTATCTGCCATTATTGGTGTCACAGTGACGATAAGCGTTACGTTGTATCTGCCAGTATTGGTGCCACAGTGACGATAGGCGTTGGTGTGTATCTGCCATTATTGGTGCCACAGTGACAACAGGCGTTAGTGTGTACCTGCCATTATTGGTGTCACAGTGACGATAGGCGTAAGTGTGTATCTGGCATTATTGGTGCAACAGTGACAATAGGCGTTAGTGTGTACCTGTCATTATTGGTGTCACAGTGACGAAAGGCGTAAGTGTGTATCTGCCATTATTGGTGCCGCAGTGACGACAGGTGTTAGTATGTGTCTGCCATTATTGGTGTGACAGTGACGATAGGCGTTGGTGTGTATCTGTCTTTATTTGTGTTACAGTGACGATAGGCGTTGGTGGGTATCTGTCTTTATTTGTGTTACAGTGACGATAGGCGTTTGTATGTATCTGCCATTACTGGTGTCAAAGTGACGATAGACGTAAGTGTGTATCTTCCATCATTGGTGTCACAGTGACGACAGGCGTTGGTGTGTATCTTCCATTATTGCTGTCAAAGTGAGGATAGGCGTAAGTGTGTATCTGCCATTATTAGTGTCAGTGACGATAAGCGTTACGTTGTATCTGCCACTATTGGTGCCACAGTGACGACAGGCGTTGGTGTGTATCTGCCATTATTGATGCCACAGTGACTATAGGGGTTTGTGTGTATCTGCCATTATTAGTGTCACAGTGACGATAGGCGTAAGTGTGTATCTGCCATTATTGGTGCAACAGCGACAACAGGCGTTAGTGTGTACCTGCCATTATTGGTGTCACAGCGACGATAGGCGTTAGTGTGTATCTGCCATTATTGGTGTCACAGTGACGATTGGCGTTAGTGTGTATCTGCCTTTATTTGTGTTACAGTGACGATAGGCGTTGGTGTGTATCTGCCATTATTGGTGCCAAAGTGAGGATGTGCGTGTCCGTGTGTCTGCAATTACTGGTGTCACAGTGACGAAAGGCGTAAGTGTGTATCTGACATTATTGGTGCCGTAGTGACGACAGGTGTTAGTGTGTATCTGCCATTATTGGTGTCACAGTGACGATAGGCGTTGGTGTGTATCTGTCTTTATTTGTGTTACAGTGACGATAAGCGTTGGTGTGTATCTTCCATTATTGGTGCCACAGCGACGATAGGCGTTTGTGTGTATCTGCAATTACTGGTGTCAAAGTGACGATAGACGTAAGTGTGTATCTTCCATTATTGGTGTCACAGGAACGACAGGCGTTGGTGTGTATCTAACATTATTGTTGCCACAGTGACGACAGGCGTTATCGTGTATCTTCCATTATTGGTGCCACAGTGACGATAGGCGTAAGTGTGTATCTGCCATTTTTGGTGTCAAAATGACGATAGACGTAAGTGTGTATCTGCCATTATTGGTGTCAGTGACGATAAGCGTTGCGTTGTTTCTGCCACTATTGGTGCCACAGTTACGATAGGCGTTGGTGAGTATCTGCTTTAATTGGTGCCACAGTGACGATAGGCGTTAGTGTATCTGCCATTATTGGTGCCACAGTTACGATAGGCGATGGTGTGTATCTGCTTTTATTGGTGTCACAGTGACGACAGGCGTTAGCGTGTATCTGCCGTTATTAGTGTCATAGTGACGATAGGCGTAAGTGTGTATCTGCCATTATTGGTGTCACAGTGACGATAGGCGAAAGTGTGTATCTGCCATTATTGGTGCCACAGTGACGATAGGCGTTAGTGTGTACCTGCCATTATTGGTGCCACAGTTACGATAGGCGTTGGTGTGTATCTGCCATTCGATTTCTTCAGTTTTTTTTTGTTACCTTTATTTGTCTTCTTAATAGGTATATCGCACCGCGGGTAAATTATTACGTTGTGATTGGTTTAACGCCGTCACGTGGTGACCCCCTATGAATCCGTAGGGGGTTAGTAAATTTCATTGTGGGTTGATGACGTCACGGCTACTGTTAATGGTGACGTCATCTATTGAAGTTTTAGTATTTCATTGTTTATTTTTCTACAAAACGCTGCAGAAAAAGTGCGATAAATTCGTTATACGGTTCGCTACTGACCCCCTACGAACCATAGAGGGTGAATAAAATCCATAGGAGATTCGGCCTTCGGCCTCACCCCCTATGGATTTTACTAACCCTCTATGGATCCGTAGGGGGTCAGTAGCGAACCATATAACTTATATTATGAGATTTGAACTACTTCCTTAATTCATCACCAATCAAAGCCGGGCGTCATAGTTACTGAGAAACTATCTACTCTTGGGGCGGTGTAAATCAGATGTTCATCCTAAAAAAAATCAAAAGATCTGACTAAGTGCATACAACCACAGTCTCTTTCCTCTTACAATAGTATAAAACATTTGACTGTTCTACCCATAACACTAGTATGTTATTCTTTCTAAACTTAAAAACAGATAGAAAGAATTAGTCCAGCTTTGTTTCATCAAACTGAATGACCAACACGTATCTTGTTTAAGGGAGAGATGGATCATACTTTGTAAAAAAACACTCTGTTTAAAGCAAAGAATTGTCTGAAACTGACATCACCAATATGCTTAACGTTTTGATTGATAACATATTTGTAACGTTTACAGGGCGTGTTTTTCTACAGAAAATAAACATTCCATTCGGAAACAACTGTTCTACTCTTTTTGTCGACACGTTCCTTGATTTGTATGAGGCAGACCTCATGACGGAGCTTATCAGGCAGAATGAAAAGTCCTTTAACTTCACGTGCCGCGAAATAAAGGATACCACCGATGCAAGTCTGACTCATATCTTCACTTAAATCTAGAAGTTGACGATAAAGGTCACTTGGGAGAAAAAACTTTACGACAAAATTATCATTGATAAGATCTGTTAATTTACAAATAATATCATCGTTTGAAATACTCTCTACGTCGTTTTTCTAACCCCATGCATATATTGACAAAGCATGATTTTGGACACTTTTTGATTTTAAATACTTTTCAATTTTCATTGAGCACGACTGCTTATTTAGAAGAAACACGCATATGACGTACTAAATCATGAACTCCTGTATCTTGATGAGTTTTGACCACTTGTTCCTTGCCATTGCTGTTGGAAATATGCAAGACAGAGGAAGACCTTACAGAATTAAGGAAAACAAACGTTGACTCTAATATTGGTGGGTTTGGAAAATTACTTTCAAGTTCTAATACACAAAATACAGTTGACCTCTAGCTCATAATACATGTATCTGAGATACGGACTTGACCACCAAACCGTAACATAGGTCAATGATCAATGAGTACAAGGTCAGATTAAAATTAATTAAAATTCTGATTGCCAGACACCAGAAATAGTTATCCTATTATTCATCATCAAAGGGAAATTCACGCGACAAAAAAAGATAATTTTAAGAACTCGCTGAAACATGACAATGAGACCAAGGACAATTGACATATGGGTCAATATCCCTAATGTGCCTCAAATTGAGGAACACAAAAGTTGTGCGTTCTACATCACAAGGAGGTAACATCTAAATTTCCTATTTATTTTCAAAATCAGTCGTTCCTATTGTATCCTACAGTTACACCAAAACCATTGCATCCAAAATATTTAACTATAAACAAACATTACAGGACCTTGATTTAGAACAATACCTAAAACACCCTCTGACATGTGACTGTTCCCACTCGCCTTACAGCCCCTCTGGCCATGTTATTACTGGGGATCTAAACATAATTCAACATGAAAATCTCCGAAAAGGTGATTTCTCATGGTCCTAAATTTCGAGAACCCCAACACATCAATTGGAACCATAACTTCAAAATCATTATGGATTCCATTGAGGACTACGCCAGAGCATGGGCTAAACGAGAAGAAGTTCAACTGGACACTTTGTCAGAATGGGTCAAAACAATCAGGTCTCTGATAAAACGTCGCATTCATAAGTTGAAAAACTGTGTGAATGATCGACCAAAGTCCGTTTTCAAAGACAAAGAGGCTGTGAAATGTCTATCATCTCTTCAAGATAAGTATAATGTTATTCCTGCGGACAAAGCTTCAAATAATATTGTATTTATATGTAAATCGATTTACTACGAGTGTCTTGTAAAAGAATTAGGAATAAATGAGCACTCAGGTAATCCCACATACAAAAACATATCATTTGACAAGGATGAGATTTTGGCGAATCATAAGTCCTTGATGGCTTCAATGAACATTGCATTGAACAACAATTCGGAGGACTTACCTTGTTTGTATTGGATACCTTAACTTCACAAAATTCCGTACAAACAACGGTACATTGCCGGCTCATCTGCATGTTCCACTAAAGAATTGTCCATTAGATTGACTAAAATTCTGTCCGCAGTGAAAGAGGGTCTTCAGAAATACTGTGAAACTGTTTACTCACGTTGTGGTATTAACCATATGTGAATTCTTATAACTCTAAAGATCTTCTGGATAATTTTAAATCTCGGTCTTTTTTCTGAAATTAGTTCTATCAAAACTTTTGATTTTTCAACCTTGTATACCACCATTCCCCATGTGAAATTGAAAAACCGTCTAAAAGAAATAATCCACCATGCTTTTCATCATAAAAATGGTACCATACGCTAAAAATTTATTACTTTGGCATACCATCAGGCATATTTTGTTAAAAGTGAACAAAAGGGTAAAACATGCTACACATAGGAACAAGTGATCAGTATGCTGGAGTTTTTTATTGACAACATATTTGTTGAATTTGGAGGTAGACTTTTTCAACAAATTGTCGGCATTCCTATGGGAACGAACTGTGCGCCTCTCCTTGCCGACCTCTTCTTATTGTCATATGAATCGGAGTTCCTTCAGACACTTGTCAAAAACAAGAAGATCAAAGAAGCCAGATTATTTAATTTCACTTTCAGATATATTGATGATGTTCTTTCCATTAACAATCCGAACTTTTCTGATTGGGTTCCATTAATATATCCACCAGAACTAGAAATTAAAGAAACAACGGACACGGCTTCCTCCGCCTCATTTTTGGACTTATACCTCGAATTTGACATACACAGTCATCTCAGTACCAGAATCTATGACAAACGAGACGATTTTAATTTTTGAAATTATCAATTTCCTCCACCTTAGTAGCAATATACCAACTTCACCTGCATATGGGATATACATTTCCCAACTTATTCGGTATTCAAGAGCTTGCAGCTCCTACTCAGACTTTGTAAAACGTCACCAGTGTCTGAGCAGAAAGTTGATGAACCAGGTGTATGTCAAAGAACGTCTCGTCCTTTTTCTAAAAAAGTTCATCGGAAGGTACCAAGAACTTGTTGATAATTATTCCGTATCAACTTCACAAATAATACACGATGGTCTTGAAGTATAGATTTTGCGTTCTGACGTTATTTATCATCTTTATAACGTGTTATAGTATTCTTTTTTTGTCTTTATTAATATTACTTTTACTGTTAAGTCTGTTTTTTTAGATATCCATTTGACGTGACTCGGTGCTTATGTATCTCGTCATACTTTGAACGACAAAATTATTTTATTTATTAATATTACTTTTACTGTTAAGTCTGTTTTTTGTGATATACATTTGACGTGACTCTTTACTTATGTATCCCGTCATACTTTGAACAACACAATTATTTTATTTATTAATATTACTTTTACTGTTAAGTCTGTTTTTGTGATATCCATTTTACGTGACTCTGTATTTATGTATCCGTCATACTTTGAACGACAAAATTATTTTATGTCTACCTGTGCGAATTTCAAACGCGCGATTTTACGCCAGTACTTAAAACCTTCCATCCTTTATGGGTGGATTTTACATAGATATATAAAATCGTATAATATAAGCAAAATGAGGATGTTAAATTTTGTGTTTTTCGATACATTTGTTTGTTTTTATAGTGATAAAGATGATAACACAATATTGACAGCTGTACCCCTATTTTTGACATTTTTACTTATTGTGTCTGTTTGTTTTGTTCACCCATCGTTGTCAATATAATGAAATTTGATGCGACTGTCATACAAGTGAGAGGTTTAGCTAGCTATAAAACCAGGTTAAATCCACCATTTTCTACATAAGAAAATGCCTATACCAAGTCAGGAATATGACAGTTGTTATCCATTCGTTTGATGTGTTTGAGCTTTTGATTTTGCCATTTGATTATGAATTATATCTAGAAATTGACTATGAGGGTCGGTTGAAAACAAAACTTTACGACAAAAGAGGTGATTTCAGCTTCCCAATTGTGAATTTTCATTTTTAAACCAAGAGTTCCAAATCGTGAAGTTGAAATCATCACTTTGTAAATTTTACGGACGCCATCACGAGTTGGTTGACCGTTATGGAATATCCGTTTCACAATTGATATCGGATATGTTCCTTATGTCGTAACTACAATCCCGTTCCCTTTTCACGAATGTGACCTACCGAATTAGACTATTTACCCCTATTTGTGACATTTTTACCTATTGTTTTTGTTTGTTTTGTTCACACATCGTTGTCAATATAATGGAATTATATGCGACTGTCAAGTGAGAGGTTTAGCTAGCTTTAAAACCAGGTTCAATCCACCATTTTCTACATAAGAAAATGCCTATACCAAGTCAGGAATATGACAGTTGTTATCCATTCGTTTGATGTGTTTTAACTTTTGATTTTGCCATTTGATTGGGACTTTTTGTTTTTGAAATTTCCTCGGAGTTCAGTATTTTTGTGATTTTACTTTGTACACCAGAGAAAAATGTGAAAATGAAGGTTAGTTGTCTTTTATAAATACCTAGCTATCACAGTTGGTTCTTGATTAACATTTATTTATAAAAATCAGCAACAATTTTCGCATTTGAAATGTATGGCTGGTACGGGGCTGGAGCACTTCTTTTAGGCAAATCTTTGTTTATAATTACATGTATGATCGAGACGCTGAAGGAAGGCACATGTCATTGACTTGAAAAAGGGACTAACTTCAGATGAAAACATTTAATATTGTTAAATAGTAAGTCAACATTACACACTAAAGACATTGTTATGTTATTATCATTCCAGTCTACAGGAATAGCTTATAATCAAGGGAAATAACACTTTCTTCGTACGAGTATAATTTGATACAACTTACAAGTGTTTTTCACCAATATTTGACCATTAATTAGCAGCTGGTCATTAAAATATGCAAATAAACAGACACACATATTTTAAGAAATGTATAATTGCTATATTTAATGCACAGTAGCAAATCACAAGATATTGTCTTTTCTTGGTGAAAAAGGGGGAGCTATTAAGTTATTACCGATTATAATAAAAGGTTAAACTGAAGGCTGTGAAGTCATCAGGGAGAAGCATCTCTCTTTTATTGTGATAAAACTTTGAAGAATTGGATTTTTTCTCTCTTAATAGTATAGTTTGTATTTAAATGAAATGAAAAAAACAACCTGAGTCATTTTTTGGCTTATTTCAGTTTCAGAGATATCATTCCAGTTTTAACCTGAGATGGCAAATTAGAGGTTTTATAAAGTTAAGAATCACTGGTAAGCATTTTATCTTATTAGGCTAGCTTTAAATTGTTTATTGATGGTATTTATGCAATTCAAATTACAGTCAGGATGTTGAAAATATGCTGATATGAAAACTGTTGCTATGGTCTTGATATTAAATATAAATGCTTAGTTACTGATCTTTTCGACTCGACATTTTGAGTTAAACCATGAGGCAATTGTTCGTTATGTAGCACTGCAAACTGTGCTTAGCATTATTTTAATCAATTATTAAATGACATCATAAAACGTGTGATATCATAATGTTTACTTAAAAACCTAATGTGCATCTCTCACTGATAAAGGGTTTTCAATGAAATACATATTAAAAACCTTTTTTTTTTAAATAGAATTATGTGAAAGTACAAGTTTTTAAAATTCGCACTTCATTGTGCTTTAATTATATGATAAATATGACATTCATAGCAGTTGAGAGTGGTTTCTAAGGTTTTAAAAATAACAGATTTCCAGTGGTAAAATTATTAAGTATTTTTTAGGGTTTTTGATGAAATCTACATTTTTGCATAATTTCTCAGTCAAAATGCACTTTAAGACATCAGAAAATTTGATATAATGCTTTAACAGGGTCTGTTTATTGTAACTGAAGGTTATCCTCAAATGTTTTATCCATATTTTGACTTGTAAAGGTATACTGGAAGAAATTAATTATACTTACACATTTTATTCAGAATTGATAATATAACAATAAAATGGTTATTGCCTTATAGTGCTGAATCAACTTGATTTTCTTTCAGAAATGGACAAAAATACACAGATTTATTCAGAAAGTCATACCGATGAAGATGACACAAGAATATTTGGAAAAATCTATGGATTTCAATATGGGTCAATATTCCTAATGTGCCTCAAATTGAGGAACACAAAAGTTGTGCGTAAACAAAAAATCTCTGTATAGTGATATTGGACATGTTTCTATTTTTAACAATTGACTGAGCTTAACCATTTGTGTTGATTTGAAAAGTAGAGGATCATAGAATAAATGTGTAAAAACTATGCAGTTATTAAATGTATGTAAAGTATTAAATTTTCAAAGAACTTATTGTGTGAAAAAAGGGATTTTTTACCACCAGGAGCCGCATCACGAAAGAATTTTCGGGTGTGCTAATTTACGGAAAAATGAATCACACTTCGTACCCCGAAAATTTAACCACATATGTGAAAATGTCTCAGCTTCGAAATGAGCCATCATGCATATCCAAGTTTACGATATGGACTGTGCTACAGAGGAAAACGTTACCATTACCGCCTATATAAAATCAATTACGCATAATGCCCCATATGACAGACGGAAACTTCGTACATATATCATCTGTATACAAGGTATGAAACATTCATGTCGGCTTCCTTCTGAATTATAAAGCTTTTAGCGGTCTACGCCTGATTAAAACACCTTTTGTATCAAAGTCTGCGACCAGATAAAAATAAATCTAAATGATTTTTTTTTCAATTCCATGTGTCAAAGGATCAGTAAATCTAACTATCAGTTGACACTTTTAAGAATACACATCTTTCAAGGTTTATGTCAATCAATCAAAATTTCAGATGCTTATAAAACGTAAATATCATATAATTTTTTACTATTACAGCCTTAATTAATAGTCAAAGTGAATATTTGTATCAATAACGAGAAAGGAGTATCTTCATATCAATTAGCTTGATGAGTTTTTTCGTGGTGTTTAAGATTCCTTTTGCGGTTTGACCCACTCTTTTGGAATCTTTGACCTTTTGCATACTTTGTTTAATTCTCGTTGAATTGTTTCTGTATGTTTCGGTTGCCCATTTAATTCGTTTCCTGGCTTATAGTAATACTTTGCTTTAGTTTCAACTTTAGAATCAGTTGGCGAGTCAGTGTTGATGCCATTCGGATTGGTAGATTGATTATATCCAGCGGCTTCGTATTTATCCCGCGTTTCATCTACACATAGGTTTGTTGGATTGTTCTCATCTCCTTCTAATGCATATAATCGTTCATATTTATTATCCTGATATATGCTGTCATCTAATTCTCTTCGTTCATTTTGTGACTGATCGCCTTTTTGACAAGAAATAGACAATTCGCCATATTTCATATTTAATTTGCCTTGAGAGTGATGACATTCTTCTGAAGAGGTATTTTTGTGTTGATTCATGGGACTACATTGATGTAGCATATCTTTATCTGTGGAGTTTTCAAATTCATTTTCAACGTCATCAATATCTGTTCCTGTCATTTTATCACTTCTATCTTTATCATCTATGATGAATTCGTTTGGATCCCGCTTTAATTCTTCTGAGCCTTTGACGCTGTCGGAATTGTCTTTAATATTATTCGATTCGCCGTCTTCCTCCAGACGGCGAAAAGTTTGATTAATCTTTTCATCATCTTCCGTTTTCAAGCTACTTCCTGGTTTAACATCTTTGTTCAGGCCAGATTGGTTTATGCTTCCAGAATGTAAGGGAGGCAACTCATTTGTATCAGTGAAACACATACCAGAGGCATCTGTATTTGCAGGTACTTGTTCTATGGAATCGCCATTTGATTTATGTTCTTTACTTGTGTAAAGTTGGTTTACGATTTTGGAATACTCCTTTTGTGATACATCATTTTGGTGATCTGTTTTGCTAGGGTCATTATCCTTTAAATCGGAACCACTTTTATGGAAATCCTCTTTAAGTGCATTGTTAGTGCTTTGCAAAGAATCGGAATTGGCTTTGCCTTGTTCTTCATTTATAAATCCTTCATTGGTCTTTAATGTTTGATCTTGGTTCTTACTTTCATTAGATAAATGCGTGCCAACTGTATGAAGTGGAGCCGTAACTGTAACATCATTGTTACCAGTCAGAGTTATAGGTTTACACGTTTTTGGTGGTACAAATATGTCTACTGAAGATTTTTTCCGAGCAGCTGTTTTATCCTCATAATTAGTTTGCACCGTCCCCTTTGCTAAAACTGGTCCATCCTTATGTAAAAGTAGGGCTGGCCAAACAACATATTCAATCGTTATACCTGATCTATTATACTTATTGAATTTGTTTGAATCCACAGGTTGATCTCCAAAATTGTCATACTCAATCTCCATTGGTGGATTCGACGAAAGCACATGCCAGCATAGTTCTGAACATTTCATTATGAAATGTTTTTCGCTTTCAAACGAATTTGGATTTGATGAAATATATTCCTCACAACATTTCTGAAATATAATGAAATGTGAAATTTTTTGTGAACAGACAGAATATATTTCTAGTCTTATTTTGAAATTATAAGAAACTAAGGTTTCAACTCCCCCAGACAAAGTTGACCTTAGATAAAATTGGCTATTGTTTTAGGTCCTTTTTAGTCATATAGCTCTTCAACTGTTTAGGGTAATATACATTCTTGGCTTTTAAATATTCGGCTTTGAGCGTTCCTGATGAAGGTAATCCAGAAAAGCGCTTCGGACGCATGACATTTATAATGTGTTGTTTTCATTTTTGACAGCACTGGGTCGATACCTCTGCTTGTGGGCTATCAGTCCCCGAGAGTATCATCAGTTCAGTAGTCAGTATTTCGGAACTGACATGATTTATAACAAACTTTTCTAAAATTGTCCGTTAATAAATTTTGAAATTATAAGAAACTAAGGTTTTAACTCCCTCAGGTAAAGTTGACTTTAGATAAATTTGGCTATTGTTTTTGGTCCTTTTTAGTCATATAGTTCTTTTATTGTTTAGGATATTATGATACATTCTTGGCTTTCAAATATTCGACTTTGAGCGTTCCTGATGAAGGTAAATCCAGAAAAGCGCTTCGGACGCATGAAATTTATAACGTGTTGTTTTCATTTTTTACAGCACTAGTCGATACCCCTTCTGGTGGACTATCAGTCCCCGAGGGTATCATCAGCTCAGTAGTCAGTACTTCGGTACTTACATGATTTATAATAAACCTTTCTAAAATTGTCCATTAATGAATTTTTAAATTATAAGAAACTAAGGTTTCAACTCCCTCAGTCAAAGTTAACCTTCGATAAATTTGGCTATTGTTTTAGGTCCTACATGTATTTGGTCATATAGCTTATAAATAACGTGTTGTTTTTATTTTTTACTGGTGGCTCAGGACAATTTGTTTCCCTCAACTATGATTTTTTTAAAATACCCTTCTGAATAGAGTTCAGAATAAAACATTCTAGGAACTACACGTACGATCAAGTTTGGTGCCTCCTTTATGTCCTTGTACTAGGTTTTACAGGACACATATTCTAACTTCAAATTTCCTAATTGAAAGAATTGTGCAGAATGTTAATTTTGGGTTCAAAAATAATGGACGGGGGTGGTTATCGAAAACGTTCCATTGAAGTGTTATCGATATCGTTTTAGATCTAGAACAAAAATAAAGAACACTTTGAAACTCATACATGAAAAACATACTCATCCATATACACTGCTATAATAGGTATAATAATTTATGATAAAGGGATATCCTAACAAATATACTTAAAATCGCTATACTATTTTAAACTACGAACAATCAATATGTAGTATCACCCAATATCACGATTGAAGATGTCAAATACATGACGTGGAAATGTGATAGAGATTCTGTAGTTTTGGCAAATATAATTCTTTCTAACCAGTACGCATCATACGCTGGTAGTAAAAAAAAGGAGAAAAAAGACTCCAAATAGGCAATCAAAAATAAAAGGTGCAATAATAACTAGATTTGCCATTGCAAGCAATAGCGGATGGCACCCTTTCCCCATTGCCAGGCGAGCGGCAGCCATTTAGAAAATATCAAAGTCAAAGAGGGCATCTACATATGCAAATTATCATTTTTGTAAAGTTTAATTAAGTTTGGAGCATTTTGAAATTTTGGACATTTTTGCTGTTTCCATTGTTACGGCGGCCATTTTGAAATTCCAACTGCAAAATGCAACTCTGCCTATGCCAGTTACCATTTCTGTAAAGTTTCATCCAGTTTGCAGCATTTTGATTTTTTTAAAAATTTTGGACATTTTTGCTGTTTCCATGGTTACAGTGGATAATTCCAAAATTCAAAAAGCAGACATCTCATTGCCACTTGTCATGTTATATATCAATACAGTTTCACTGACTTTGGTGAAATACTCTTTAAGAAAATGTTGATTCTATGCATTTCCCCACAGGATCAATGTAAAACTTGCCCCCTGTTTCCATGACAACGGCGGCCATTTTGGACTATCCAAATAATGTCTTTGCATCTTAGCATATTGGGTAATATTTTCATAAAGTTTCATCCAGTTGTGTCTTATAACGAAAGAGTTAGAATTTTTGATACTTTAGCTGTTTCCATGGTTACGGCGGCCATTTTGAAATTCCAACTGCAAAATGCAACTCTGCCTATGCCAGTTACCATTTTTGTAAAGTTTCATCCAGTTTGCAGCATTTTGATTTTTTTTTTAAATTTTGGACATTTTTGCTGTTTCCATGGTTACAGTGGTTAATTCCAAAATTCTAAAAGCAGACATCTCATTGCCACTTGTCATGTTAAATATCAATACAGTTTCAATGACTTTGGTGAAATTCTCTTTAAGAAAATGCTGATTTTATGCATTTTCCCACAGGGTCAATGTAAAACTTGCCCCATGTTTCCATGACAACGGCGTCCATTTTGGACTATCTAAATATTGTCTTTACATCTTAGCATACTGGGTAACATTTTCATAAAGTTTCATCCAGTTGTGTCTTATAACGAAAGAGTTAGAATTTTTGATATTTTAGCTGTTTCCATGGTAACGGCAGCCATTTTGAAAATTCTAAAGTCAAACTGCAAATCAGCACATGCCAGTTAACATTCCTGTGGAGTTTCTTCCAATTTGGAACACATTGATTTTTTTCGCATTTTTGCTGTTTCCATGGAAACGACGGCCATTTTTTACCATTCCATAGCAAGGTGCACAACTTTACTAGGGGTCCTCATTATAGTAGAGTTCCATCAACATTGGTCCATTGGATTCCAAGAACTCGCGCGGACAAAATGTGTGAAAGAAAAAAAAGAAAAAAAAAGAAACGTAGAATAACAGTATGTCACCCCAACTCCGTTGAGGGTGCCACAACTATTCTTCTTGCTGCACTAGTGGAACCCGTTGTGCTACTCCTTGCAAATAAAGTATGGAGACACGTCGCATTTATTATGTCACAATCGAAGAAAAAAGGTAGTAAAATATACAAAAGAAATGATAAAGAGTTATGACATTATTCCGATTATATATAAAAACACGAATACTTTTTTTCCCTCTAAATCATTAAAACTATAGTGATATAAAAATGAGCTTGGTTATCTAACTGCGTCTTGGCTTTGATGAAAGTCGTTAGTTGATGTCTGGTTATATTTGTTTTCCGTTTATTGTTTTGTCATAAATCAGGCCGTTGGTGATCTCGTTTGAATTGTTTCATATTTTTTCATGTCGGGGCTTTTACTAACTGACTATGCGGTATGTGTTTTGCTCATTGTTAAAGGACGTACGGTGACCTTAAGTTGCTTCAATCTGCTTCATGTGGACTCTCCTGGATAGTTGTTTCATTGGCAACCATACCACAACTCCTTTTTCTATATTACTTATTTACTTACGTTTATGCAACTTTCACTTTTGAACGCTTTATACATATCTTGTATCTTCTAGTAGATCGATAATACCTGTGTTTTAAATATTAATTTTAAGCATGTTTGTTTACCGATATTATAGCATACCTTCTTAACAGCCTCAACTAAAGTCGTACTATATTGGAGTTGAATCTTTGCATTTTCCGTGAAGGATTTCATTGCCTCTATCAACGTTTTATCCTCAGTACCAAAGTTACCTTGAATTCGTTTATTCTGCGTAGAATAAATAAATGTATATGCATTACAACAGTTAATAAAAGAACAAATTGATGCAAAAAGAAAAAAAAATAGTTTTATTTATAAACCCCACAAACACAGTTTTTAGGGTTTATAGGAGTTACCCTGTCTGTCTATCCGTCTGTTCATGTGCCTTGTATGCGCCACTCCTCCTTAACCGATAGAGATATATGGATGAAACTTTACACGGTTGTAGAACACTACTTGAGAAGTTTAACCAGTTATATACGTCAGTACGGCAATATGTGGTTCTATTGTCTTGTCAGCACAACCCTTAAGCCTCCTTAACGACTGGCCTAATATTTATTAAACGTTAAACAGTTGTAGAACACTACCTGTTGGTGTGCATCCTAGTTCAACGTGTTAAAGGGGAGATAATTTGATTTACTAATAGTACTTCAGGGCATCTGTCTCCCTTTGCGAATTCACTCTTAATTATAGTTTATACAAATTTGAGAGTGGCAATATAAAAGCTCGACCAAGCCCAAAGCTCATTCAAGTGCTTCAATAAAGAAGCAATCGAAGTTGACAATGTTTTTATGAATTCTGTCATGAACGGGGTTATAGTATAAGTTTAAGGTCTTAAACATGGCTACTCTTTTCAAAATGGCCTATTGATACAGTATATTTAAAAACGATTTGTTTGTAAAATCAATAAAATTGCTGCCTGATCAAAATGTAATATCGGAAAACCTCTGTCATGAATATTGTGTATATAGTACAATAAATTGATATGAATATTTCAAAAATTCAAATCAGAAGGAGTTTATTATTCTGGATATGTTATGTATGGAACAGTCCTAACAAGTTTAAGCACTACACGCATATCTAGAATAAGCCTATTCAGGTAAGCTAAGATCACAAACCTGAAAATAATAAATAACGCGTATAGTAGCATTAAAACCAAGCAATGTTCTGTCAACTTTGGTTGTAGGTCACGCAATCTAAATTTTAGTACAACTAAATATATAACTTACGTTTTTAAGCGTCTTCGGTTTTACACCGAGTAGATGAATGAACCGTACGACTTCCCATAAGGTTTCACGGATTTTATTATTTTGTTCTTTTGCTATTTCTAAACATCTCTTGTAACACCACTATAAGAAAGTACACATAAAATCTATTTGCTTCTAGCAAAGCAGAAAGTACATTTTGAGCCTGATTTCTTTACGAAAATTGTATAAAATATAATAAAATCATTTTTGAACTTCAGAATAAAGTCCTTACATAAATGACTAATATACATTTTGTTAGTTAATACAAATACACCATTTACAACATTTGAGCCGAATATGAAAAAAATAGTAAGTGAATACTTGCATCCACAATCTTGATCAGTTGCTTTTCTGGTAGTTCATTGTTGTTGCCCGGTCTCTTATTCTGTTTAGTTAGGTCTTCGTAGACATCTGTCCATTCATCAGTATACAATGAAGCCCAGCGTTCTCCAACTTTTGCAGGCCTGTTTGGATTTCCAAGATCGGTAATGGCTGGGTTCCCATCCGTGAGCTTTTGACCTGCTAGTTTACTTAATCTAAAACCAATTTAAAAATACACACTTCATTGTATTATCTAATTATGGCACCCTCAACGGAGTTGGGGTGACATACTGTTATTCTACTTTCTTTTTAAGTCTCCAAAACGGAATTTTGGAGACTTATTGTTTTTGTCCCGTTTCTTATTAAGTCGCCAAAACAGAGTTTTGAAGATTTATTGCTTTTATCCCGTTTCTTATTATTATTATTATTATTATGTCACCCAATCGACAATGTCGGGTGACATATTGCTTTTCCTCCGTTTCTTTTTCCCCATTATTATTATTATTATTATTATTATTATGTCACCCGATCGACAATGTCGGGTGACATATTGCTTTTCCTCTGTTTCTTTTTCCCTATTATTAAGTCGTCAAAACGGAGTTTTGAAGACTTTATGTTTTTGTCCCGTTTCTTATTATTATTAAGTCGCCAAAACGGAGTTTTGGGGACTTTATGTTTTTGTCCCGTTTCTTATTATTAAGTCGCCAAAACGGAGTTTTGGAGACTTTAGGTTTTGTCCCGTTTCTTATTATTAAGTCGGCAAAACGGAGTTTTGGAGACTTTATGTTTTTGTCCCGTTTCTTATTAAGTCGCAAAAACGGAGTTTTGGAGACTTTATGTTTTTGTCCCGTTTCTTATTATTAAGTCGCCAAAACGGAGTTTTGAAGACTATGTTTTTGTCCCGTTTCTTATTATTATTATTATTATTATTATTATTATTCTTCTTAACCCTAATTTGCCCGACCATTTTCTTCCAAGCCGTAAATGATGGAAACTTTATATTTGGTATGATGTTGGAGTAGTATTCCTAAGGGTGCATTCGCTATTTTTTATTTCAAATGGGGGTCAACTTGGCACTTTTTGGGGGCCGGAACATGGGTGGGGTCATTTTCAACTTTGATTCGTTACTGGTAGAGCCTTTAAGTTTTGTGTAATACAAGAGACCGATGTCCAGGTGTCCATTCCACATTTTTATTTCAGCCGGGGTCATCTTGGCATTATTTTAGGGGTCAATTTTCATGGAACATTCTAGAACAATAGCCATGTGATTAGTCATGTGATAGTGTTGAATTATTCCTATGTACTTTTATGTTATATAATGATAGATTATTACAGGTAGCATCATATGTAGCTGTAATTCGACTTTGAATTTTAAAATGGCCGCCGTTACCATGGAAACTGCAAAATGTGAAAATTTTTAAAATGCTTCAAATTTAATGACATTTTACAGAGATGTTAACGAGTGTATGTAGATTTGGAAATTGACTTTGGAATTTCCAAATGGCCGCCGTTGCCAATGAAACAACAAAATGCGAAAAATCTAGATTTGGTCCAATCTTTATGAAACTTGACAGTAATGTGACCTGTCATGTGTAGATGTGCCATCCGACTTTGGAATTTTCAAAATGGCTGCCGTTACCATGGAAACTGCAAAATGTCAAAAATTCAAAATGCTTCAAACTTAATGAAACTTTACACAAATGTTGACTGTCTTATGTAGATGTGGCATTTGACTTTGAAATTTCAAAATGGCCACCGTAACCATGGAAACACGAATGCCTAAATTTGAAAATTGGTCCAATTTTATGAAACTTGTAAGTAATGTGACCTGTCACGTGTAGATGTGATATCTGACTTTGCAATTTCAAAATGGCTGCCGTTACCATGGAAACAGAAGAACAATGGTTGGGGCCGTTTTGGCGACTTTTGTGTTTGCATCCTAACACAGGATTACTTGTTATTATTATTATTATTTTATTATTATTAGGTCTTTCCACTTTTCCGTGGAAAGACCTATTGCTTTTGTTCTGATTATTTTTTTTTTTTTTTTCTTCCGCCTAATTTTTTTCTTGCGCTGTATTGTTGTTTCAAAAGATGTCGCTTGGACTTTTGGTATATGTTATTGAACAGTTTATACGCTTTCAAAACTGACACCGCTTAAGAGAATATTTTATTTTGTAAGAGTTATCTCCCCGAACACTGTTTTTCTTGTGTGCACTACTCCTTCGCAACCATAAAAGATTACAACAAATTTATTTTACCAAATTGCTCGCTATATCTTCAGGATATTAAGTTTGGTTTGGACCGAAGCGTTCCGGAGACTCCATATGAGAGTTATTTCCCCTTATGCATTTGATATAAGTGATATGCATTTGTAATTGGTAAACCATAAGTGATAGAGACCTAGGGTCTTTTGATTTGGGGTCCTAGGTCCAAAAAAAAGAAAATTAGGTCAAGGTCAAAAGTCAAGGTCATATTCTAAATTTTGATTTGGGATTATTTTCACTTCTTTTTTAGAAATAGTATAAGATAGTGACAACATATTTTTACTAAATTGTTCATTGCGACATGTCGTAACACATACATTTTGGTTTTAAGGGTACGCTAACATTAAATTAGAGTTTTCTCCCCTCTTGTATTTAAAAATACGCATATGGTGATATAACTCATTAACCATTTATTATTAAGACCTAGGGTCTTTTGATATGAGGTCCCGGGTTTATGACCTTGAAATTGAGCTCAAGGTCATAGGTTAATTTGACGTTCTAGATTTTGACCTTTGCTTTTACATCATGTATACCTCATATGTAAACATGATAAAGCCTTGCGACTTTTTGCATTAGGTTGCAAGCAACTTGACCTTTGAGAAGCCAACCGGAAGTAATGTGTAAACCGGAAGTCACTATTATTTTGTACATATTACATATAAAAGTATATAGAACCATATATTTTTGGAAGCAGTGTGAAGTAAACTATCAAATAATACCGGAAGTGACATTTTCAAAACCGGAAGTAACAAATTATCTCCCTTATTTAGAAAAAAATGTATAGAAATCATACATTTTTGAAATCAACGTACAATAAGCTATCATTTGACGCTAGAAATGACATTTTAAAACGAATTTTATTAGTTTGATATTAAAATAGATCTTTATGGGTGGAAAGACCTTTAATTTTTTTTTTTTTTTCTTCCTCCTAATTTTTTTCATGCGCTGTATTGTTATTTCAAAAGATGTCGCTTAGATATTTTGCGATATTGAACAGTTTATACGCTTTCGAAACTGACACCGCTTAACCGAACATATTCTCATATAAGAGTTATCTCCCCGAACACTGTTTTTTGTGCGTACTACTCCTTCGCAACCGTAAAAGATTACGACAAATTTATTTTACCAAATTGCTCGCTATATCTTCAGGATGTTGAGTTTGGTTTTCACCGAAGCGCTCCGGAGACTCCATATGAGAGTTTTTTCCCCTTGTGCGTTTGATAAAAGTGATATGCATATGAACTCATAAACCGTAAGCCGTATAAACCTAGAGTTGTTTTATTTGAGGTCCTTGGGTCCCAACTTAGAAAATGAGGTCAAGGTCAAAGGTCAAGGTCATGTTCTAAATTTTGACATTCACTTCAAGCTGCTTTTACTCAGAAAAAAGATAGGGGTAAAATTTTAAAAATTGTGATCAAAATGTTAGTCGCCACATGATTTAACTGGAGATTTTCTGTCGTGATGTTACGCGTCATTTTTTGGGGGGTTCCATGCCAATGAAATGGAAAAATGAACCAATTAACTAATTATAGCTTCAAACTTTACAGCTATCATGATGCGTACATGCAATTTATCTTTGTTAATCATCAAAGGCCCACAACCACCCCTCTAGACCCCCCCTTTTTTTTTTGGAATCCCATTTCTGTTTTATTATAAAAATGCTAATCCTTCTTTTTATATGAATGAACTTATAACACCAGCATTAATTTTGTGTGCATGCAATGAATGAGTCGACCAGTGGTCAGCGCTCGGACAATAGTTTACCTGTTAAATAAATCGAGAAAATATATTTTCCGTTAGCAGTATAAATCACGTGCAGTCCGCTTGACGTTCCAATCTGGATTGAGAAATTAAAGTCAATGGTGTAGAAATCCCTCAAAAGTTCGTAAATAGTAGTCAAATCCTAGAATAAAATTTCTAAGCATGTATTAAAAAACAAATCTGTGTTCCCGTAAATATATGTACGAAAAAAGCATGCATGATCCGACATCAATGACCTGTAAATGAAAGAAAATTTAAATCCGTTAGCTGACAATCTTTATACACAGGTCTGGTCTTGACAACAATCCCTCTGCAACTAAATTGTGTCTTTTTGTGTATATCGATCAGCTTGGTGACGTCACAATCACACCAACCATACGGTGCAGCGCGGGCTACCTAAAATAAAATAGGGGTTTTCCCCTTTTCAAAAAGAATTAAAACGTGCAGGAATCTGATGTACAGTAGTTGTCGTTTGTTTATGTAATTTATACGTGTTTCTCGTTTCTCGTTTTTTATATATACTAGACCGTTGGTTTTACCGTTTGAATGGTTTTACACTAGTACTTTTGGGGCCCTTTATAGCTTGTTGTTCGGTGTGAGCCAAGGCTCCGTGTTGAAGGCCGTACATTGACCTATAATGGTTTACTTTTATAAATTGTTATTTGGATGGAGAGTTGTCTCATTGGCACTCACACCACATCTTCCTATATCTACGTAGCAGGTTAAATACAAAAGATCCATGCAGGTCAGGTCCGATGTTCTTTAATTATAAAATTGAAAACAATGCTCACACAATAAGTAAATAAGACACAAGTACTGGGAAGCCTTATAAAAAAAGAGAACATTTATAAAGGAAAATGCAAGATACTTTTTGTAAGTGTGTTTAAATCCTTGCATGTTTCTACAAATGTCATAATTTGAATATAAATAAACATGTTGCAAGGACCCGTTTTCGCAGTTCCTAGAGCCTAGGTCCCAAGTGTTTAAACACGGGAACTAGGCTCTCAATTCCTTTTTCGCGTATTCCTTAAGCCTAGGTCCCAAGTGTTTAAACACGGCCACTAAGCTCTCAATTCCTTTATCGCGTATTCCTTAAGCCTGGGTCCCAAGTGTTTAAACACGGCCACTAGGCTCTCAATTCCTTTTTCGCGTATTCCTTAAGCCTAGGTCCCAAGTGTTTAAACAAGGGAAATAGGCTCTCAATTCCTATTTCGCGTATTCCTTAAGCCTAGGTCCCAAGTGTTTAAACACGGGCACTAGGCTGTCAATTCCTTTTTCACGTGCTCCTAGAAGCTAGGTTTCAAGTGTTTAAACACGGGAAATATGCTATCAATTCCTTTTCCGCGTGTTCCTAGAAGCTAGGTCTAAAGTGTTTAAACACGGGCACTAGGCTCTCAATTCCTTTTTCACGTGTTCCTAGAGGCTAGGTCTAAAGTGTTTAAACACGGGCACTAGGCTCTCAATTCCTTTTTCACGTGTTCCTAGAAGCTAGGTCTCAAGTGTTTAAACACGGGAAATATGCTATCAATTCCTTTTCCGCGTGTTCCTAGAAGCTAGGTCTAAAGTGTTTAAACACGGGCACTAGGCTCTCAATTCCTTTTTCACGTGTTCCTAGAGGCTAGGTCTAAAGTGTTTAAACACGGGCAATAGGCTCTCAATTCCTTTTTCACGTGTTCCTAGAGGCTAGGACTCAAGTGTTTAAACACGGGCACTAGGCTCTCAATTCCTTTTTCACGTGTTCCTAGAGGCTAGGTCTAAAGTGTTTAAACACGGGCACTAGGCTCTCAATTCCTTTTTCACGTGTTCCTAGAGGCTAGGTCTAAAGTGTTTAAACACGGGCACTAGGCTCTCAATTCCTTTTTCACGTGTTCCTAGAGGCTAGGTATAAAGTGTTTAAACACGGGCACTAGGCTCTCAATTCCTTTTTCACGTGTTCCTAGAGGCTAGGTCTCAAGTGTTTAAACACGGGCACTAGGCTCTCAATTCCTTTTTCACGTGTTCCTAGAGGCTAGGTCTCAAGTGTTTAAACACAGGCACTAGGCTCTCAATTCCCTTTTCACGTGTTCCTAGAGGCTAGGTCTCAAGTGTTTAAACACGGGCACTAGGCTCTCAATTCCTTTTTCACGTGTCCCTAGAGGCTAGGTCTCAAGTGTTTAAACACAGGCACTAGACTCTCAATTCCTTTTTCACGTGTTCCTAGAAGCTAGGTCTCAAGTGTTTAAACACGGGAAATACGCTATCAATTCCTTTTCCGCGTGTTCCTAGAAGCTAGGTCTCAAGTGTTTAAACACGGGAAATACGCTATCAATTCCTTTTCCGCGTGTTCCTAGAAGCTAGGTCTCAAGTGTTTAAACACGGGAAATACGCTATCTATTCCTTTTCCGCGTGTTCCTAGAAGCTAGGTCTCAAGTGTTTAAACACGGGAAATACGCTATCAATTCCTTTTCCGCGTGTTCTAGAAGCTAGGTCTCAAGTGTTTAAACACGGGAACTACGCTATCAATTCCTTTTCCGCGTTCCATGAGGCTATCAATCAATCAATCAATCAATCAATCAACCAACCAACCAATCAATCAATCAATCAATCAATCAATCATGTTTCAGAGGGGAAAGACCGTTAATTGTTTTTAAAACAATTGATTTATATTTATTATTATTATTATTCTTAACCCTAATTTGTCCGACCATTTTCTTCCAAGCCTTAAATGATGGAAACTTTATAATTGGTAGGATGTTGGGGTAGTACCCGTAGGGTGCATTCGCTATTTTTATTTCAAATGGGGTCAACTTGGCACTTTTGGGGCCGGAACATGGGTGGGGTCATTTTCGACTCTTGATTCGCTACTGGTAGAACCTTTAAGTTTTGTGTAATACAAGAGACCGATGTCCAGGTGTCCATTCCACATTTTTTATTTCAGCCCGGGGTCATCTTGGCATTATTTTAGGGGGTCAATTTTCATGGAACATTCTAGAACAATAGTCATGTGATTAGTCATGTGATAGTGTTGAATTATTCCTATGTACTTTTTATATTATATAATGATAGATTATTACAGGTAACACTATATGTAGCTGTAATTCGACTTTGGAATTTTTAAAATGGCCGCCGTTACCATGGAAACTGCAAAAATGTGAAATTTTTTTAAAATGCTTCAAATTTAATGAAATTTTACAGAGATGTTAACGAGTGTATGTAGACTTGGAATTTGACTTTGGAATTTCCAAAATGGCCGCCGTTGCCATGGAAACAAGAAAAATGCGAAAAATCAAGATTTGGTCCAATCTTTATGAAACTTGTAAGTAATGTGACCTGTTATGTGAAGATGTGCTATCCGACTTTGAAATTTCAAAATGGCTGCCGTTACCATGGAAACAGCAGAACAATGGTTGGGGGCCGTTTTGGCGACTTTTGTGTTAGCATCCTAACACAGGATTACTTGTTATTATGTCACCCGATCGACAATGTCGGGTGACATATTGCTTTTCCTCTGTTTCTTTATTATTATGGCACCCTCAACGGAGTTGGGGTGACATATTGTTATTGTTCGTTTCTTTTTTTCTTCTTATTATTATTATATTTATTCTTCCACACTTTTTTGTCCATGCTATTTCTCAGAATTGGCTTGATAAATATTGATGAAACTATACCATGTATATAATGTAGACCACTATATGACATTGTGCAGTGGGGTATGGCATCATCAAGATGGCTGCCGTTACCATGGAAACACAACAAATGTAAAAAATAAAATTTTAGTTTTTGGCGAATATTTTGAGAATGCCTGAACTTAAAATCATCAAATTTATATATATTGTTGGTGTCCACTATATACAGGTTTTACACGATTTTGAGAATCTTTGGAACTACTATATTGCCATGGAAACTGAATATGTTTAGCATTAAACCCTATGGGAAAAATCTTAAAGTAGCATATACACTCTTAACATGGTATATCAAACCATTGAAACTTTAATGGTATGTTCCTTTTCATGTGCCAATGTGGTAGGTGTCTTTGGAATTTTGGAAATGGTCACCGTTACTATGGAAACAGCAGAAATGTCCAAAAATTTCAAAATGCTCCAAACATTTTAAAAATTTACAGAAATGTTAAGTGGCACATCAAGAGTTGGTATTTGACTTTGGAATTTCCAAAATGGCTGCCGTTTCCATGGAAACAACAAAAATTTCAAAAATTTCAAAATGCTCCAAAATTTATGAAACTTTACAACAATGTTAATAGACATCTGTAGATGCACTCTTTGACTTTGGAATTTTCAAAATGGCTGCCGCTCACCTGGCAATGGGGGAAGGGTGCAATCCGCTATTGCTTGCAATGGCAAATCTAGTTATTATTATTATTATTCCACCTTTTTTGTCCGCCCGTTTTCTCATAGATTAGTGGACCTAATTTAATGAATGGGTACCACAATGAGGACCACCAGCTTTAGTTGTGCAGGAACACTTTGGAATTTTTTAAATGGCCACCGTTACCATGGAAACTGCAAAAATGTAAAAAAATTCCAAAAAGCTAAATCTTTCATTGATGGACCAATCCAAATGAAACTTTATGGAAATGTTTCCTGTAATGAGTGGAACCACTGACAATATTAAGAAGTTCCAAATGGCTGCCATTGCCATGGAAACAGGCCAAAAGTTTAACATTGTCCCAATGGGAAAATACATTAAAGTAGCATTTTCTCAAAGAATATAAGATCAAACCAAATGAAACTTCACTCATATGTAACATGCCATCAGTCAATGTGGCATGTGTCTTTGAATTTTGGAAATGGTCAGCGTTACCATGGAAACAGCAAAAGTTTCAAAAATTTCAAAATGCTCCAAACTTAATGAAAACATCTTCTAGAATATGCTAGAAGAGAAAAAATATATAATTTAACGTGCTTCTATTCTATACAAAAATCGTGCTTTCATACCACATCTTCCTATATCTATTTGAAGAAAATCGCCACACCGAGAGAGAGAGAGAGAGAGAGAGAGAGAGAGAGAGAGAGAGAGAGAGAGAGAGAGAGACACTAAGAGTACATATTAGTGACATTTCTGTACTTGCATTAAAGTACACATCCGTGAATCACACACCTGCTAAAATATACACATTAGCTGAAATCAATCGATGAACGTGTAATTTAATTGTACAAGATAAGATACATGTATCGTGTGATACGCGAGCTATTAAAGAACAAAATGAACAGTTAGTATGCCGCTCCGTCAATATATACACATGTTGTCTGTCCAAGGTCCCTCTAAAAGAATATAAATGTGCACGATAATATACTTGCGCATCACGTGACGCCACGTTCTTCCTCGCGCGTGGGTCTATTTTTAGATTATAAAGAATTCCCAAACTATGTATAGAACTCAAACTTATTCTACGGGAAGAGAAAGGGGAGGAAAGAAGATATGCCAATTCCAGCATGTATAATAGATGTGCCATTTGACTTTGGTACACTCAAAATAGTTGCTGCTACTGTGACAATGTCCAGTACAGGGTGACATCCTTCGCAATTGCTTGCAATAGCAAATCTAGTTATGTCACCCGATCGACAATGTCGGGTGACATATTGCTTTTCCTCTGTTTCTTTGTTATTATTATTATTCTTCCAATGATTTTTGTCCAGCAGTTTTTGGAGCCAATGGAACCAATCTTAATGATTGTTTACTATAATGAGGAACACAAAATTTCGAGTTGCAGTAGGTCTTTGGAACATAAAAATGGCTGCCGTTACCATGGAAACAGAAAAATGTGAAAAAAAATTCAAAATTGCAAATCCATTAAATCTTTCATTATAAGACCCAACTGGATGAAACTTTATGGGAATGTAATCTGGCATTCCAAGATGTGTTGACCGTATTTATAAATTCCAAAATGGCTGCCATTACCATGGAAACTGGACAAACATTTACCATTAGACCCTATGGGAAATTCTTAAAAGTAGCATTTACTCACTTAGAATGGTAGGTCAAATTCAATGATTCTTTCATGGTATATTCCTGTTCATCTGCCAAAGTGGCACATGTCTTTAAAATTTTGGAATCGGTCACTGTTACCATGGAAACAGCACACATTCAAAAATGTCAAAACATTTCAAAATGCTCCAAACTTGATAAAACTTCACAGAAATGTCAATTGAGATCTGCAGAGTTGCTATTTGTCTTTGGAATTTTTTAAAATGGCCGCCGTTGCTATGGAAACAGCAAAAAAACCAACATAAACTGACTATGCAGTATGGGCTTTGCTCATTGTTGAAGGCCGTACGGTGACCTATAGTTGTTAATTTCTGTGTCATTTGGTCTATTGTAGAGAGTTGTCTGATTGGCAATCATACAACATCTTCTTTTATATATAAAACACCTCGTAAATTTGAGGCAAAATTCCGTAATCAAGAGTATTTGCATACGATCAAATACCAATCTGTACCGCAAAACATCTCCTAGAATATGCTAGAAGAAAAAAATATATAATTTATCGTGCTTCTATTCTACACAAAAATCGTGCTGTGAAGAGAAAATCGGCACCGAGAGAGAGAGAGAGAGAGAGAGAGAAACACTGAGAGTAGATATTAATGACATTTCTGTACTTGCATTACAGTACACATCCGTGAATTACACACCTGCTAAAATATACACGTTAGCTGAAATCAATCGATGAACGTGTAATTTAATTGTACAAGATAAGATACATGTATCGTGTGATACGCGAGCTATTAAAGAACAAAATGAACAGTTAGTATGCCGCTCCGTCAATATATACACATGTTGTCTGTCCAAGGTCCCTCTAAAAGAATATAAATGTGCACGATAATATACTTGCGCATCACGTGACGCCACGTTCTTCCTCGCGCGTGGGTCTATTTTTAGATTATAAAGAATTCCCAAACTATGTATAGAACTCAAACTTATTCTACGGGAAGAGAAAAGGGGAGGAAAGAAGATATGCCAATTCCAGCATGTATAATAGATGTGCCATTTGACTTTGGTACACTCAAAATAGTTGCTGCTACTGTGACAATGTCCAGTACAGGGTGACATCCTTCGCTATTGCTTGCAATAGCAAATCTAGTTATGTCACCCGATCGACAATGTCGGGTGACATATTGCTTTTCCTCTGTTTCTTTGTTATTATTATTATTCTTCCAATGATTTTTGTCCAGCAGTTTTTTGGAGCCAATGGAACCAATCTTAATGATTGTTTACTATAATGAGGAACACAAAATTTCGAGTTGCAGTAGGTCTTTGGAACATAAAAAATGGCTGCCGTTACCATGGAAACAGAAAAAATGTGAAAAAAAATTCAAAATTGCAAATCCATTAAATCTTTCATTATAAGACCCAACTGGATGAAACTTTATGGGAATGTAATCTGGCATTCCAAGATGTGTTGACCGTATTTATAAATTCCAAAATGGCTGCCATTACCATGGAAACTGGACAAACATTTACCATTAGACCCTATGGGAAATTCTTAAAAGTAGCATTTACTCACTTAGAATGGTAGGTCAAATTCAATGATTCTTTCATGGTATATTCCTGTTCATCTGCCAAAGTGGCACATGTCTTTAAAATTTTGGAATCGGTCACTGTTACCATGGAAACAGCACACATTCAAAAATGTCAAAACATTTCAAAATGCTCCAAACTTGATAAAACTTCACAGAAATGTCAATTGAGATCTGCAGAGTTGCTATTTGTCTTTGGAATTTTTTAAAATGGCCGCCGTTGCTATGGAAACAGCAAAAAAACCAACATAAACTGACTATGCAGTATGGGCTTTGCTCATTGTTGAAGGCCGTACGGTGACCTATAGTTGTTAATTTCTGTGTCATTTGGTCTATTGTAGAGAGTTGTCTGATTGGCAATCATACAACATCTTCTTTTTTATATATAAAACACCTCGTAAATTTGAGGCAAAATTCCGTAATCAAGAGTATTTGCATACGATCAAATACCAATCTGTACCGCAAAACATCTCCTAGAATATGCTAGAAGAAAAAATATATAATTTATCGTGCTTCTATTCTACACAAAATCGTGCTGTGAAGAGAAAATCGCCACCGAGAGAGAGAGAGAGAGAGAGAGAGAGAGAGAGAGAGAGAGAGAGAGAGAGAGAGAGAGAGAGAAACACTGAGAGAGAGAAACACTGAGAGTAGATATTAATGACATTTCTGTACTTGCATTACAGTACACATCCGTGAATTACACACCTGCTAAAATATACGTTAGCTGAAATCAATCGATGAACGTGTAATTTAATTGTACAAGATAAGATACATGTATCGTGTGATACGCGAGCTATTAAAGAACAAAATGAACAGTTAGTATGCCGCTCCGTCAATATATACACATGTTGTCTGTCCAAGGTCCCTCTAAAAGAATATAAATGTGCACGATAATATACTTGCGCATCACGTGACGCCACGTTCTTCCTCGCGCGTGGGTCTATTTTAGATTATAAAGAATTCCCAAACTATGTATAGAACTCAAACTTATTCTACGGGAAGAGAAAGGGGAGGAAAGAAGATATGCCAATTCCAGCATGTATAATAGATGTGCCATTTGACTTTGGTACACTCAAAATAGTTGCTGCTACTGTGACAATGTCCAGTACAGGGTGACATCCTTCGCTATTGCTTGCAATAGCAAATCTAGTTATGTCACCCGATCGACAATGTCGGGTGACATATTGCTTTTCCTCTGTTTCTTTATTATTATTATTCTTCCAATGATTTTTGTCCAGCAGTTTTTGGAGCCAATGGAACCAATCTTAATGATTGTTTACTATAATGAGGAACACAAAATTTCGAGTTGCAGTAGGTCTTTGGAACATAAAAATGGCTGCCGTTACCATGGAAACAGAAAAATGTGAAAAAATTCAAAATTGCAAATCCATTAAATCTTTCATTATAAGACCCAACTGGATGAAATTTTATGGGAATGTAATCTGGCATTCCAAGATGTGTTGACCGTATTTATAAATTCCAAAATGGCTGCCATTACCATGGAAACTGGACAAACATTTACCATTAGACCCTATGGGAAATTCTTAAAAGTAGCATTTACTCACTTAGAATGGTAGGTCAAATTTAATGATTCTTTCATGGTATATTCCTGTTCATCTGCCAAAGTGGCACATGTCTTTAAAATTTTGGAATCGGTCACTGTTACCATGGAAACAGCACACATTCAAAAATGTCCAAACATTTCAAAATGCTCCAAACTTGATAAAACTTCACAGAAATGTCAATTGAGATCTGCAGAGTTGCTATTTGTTTTGGAATTTTTAAAATGGCCGCCGTTGCTATGGAAACAGTAAAAAACCAACATAAACTGACTATGCAGTATGGGCTTTGCTCATTGTTGAAGGCCGTACGGTGACCTATAGTTGTTAATTTCTGTGTCATTTGGTCTATTGTAGAGAGTTGTCTGATTGGCAATCATACAACATCTTCTTTATATATAAAACACCTCGTAAATTTGAGGCAAAATTCCGTAATCAAGAGTATTTGCATACGATCAAATACCAATCTGTACCGCAAAACATCTCCTAGAATATGCTAGAAGAAAAAAAATATATAATTTATCGTGCTTCTATTCTACACAAAAATCGTGCTGTGAAGAGAAAATCGGCACCGAGAGAGAGAGAGAGAGAGAGAGAGAGAGAAACACTGAGAGTAGATATTAATGACATTTCTGTACTTGCATTACAGTACACATCCGTGAATTACACACCTGCTAAATATACACGTTAGCTGAAATCAATCGATGAACGTGTAATTTAATTGTACAAGATAAGATACATGTATCGTGTGATACGCGAGCTATTAAAGAACAAAATGAACAGTTAGTATGCCGCTCCGTCAATATATACACATGTTGTCTGTCCAAGGTCCCTCTAAAAGAATATAAATGTGCACGATAATATACTTGCGCATCACGTGACGCCACGTTCTTCCTCGCGCGTGGGTCTATTTTAGATTATAAAGAATTCCCAAACTATGTATAGAACTCAAACTTATTCTACGGGAAGAGAAAGGGGAGGGAAAGAAGATATGCCAATTCCAGCATGTATAATAGATGTGCCATTTGACTTTGGTACACTCAAAATAGTTGCTGCTACTGTGACAATGTCCAGTACAGGGTGACATCCTTCGCTATTGCTTGCAATAGCAAATCTAGTTATGTCACCCGATCGACAATGTCGGGTGACATATTGCTTTTCCTCTGTTTCTTTGTTATTATTATTATTCTTCCAATGATTTTGTCCAGCAGTTTTTTGGAGCCAATGGAACCAATCTTAATGATTGTTTACTATAATGAGGAACACAAAATTTCGAGTTGCAGTAGGTCTTTGGAACATAAAAATGGCTGCCGTTACCATGGAAACAGAAAAATGTGAAAAAAATTCAAAATTGCAAATCCATTAAATCTTTCATTATAAGACCCAACTGGATGAAACTTTATGGGAATGTAATCTGGCATTCCAAGATGTGTTGACCGTATTTATAAATTCCAAAATGGCTGCCATTACCATGGAAACTGGACAAACATTTACCATTAGACCCTAGGGAAATTCTTAAAAGTAGCATTTACTCACTTAGAATGGTAGGTCAAATTCAATGATTCTTTCATGGTATATTCCTGTTCATCTGCCAAAGTGGCACATGTCTTTAAAATTTTGGAATCGGTCACTGTTACCATGGAAACAGCACACATTCAAAATGTCAAAACATTTCAAAATGCTCCAAACTTGATAAAACTTCACAGAAATGTCAATTGAGATCTGCAGAGTTGCTATTTGTCTTTGGAATTTTTAAAATGGCCGCCGTTGCTATGGAAACAGCAAAAACCAACATAAACTGACTATGCAGTATGGGCTTTGCTCATTGTTGAAGGCCGTACGGTGACCTATAGTTGTTAATTTCTGTGTCATTTGGTCTATTGTAGAGAGTTGTCTGATTGGCAATCATACAACATCTTCTTTTATATATAAAACACCTCGTAAATTTGAGGCAAAATTCCGTAATCAAGAGTATTTGCATACGATCAAATACCAATCTGTACCGCAAAACATCTCCTAGAATATGCTAGAAGAAAAAATATATAATTTATCGTGCTTCTATTCTACACAAAAATCGTGCTGTGAAGAGAAAATCGCCACCGAGAGAGAGAGAGAGAGAGAGAGAGAGAGAGAGAGAGAGAGAGAGAGAGAGAGAGAGAGAGAGAGAAACACTGAGAGAGAAACACTGAGAGTAGATATTAATGACATTTCTGTACTTGCATTACAGTACACATCCGTGAATTACACACCTGCTAAAATATACACGTTAGCTGAAATCAATCGATGAACGTGTAATTTAATTGTACAAGATAAGATACATGTATCGTGTGATACGCGAGCTATTAAAGAACAAAAATGAACAGTTAGTATGCCGCTCCGTCAATATATACACATGTTGTCTGTCCAAGGTCCCCTCTAAAAAGAATATAAATGTGCACGATAATATACTTGCGCATCACGTGACGCCACGTTCTTCCTCGCGCGTGGGTCTATTTTTAGATTATAAAGAATTCCCAAACTATGTATAGAACTCAAACTTATTCTACGGGAAGAGAAAAGGGGGAAGGAAAGAAGATATGCCAATTCCAGCATGTATAATAGATGTGCCATTTGACTTTGGTACACTCAAAATAGTTGCTGCTACTGTGACAATGTCCAGTACAGGGTGACATCCTTCGCTATTGCTTGCAATAGCAAATCTAGTTATGTCACCCGATCGACAATGTCGGGTGACATATTGCTTTTCCTCTGTTTCTTTGTTATTATTATTATTCTTCCAATGATTTTTGTCCAGCAGTTTTTGGAGCCAATGGAACCAATCTTAATGATTGTTTACTATAATGAGGAACACAAAATTTCGAGTTGCAGTAGGTCTTTGGAACATAAAAATGGCTGCCGTTACCATGGAAACAGAAAAATGTGAAAAAAATTCAAAATTGCAAATCCATTAAATCTTTCATTATAAGACCCAACTGGATGAAATTTTATGGGAATGTAATCTGGCATTCCAAGATGTGTTGACCGTATTTATAAATTCCAAAATGGCTGCCATTACCATGGAAACTGGACAAACATTTACCATTAGACCCTATGGGAAATTCTTAAAAGTAGCATTTACTCACTTAGAATGGTAGGTCAAATTTAATGATTCTTTCATGGTATATTCCTGTTCATCTGCCAAAGTGGCACATGTCTTTAAAATTTTGGAATCGGTCACTGTTACCATGGAAACAGCACACATTCAAAAATGTCCAAACATTTCAAAATGCTCCAAACTTGATAAAACTTCACAGAAATGTCAATTGAGATCTGCAGAGTTGCTATTTGTTTTGGAATTTTTAAAATGGCCGCCGTTGCTATGGAAACAGTAAAAAACCAACATAAACTGACTATGCAGTATGGGCTTTGCTCATTGTTGAAGGCCGTACGGTGACCTATAGTTGTTAATTTCTGTGTCATTTGGTCTATTGTAGAGAGTTGTCTGATTGGCAATCATACAACATCTTCTTTATATATAAAACACCTCGTAAATTTGAGGCAAAATTCCGTAATCAAGAGTATTTGCATACGATCAAATACCAATCTGTACCGCAAAACATCTCCTAGAATATGCTAGAAGAAAAAAATATATAATTTATCGTGCTTCTATTCTACACAAAAATCGTGCTGTGAAGAGAAAATCGCCAGAGAGAGAGAGAGAGAGAGAGAGAGAGAGAGAGAGAGAGAGAGAGAGAGAGAGAGAAACACTGAGAGTAGATATTAATGACATTTCTGTACTTGCATTACAGTACACATCCGTGAATCACAAACCTGCTAAAATATACACGTTAGCTGAAATCAATCGATGAACGTGTAATTTAATTGTACAAGATAAGATACATGTATCGTGTGATACGCGAGCTATTAAAGAACAAAAATGAACAGTTAGTATGCCGCTCCGTCAATATATACACATGTTGTCTGTCCAAGGTCCCCTCTAAAAAGAATATAAATGTGCACGATAATATACTTGCGCATCACGTGACGCCACGTTCTTCCTCGCGCGTGGGTCTATTTTTAGATTATAAAGAATTCCCAAACTATGTATAGAACTCAAACTTATTCTACGGGAAGAGAAAAGGGGGAAGGAAAGAAGATATGCCAATTCCAGCATGTATAATAGATGTGCCATTTGACTTTGGTACACTCAAAATAGTTGCTGCTACTGTGACAATGTCCAGTACAGGGTGACATCCTTCGCTATTGCTTGCAATAGCAAATCTAGTTATGTCACCCGATCGACAATGTCGGGTGACATATTGCTTTTCCTCTGTTTCTTTGTTATTATTATTATTCTTCCAATGATTTTTGTCCAGCAGTTTTTTTGGAGCCAATGGAACCAATCTTAATGATTGTTTACTATAATGAGGAACACAAAATTTCGAGTTGCAGTAGGTCTTTGGAACATAAAAATGGCTGCCGTTACCATGGAAACAGAAAAATGTGAAAAAAATTCAAAATTGCAAATCCATTAAATCTTTCATTATAAGACCCAACTGGATGAAACTTTATGGGAATGTAATCTGGCATTCCAAGATGTGTTGACCGTATTTATAAATTCCAAAATGGCTGCCATTACCATGGAAACTGGACAAACATTTACCATTAGACCCTAGGGAAATTCTTAAAAGTAGCATTTACTCACTTAGAATGGTAGGTCAAATTCAATGATTCTTTCATGGTATATTCCTGTTCATCTGCCAAAGTGGCACATGTCTTTAAAATTTTGGAATCGGTCACTGTTACCATGGAAACAGCACACATTCAAAATGTCAAAACATTTCAAAATGCTCCAAACTTGATAAAACTTCACAGAAATGTCAATTGAGATCTGCAGAGTTGCTATTTGTCTTTGGAATTTTTTAAAATGGCCGCCGTTGCTATGGAAACAGCAAAAAAACCAACATAAACTGACTATGCAGTATGGGCTTTGCTCATTGTTGAAGGCCGTACGGTGACCTATAGTTGTTAATTTCTGTGTCATTTGGTCTATTGTAGAGAGTTGTCTGATTGGCAATCATACAACATCTTCTTTTTTATATATAAAACACCTCGTAAATTTGAGGCAAAATTCCGTAATCAAGAGTATTTGCATACGATCAAATACCAATCTGTACCGCAAAACATCTCCTAGAATATGCTAGAAGAAAAAAATATATAATTTATCGTGCTTCTATTCTACACAAAATCGTGCTGTGAAGAGAAAATCGCCACTGAGAGAGAGAGAGAGAGAGAGAGAGAGAGAGAGAGAGAGAGAGAGAGAGAGAGAGAGAGAGAGAGAGAGAGAGAAACAGAGAGAGAGAAACACTGAGAGTAGATATTAATGACATTTCTGTACTTGCATTACAGTACACATCCGTGAATTACACACCTGCTAAAATATACACGTTAGCTGAAATCAATCGATGAACGTGTAATTTAATTGTACAAGATAAGATACATGTATCGTGTGATACGCGAGCTATTAAAGAACAAAAATGAACAGTTAGTATGCCGCTCCGTCAATATATACACATGTTGTCTGTCCAAGGTCCCCTCTAAAAAGAATATAAATGTGCACGATAATATACTTGGCATCACGTGACGCCACGTTCTTCCTCGCGCGTGGGTCTATTTTTAGATTATAAAGAATTCCCAAACTATGTATAGAACTCAAACTTATTCTACGGGAAGAGAAAAGGGGGAGGGAAAGAAGATATGCCAATTCCAGCATGTATAATAGATGTGCCATTTGACTTTGGTACACTCAAAATAGTTGCTGCTACTGTGACAATGTCCAGTACAGGGTGACATCCTTCGCTATTGCTTGCAATAGCAATCTAGTTATGTCACCCGATCGACAATGTCGGGTGACATATTGCTTTTCCTCTGTTTCTTTGTTATTATTATTATTCTTCCAATGATTTTTGTCCAGCAGTTTTTTTGGAGCCAATGGAACCAATCTTAATGATTGTTTACTATAATGAGGAACACAAAATTTCGAGTTGCAGTAGGTCTTTGGAACATAAAAAATGGCTGCCGTTACCATGGAAACAGAAAAATGTGAAAAAATTCAAAATTGCAAATCCATTAAATCTTTCATTATAAGACCCAACTGGATGAAATTTTATGGAATGTAATCTGGCATTCCAAGATGTGTTGACCGTATTTATAAATTCCAAAATGGCTGCCATTACCATGGAAACTGGACAAACATTTACCATTAGACCCTATGGGAAATTCTTAAAAGTAGCATTTACTCACTTAGAATGGTAGGTCAAATTCAATGATTCTTTCATGGTATATTCCTGTTCATCTGCCAAAGTGACACATGTCTTTAAAATTTTGGAATCGGTCACTGTTACCATGGAAACAGCACACATTCAAAATGTCCAAACATTTCAAAATGCTCCAAACTTGATAAAACTTCACAGAAATGTCAATTGAGATCTGCAGAGTTGCTATTTGTTTTGGAATTTTTAAAATGGCCGCCGTTGCTATGGAAACAGTAAAAACCAACATAAACTGACTATGCAGTATGGGCTTTGCTCATTGTTGAAGGCCGTACGGTGACCTATAGTTGTTAATTTCTGTGTCATTTGGTCTATTGTAGAGAGTTGTCTGATTGGCAATCATACAACATCTTCTTTTTTATATATAAAACACCTCGTAAATTTGAGGCAAAATTCCGTAATCAAGAGTATTTGCATACGATCAAATACCAATCTGTACCGCAAAACATCTCCTAGAATATGCTAGAAGAAAAAAAAATATATAATTTATCGTGCTTCTATTCTACACAAAATCGTGCTGTGAAGAGAAAATCGCCACGAGAGAGAGAGAGAGAGAGAGAGAGAGAGAGAGAGAGAGAGAGAGAGAGAGAGAGAGAGAGAAACACTGAGAGTAGATATTAATGACATTTCTGTACTTGCATTACAGTACACATCCGTGAATCACAAACCTGCTAAAAATACACGTTAGCTGAAATCAATCGATGAACGTGTAATTTAATTGTACAAGATAAGATACATGTATCGTGTGATACGCGAGCTATTAAAGAACAAAATGAACAGTTAGTATGCCGCTCCGTCAATATATACACATGTTGTCTGTCCAAGGTCCCTCTAAAAGAATATAAATGTGCACGATAATATACTTGCGCATCACGTGACGCCACGTTCTTCCTCGCGCGTGGGTCTATTTTAGATTATAAAGAATTCCCAAACTATGTATAGAACTCAAACTTATTCTACGGGAAGAGAAAGGGGAGGAAAGAAGATATGCCAATTCCAGCATGTATAATAGATGTGCCATTTGACTTTGGTACACTCAAAATAGTTGCTGCTACTGTGACAATGTCCAGTACAGGGTGACATCCTTCGCTATTGCTTGCAATAGCAAATCTAGTTATGTCACCCGATCGACAATGTCGGGTGACATATTGCTTTTCCTCTGTTTCTTTGTTATTATTATTATTCTTCCAATGATTTTTGTCCAGCAGTTTTTGGAGCCAATGGAACCAATCTTAATGATTGTTTACTATAATGAGGAACACAAAATTTCGAGTTGCAGTAGGTCTTTGGAACATAAAAATGGCTGCCGTTACCATGGAAACAGAAAAATGTGAAAAAAAATTCAAAATTGCAAATCCATTAAATCTTTCATTATAAGACCCAACTGGATGAAACTTTATGGGAATGTAATCTGGCATTCCAAGATGTGTTGACCGTATTTATAAATTCCAAAATGGCTGCCATTACCATGGAAACTGGACAAACATTTACCATTAGACCCTATGGGAAATTCTTAAAAGTAGCATTTACTCACTTAGAATGGTAGGTCAAATTCAATGATTCTTTCATGGTATATTCCTGTTCATCTGCCAAAGTGGCACATGTCTTTAAAATTTTGGAATCGGTCACTGTTACCATGGAAACAGCACACATTCAAAAATGTCAAAACATTTCAAAATGCTCCAAACTTGATAAAACTTCACAGAAATGTCAATTGAGATCTGCAGAGTTGCTATTTGTTTTGGAATTTTTAAAATGGCCGCCGTTGCTATGGAAACAGCAAAAAAACCAACATAAACTGACTATGCAGTATGGGCTTTGCTCATTGTTGAAGGCCGTACGGTGACCTATAGTTGTTAATTTCTGTGTCATTTGGTCTATTGTAGAGAGTTGTCTGATTGGCAATCATACAACATCTTCTTTTTTATATATAAAACACCTCGTAAATTTGAGGCAAAATTCCGTAATCAAGAGTATTTGCATACGATCAAATACCAATCTGTACCGCAAAACATCTCCTAGAATATGCTAGAAGAAAAAAAAATATATAATTTATCGTGCTTCTATTCTACACAAAAATCGTGCTGTGAAGAGAAAATCGCCACCGAGAGAGAGAGAGAGAGAGAGAGAGAGAGAGAGAGAGAGAGAGAGAGAGAGAGAGAGAGAGAGAGAGAAACACTGAGAGTAGATATTAATGACATTTCTGTACTTGCATTACAGTACACATCCGTGAATTACACACCTGCTAAAATATACACGTTAGCTGAAATCAATCGATGAACGTGTAATTTAATTGTACAAGATAAGATACATGTATCGTGTGATACGCGAGCTATTAAAGAACAAAAATGAACAGTTAGTATGCCGCTCCGTCAATATATACACATGTTGTCTGTCCAAGGTCCCCTCTAAAAAGAATATAAATGTGCACGATAATATACTTGCGCATCACGTGACGCCACGTTCTTCCTCGCGCGTGGGTCTATTTTTAGATTATAAAGAATTCCCAAACTATGTATAGAACTCAAACTTATTCTACGGGAAGAGAAAAGGGGAGGAAAGAAGATATGCCAATTCCAGCATGTATAATAGATGTGCCATTTGACTTTGGTACACTCAAAATAGTTGCTGCTACTGTGACAATGTCCAGTACAGGGTGACATCCTTCGCTATTGCTTGCAATAGCAAATCTAGTTATGTCACCCGATCGACAATGTCGGGTGACATATTGCTTTTCCTCTGTTTCTTTGTTATTATTATTATTCTTCCAATGATTTTTGTCCAGCAGTTTTTGGAGCCAATGGAACCAATCTTAATGATTGTTTACTATAATGAGGAACACAAAATTTCGAGTTGCAGTAGGTCTTTGGAACATAAAAATGGCTGCCGTTACCATGGAAACAGAAAAATGTGAAAAAAATTCAAAATTGCAAATCCATTAAATCTTTCATTATAAGACCCAACTGGATGAAATTTTATGGGAATGTAATCTGGCATTCCAAGATGTGTTGACCGTATTTATAAATTCCAAAATGGCTGCCATTACCATGGAAACTGGACAAACATTTACCATTAGACCCTATGGGAAATTCTTAAAAGTAGCATTTACTCACTTAGAATGGTAGGTCAAATTTAATGATTCTTTCATGGTATATTCCTGTTCATCTGCCAAAGTGGCACATGTCTTTAAAATTTTGGAATCGGTCACTGTTACCATGGAAACAGCACACATTCAAAAATGTCCAAACATTTCAAAATGCTCCAAACTTGATAAAACTTCACAGAAATGTCAATTGAGATCTGCAGAGTTGCTATTTGTTTTGGAATTTTTAAAATGGCCGCCGTTGCTATGGAAACAGTAAAAAACCAACATAAACTGACTATGCAGTATGGGCTTTGCTCATTGTTGAAGGCCGTACGGTGACCTATAGTTGTTAATTTCTGTGTCATTTGGTCTATTGTAGAGAGTTGTCTGATTGGCAATCATACAACATCTTCTTTTTTATATATAAAACACCTCGTAAATTTGAGGCAAAATTCCGTAATCAAGAGTATTTGCATACGATCAAATACCAATCTGTACCGCAAAACATCTCCTAGAATATGCTAGAAGAAAAAAAAATATATAATTTATCGTGCTTCTATTCTACACAAAAATCGTGCTGTGAAGAGAAAATCGCCACAGAGAGAGAGAGAGAGAGAGAGAGAGAGAGAGAGAGAGAGAGAGAGAGAGAGAGAGAGAGAGAGAGAGAGAGAGAGAGAAACACTGAGAGAGAAACACTGAGAGTAGATATTAATGACATTTCTGTACTTGCATTACAGTACACATCCGTGAATTACACACCTGCTAAAATATACACGTTAGCTGAAATCAATCGATGAACGTGTAATTTAATTGTACAAGATAAGATACATGTATCGTGTGATACGCGAGCTATTAAAGAACAAAAATGAACAGTTAGTATGCCGCTCCGTCAATATATACACATGTTGTCTGTCCAAGGTCCCCTCTAAAAAGAATATAAATGTGCACGATAATATACTTGCGCATCACGTGACGCCACGTTCTTCCTCGCGCGTGGGTCTATTTTTAGATTATAAAGAATTCCCAAACTATGTATAGAACTCAAACTTATTCTACGGGAAGAGAAAAGGGGGAGGGAAAGAAGATATGCCAATTCCAGCATGTATAATAGATGTGCCATTTGACTTTGGTACACTCAAAATAGTTGCTGCTACTGTGACAATGTCCAGTACAGGGTGACATCCTTCGCTATTGCTTGCAATAGCAAATCTAGTTATGTCACCCGATCGACAATGTCGGGTGACATATTGCTTTTCCTCTGTTTCTTTGTTATTATTATTATTCTTCCAATGATTTTTGTCCAGCAGTTTTTTGAGCCAATGGAACCAATCTTAATGATTGTTTACTATAATGAGGAACACAAAATTTCGAGTTGCAGTAGGTCTTTGGAACATAAAAATGGCTGCCGTTACCATGGAAACAGAAAAATGTGAAAAAAATTCAAAATTGCAAATCCATTAAATCTTTCATTATAAGACCCAACTGGATGAAATTTTATGGGAATGTAATCTGGCATTCCAAGATGTGTTGACCGTATTTATAAATTCCAAAATGGCTGCCATTACCATGGAAACTGGACAAACATTTACCATTAGACCCTATGGGAAATTCTTAAAAGTAGCATTTACTCACTTAGAATGGTAGGTCAAATTTAATGATTCTTTCATGGTATATTCCTGTTCATCTGCCAAAGTGGCACATGTCTTTAAAATTTTGGAATCGGTCACTGTTACCATGGAAACAGCACACATTCAAAAATGTCCAAACATTTCAAAATGCTCCAAACTTGATAAAACTTCACAGAAATGTCAATTGAGATCTGCAGAGTTGCTATTTGTTTTGGAATTTTTAAAATGGCCGCCGTTGCTATGGAAACAGTAAAAAACCAACATAAACTGACTATGCAGTATGGGCTTTGCTCATTGTTGAAGGCCGTACGGTGACCTATAGTTGTTAATTTCTGTGTCATTTGGTCTATTGTAGAGAGTTGTCTGATTGGCAATCATACAACATCTTCTTTATATATAAAACACCTCGTAAATTTGAGGCAAAATTCCGTAATCAAGAGTATTTGCATACGATCAAATACCAATCTGTACCGCAAAACATCTCCTAGAATATGCTAGAAGAAAAAAAAATATATAATTTATCGTGCTTCTATTCTACACAAAAATCGTGCTGTGAAGAGAAAATCGCCACCTGAGAGAGAGAGAGAGAGAGAGAGAGAGAGAGAGAGAGAGAGAGAGAGAGAGAGAGAGAGAGAGAGAAACACTGAGAGTAGATATTAATGACATTTCTGTACTTGCATTACAGTACACATCCGTGAATCACAAACCTGCTAAAATATACACGTTAGCTGAAATCAATCGATGAACGTGTAATTTAATTGTACAAGATAAGATACATGTATCGTGAGATACGCGAGCTATTGAAGAACAAAATGAACAGTTAGTATGCCGCTCCGTCAATATATACACATGTTGTCTGTCCAAGGTCCCTCTAAAAGAATATAAATATGCTAAGTCCACGATAATATACTTGCGTATCACGTGACGCCACGTTCTTCCTCGCGCGTGGGTCTAATTTTAGATTCTAAAGAATTCCCAAACTATGTATAGAACTCAAACTTATTCTACGGGAAGAGAAAAGGGGAGGGATCAAAGACATGCCAATTCCAGCATGTATAATAGATGTGCCATTTGACTTTGGTACACTCAAAATGGTTGCTGCTACTGTGACAATGTCCAGTACAGGGTGACATCCTCCGCTATTGCTTGCAATAGCAAATCTAGTTATTATTATGGCACCATCAACGGAGTTGGGTGACATATTGTTATTGTTCCTCTTTTTCTTCTTATTATTATTATTATTTATTTATTCTTCCACACTTTTTGTCCATGCTATTTCTCAGAATTGCCTTGAACAATATTGATGGAACTATACCATAATGTAGACCACTATATGAAATTGTGCAGTGGGGTCTTGGCATCATCAAGATGGCTGCCGTTACCATGGAAACAGAACAAATGTAAAAATAAAATTTTAGTTTTGCAAATATTTTGAGAATGCTTGAACTTAAAATCATCAAATTTATATACTTTGTTGGTGTCCACTATATACAGGTTTTACACGATTTTGAGAATTCGGAACTACTATATTGCCATGGAAACTAAATATGTTTACCATTAAACCCTATGGGAAAAATCTTAAAATAGCATTTACACTCTTAACATGGTATATCAAATTCATTGAAACTTTAATAGTATATTCCTTATCATGTGCCAATGTGGCACATGGTAAAATTTTGGAAATGGTCACGGTTACCATGGAAACAGCACACATTAGAAATGTCCAAACATTTCAAAATGCTCCAAACATTCTAAAACTTTACAGAAATGTTAAGTGGCACATCAAGAGTTGGTATTCGACTTTGAATTTTCAAAATGGCCGCCGTTTCTATGGAAACAACAAAACCAACATAAACTGACTATGCAGTATGGGCTTTGCTCATTGTTGAAGGCCGTACGGTGACCTATAGTTGTTAATTTCTGTGTCATTTGGTCTATTGTAGAGAGTTGTCTGATTGGCAATCATACAACATCTTCTTTTATATATAAAACACCTCGTAAATTTGAGGCAAAATTCGTAATCAAGAGTATTTGCATACGATCAAATACCAATCTGTACCGCAAAACATCTCCTAGAATATGCTAGAAGAAAAAAAATATATAATTTATCGTGCTTCTATTCTACACAAAATCGTGCTGTGAAGAGAAAATCGCCACCGAGAGAGAGAGAGAGAGAGAGAGAGAGAGAGAGAGAGAGAGAGAGAGAGAGAGAGAGAGAGAGAGAGAGAGAGAAACACTGAGAGAGAGAAACACTGAGAGTAGATATTAATGACATTTCTGTACTTGCATTACAGTACACATCCGTGAATTACACACCTGCTAAAATATACACGTTAGCTGAAATCAATCGATGAACGTGTAATTTAATTGTACAAGATAAGATACATGTATCGTGTGATACGCGAGCTATTAAAGAACAAAAATGAACAGTTAGTATGCCGCTCCGTCAATATATACACATGTTGTCTGTCCAAGGTCCTCTAAAAGAATATAAATGTGCACGATAATATACTTGCGCATCACGTGACGCCACGTTCTTCCTCGCGCGTGGGTCTATTTTTAGATTATAAAGAATTCCCAAACTATGTATAGAACTCAAACTTATTCTACGGGAAGAGAAAAGGGAGGAAAGAAGATATGCCAATTCCAGCATGTATAATAGATGTGCCATTTGACTTTGGTACACTCAAAATAGTTGCTGCTACTGTGACAATGTCCAGTACAGGGTGACATCCTTCGCTATTGCTTGCAATAGCAAATCTAGTTATGTCACCTGATCGACAATGTCGGGTGACATATTGCTTTTCCTCTGTTTCTTTGTTATTATTATTATTCTTCCAATGATTTTGTCCAGCAGTTTTTTTGAGCCAATGGAACCAATCTTAATGATTGTTTACTATAATGAGGAACACAAAATTTCGAGTTGCAGTAGGTCTTTGGAACATAAAAATGGCTGCCGTTACCATGGAAACAGAAAAATGTGAAAAAATTCAAAATTGCAAATCCATTAAATCTTTCATTATAAGACCCAACTGGATGAAATTTTATGGGAATGTAATCTGGCATTCCAAGATGTGTTGACCGTATTTATAAATTCCAAATGGCTGCCATTACCATGGAAACTGGACAAACATTTACCATTAGACCCTATGGGAAATTCTTAAAAGTAGCATTTACTCACTTAGAATGGTAGGTCAAATTTAATGATTCTTTCATGGTATATTCCTGTTCATCTGCCAAAGTGGCACATGTCTTTAAAATTTTGGAATCGGTCACTGTTACCATGGAAACAGCACACATTCAAAAATGTCCAAACATTTCAAAATGCTCCAAACTTGATAAAACTTCACAGAAATGTCAATTGAGATCTGCAGAGTTGCTATTTGTTTTGGAATTTTTAAAATGGCCGCCGTTGCTATGGAAACAGTAAAAAAACCAACATAAACTGACTATGCAGTATGGGCTTTGCTCATTGTTGAAGGCCGTACGGTGACCTATAGTTGTTAATTTCTGTGTCATTTGGTCTATTGTAGAGAGTTGTCTGATTGGCAATCATACAACATCTTCTTTTTTATATATAAAACACCTCGTAAATTTGAGGCAAAATTCCGTAATCAAGAGTATTTGCATACGATCAAATACCAATCTGTACCGCAAAACATCTCCTAGAATATGCTAGAAGAAAAAAAAATATATAATTTATCGTGCTTCTATTCTACACAAAAATCGTGCTGTGAAGAGAAAATCGCCACCGAGAGAGAGAGAGAGAGAGAGAGAGAGAGAGAGAGAGAGAGAGAGAGAGAGAGAGAGAGAGAAACACTGAGAGTAGATATTAATGACATTTCTGTACTTGCATTACAGTACACATCCGTGAATCACAAACCTGCTAAAATATACACGTTAGCTGAAATCAATCGATGAACGTGTAATTTAATTGTACAAGATAAGATACATGTATCGTGTGATACGCGAGCTATTAAAGAACAAAATGAACAGTTAGTATGCCGCTCCGTCAATATATACACATGTTGTCTGTCCAAGGTCCCTCTAAAAGAATATAAATGTGCACGATAATATACTTGCGCATCACGTGACGCCACGTTCTTCCTCGCGTGGGTCTATTTTTAGATTATAAAGAATTCCCAAACTATGTATAGAACTCAAACTTATTCTACAGGAAGAGAAAAGGGGAGGAAAGAAGATATGCCAATTCCAGCATGTATAATAGATGTGCCATTTGACTTTGGTACACTCAAAATAGTTGCTGCTACTGTGACAATGTCCAGTACAGGGTGACATCCTTCGCTATTGCTTGCAATAGCAAATCTAGTTATGTCACCCGATCGACAATGTCGGGTGACATATTGCTTTTCCTCTGTTTCTTTGTTATTATTATTATTCTTCCAATGATTTTTGTCCAGCAGTTTTTGGAGCCAATGGAACCAATCTTAATGATTGTTTACTATAATGAGGAACACAAAATTTCGAGTTGCAGTAGGTCTTTGGAACATAAAATGGCTGCCGTTACCATGGAAACAGAAAAATGTGAAAAAATTCAAAATTGCAAATCCATTAAATCTTTCATTATAAGACCCAACTGGATGAAACTTTATGGAATGTAATCTGGCATTCCAAGATGTGTTGACCGTATTTATAAATTCCAAAATGGCTGCCATTACCATGGAAACTGGACAAACATTTACCATTAGACCCTAGGGGAAATTCTTAAAAGTAGCATTTACTCACTTAGAATGGTAGGTCAAATTCAATGATTCTTTCATGGTATATTCCTGTTCATCTGCCAAAGTGGCACATGTCTTTAAAATTTTGAATCGGTCACTGTTACCATGGAAACAGCACACATTCAAAATGTCAAAACATTTCAAAATGCTCCAAACTTGATAAAACTTCACAGAAATGTCAATTGAGATCTGCAGAGTTGCTATTTGTTTTGGAATTTTTAAATGGCTGCCGTTGCTATGGAAACAGCAAAAACCAACATAAACTGACTATGCAGTATGGGCTTTGCTCATTGTTGAAGGCCGTACGGTGACCTATAGTTGTTAATTTCTGTGTCATTTGGTCTATTGTAGAGAGTTGTCTGATTGGCAATCATACAACATCTTTTTTATATATAAAACACCTCGTAAATTTGAGGCAAAATTCCGTAATCAAGAGTATTTGCATACGATCAAATACCAATCTGTACCGCAAAACATCTCCTAGAATATGCTAGAAGAAAAAAATATATAATTTATCGTGCTTCTATTCTATACAAAAATCGTGCTGTGAAGAGAAAATCGCCACCGAGAGAGAGAGAGAGAGAGAGAGAGAGAGAGAGAGAGAGAGAGAGAGAGAGAGAGAGAGAGAGAGAGAGAGAGAAACACTGAGAGAGAAACACTGAGAGTAGATATTAATGACATTTCTGTACTTGCATTACAGTACACATCCGTGAATTACACACCTGCTAAAATATACACGTTAGCTGAAATCAATCGATGAACGTGTAATTTAATTGTACAAGATAAGATACATGTATCGTGTGATACGCGAGCTATTAAAGAACAAAATGAACAGTTAGTATGCCGCTCCGTCAATATATACACATGTTGTCTGTCCAAGGTCCCTCTAAAAGAATATAAATGTGCACGATAATATACTTGCGCATCACGTGACGCCACGTTCTTCCTCGCGCGTGGGTCTATTTTTAGATTATAAAGAATTCCCAAACTATGTATAGAACTCAAACTTATTCTACGGGAAGAGAAAAGGGGGAGGGAAAGAAGATATGCCAATTCCAGCATGTATAATAGATGTGCCATTTGACTTTGGTACACTCAAAATAGTTGCTGCTACTGTGACAATGTCCAGTACAGGGTGACATCCTTCGCTATTGCTTGCAATAGCAAATCTAGTTATGTCACCCGATCGACAATGTCGGGTGACATATTGCTTTTCCTCTGTTTCTTTGTTATTATTATTATTCTTCCAATGATTTTTGTCCAGCAGTTTTTTTGGAGCCAATGGAACCAATCTTAATGATTGTTTACTATAATGAGGAACACAAAATTTCGAGTTGCAGTAGGTCTTTGGAACATAAAAAATGGCTGCCGTTACCATGGAAACAGAAAAAATGTGAAAAAAAATTCAAAATTGCAAATCCATTAAATCTTTCATTATAAGACCCAACTGGATGAAACTTTATGGGAATGTAATCTGGCATTCCAAGATGTGTTGACCGTATTTATAAATTCCAAAATGGCTGCCATTACCATGGAAACTGGACAAACATTTACCATTAGACCCTATGGGAAATTCTTAAAAGTAGCATTTACTCACTTAGAATGGTAGGTCAAATTTAATGATTCTTTCATGGTATATTCCTGTTCATCTGCCAAAGTGGCACATGTCTTTAAAATTTTGGAATCGGTCACTGTTACCATGGAAACAGCACACATTCAAAATGTCCAAACATTTCAAAATGCTCCAAACTTGATAAAACTTCACAGAAATGTCAATTGAGATCTGCAGAGTTGCTATTTGTTTTGGAATTTTTAAAATGGCCGCCGTTGCTATGGAAACAGTAAAAAAACCAACATAAACTGACTATGCAGTATGGGCTTTGCTCATTGTTGAAGGCCGTACGGTGACCTATAGTTGTTAATTTCTGTGTCATTTGGTCTATTGTAGAGAGTTGTCTGATTGGCAATCATACAACATCTTCTTTTTTATATATAAAACACCTCGTAAATTTGAGGCAAAATTCCGTAATCAAGAGTATTTGCATACGATCAAATACCAATCTGTACCGCAAAACATCTCCTAGAATATGCTAGAAGAAAAAAAAATATATAATTTATCGTGCTTCTATTCTACACAAAATCGTGCTGTGAAGAGAAAATCGCCAGAGAGAGAGAGAGAGAGAGAGAGAGAGAGAGAGAGAGAGAGAGAGAGAGAGAGAGAGAGAGAGAGAGAGAGAGAGAGAGAAACACTGAGAGAGAGAAACACTGAGAGTAGATATTAATGACATTTCTGTACTTGCATTACAGTACACATCCGTGAATTACACACCTGCTAAAATATACACGTTAGCTGAAATCAATCGATGAACGTGTAATTTAATTGTAGAAGATAAGATACATGTATCGTGTGATACGCGAGCTATTAAAGAACAAAATGAACAGTTAGTATGCCGCTCCGTCAATATATACACATGTTGTCTGTCCAAGGTCCCCTCTAAAAAGAATATAAATGTGCACGATAATATACTTGCGCATCACGTGACGCCACGTTCTTCCTCGCGCGTGGGTCTATTTTAGATTATAAAGAATTCCCAAACTATGTATAGAACTCAAACTTATTCTACGGGAAGAGAAAAGGGGAGGAAAGAAGATATGCCAATTCCAGCATGTATAATAGATGTGCCATTTGACTTTGGTACACTCAAAATAGTTGCTGCTACTGTGACAATGTCCAGTACAGGGTGACATCCTTCGCTATTGCTTGCAATAGCAAATCTAGTTATGTCACCCGATCGACAATGTCGGGTGACATATTGCTTTTCCTCTGTTTCTTTGTTATTATTATTATTCTTCCAATGATTTTTGTCCAGCAGTTTTTGGAGCCAATGGAACCAATCTTAATGATTGTTTACTATAATGAGGAACACAAAATTTCGAGTTGCAGTAGGTCTTTGGAACATAAAAATGGCTGCCGTTACCATGGAAACAGAAAAATGTGAAAAAAATTCAAAATTGCAAATCCATTAAATCTTTCATTATAAGACCCAACTGGATGAAATTTTATGGGAATGTAATCTGGCATTCCAAGATGTGTTGACCGTATTTATAAATTCCAAAATGGCTGCCATTACCATGGAAACTGGACAAACATTTACCATTAGACCCTATGGGAAATTCTTAAAAGTAGCATTTACTCACTTAGAATGGTAGGTCAAATTTAATGATTCTTTCATGGTATATTCCTGTTCATCTGCCAAAGTGGCACATGTCTTTAAAATTTTGGAATCGGTCACTGTTACCATGGAAACAGCACACATTCAAAATGTCCAAACATTTCAAAATGCTCCAAACTTGATAAAACTTCACAGAAATGTCAATTGAGATCTGCAGAGTTGCTATTTGTTTTGGAATTTTTAAAATGGCCGCCGTTGCTATGGAAACAGTAAAAACCAACATAAACTGACTATGCAGTATGGGCTTTGCTCATTGTTGAAGGCCGTACGGTGACCTATAGTTGTTAATTTCTGTGTCATTTGGTCTATTGTAGAGAGTTGTCTGATTGGCAATCATACAACATCTTCTTTTATATATAAAACACCTCGTAAATTTGAGGCAAAATTCCGTAATCAAGAGTATTTGCATACGATCAAATACCAATCTGTACCGCAAAACATCTCCTAGAATATGCTAGAAGAAAAAAATATATAATTTATCGTGCTTCTATTCTACACAAAATCGTGCTGTGAAAGAAAATCGCCACCGAGAGAGAGAGAGAGAGAGAGAGAGAGAGAGAGAGAGAGAGAGAGAGAGAGAGAGAAACACTGAGAGTAGATATTAATGACATTTCTGTACTTGCATTACAGTACACATCCGTGAATCACAAACCTGCTAAAATATACACATTAGCTGAAATCAATCGATGAACGTGTAATTTAATTGTACAAGATAAGATACATGTATCGTGAGATACGCGAGCTATTGAAGAACAAAATGAACAGTTAGTATGCCGCTCCGTCAATATATACACATGTTGTCTGTCCAAGGTCCCCTCTAAAAAGAATATAAATATGCTAAGTCCACGATAATATACTTGCGTATCACGTGACGCCACGTTCTTCCTCGCGCGTGGGTCTAATTTTAGATTCTAAAGAATTCCCAAACTATGTATAGAACTCAAACTTATTCTACGGGAAGAGAAAAAAAGGGGAGGGGATCAAAGACATGCCAATTCCAGCATGTATAATAGATGTGCCATTTGACTTTGGTACACTCAAAATGGTTGCTGCTACTGTGACAATGTCCAGTACAGGGTGACATCCTCCGCTATTGCTTGCAATAGCAAATCTAGTTATTATTATGGCACCATCAACGGAGTTGGGGTGACATATTGTTATTGTTCGTTTCTTTTTTTCTTATTATTATTATTATTATTATATTTATTCTTCCACACTTTTTTGTCCATGCTATTTCTCAGAATTGCCTTGAACAATATTGATGGAACTATACCATAATGTAGACCACTATATGAAATTGTGCAGTGGGGTATGGCATCATCAAGATGGCTGCCGTTACCATGGAAACAGAACAAATGTAAAAAATAAAATTTTAGTTTTTGGCGAATATTTTGAGAATGCTTGAACTTAAAATCATCAAATTTATATATATTGTTGGTGTCCACTATATACAGGTTTTACACGATTTTGAGAATCTTCGGAACTACTATATTGCCATGGAAACTAAATATGTTTAGCATTAAACCCTATGGGAAAAATCTTAAAATAGCATTTACACTCTTAACATGGTATATCAAACCATTGAAACTTTAATAGTATGTTCCTTATCATGTGCCAATGTGGTAGGTAATTTTGGAAATGGTCACGGTTACCATGGAAACAGTAGAAATGTCCAAAAATTTCAAAATGCTCCAAACATTCTAAAAATTTACAGAAATGTTAAGTGGCACATCAAAGGTTGGTATTCGACTTTGGAATTTTCAAAATGGCTGCCGTTTCCATGGAAACAACAACAATTTCAAAAATTGCAAAATGCTCCAAAATTTATGAAACTTTACAACAATGTTAATACACATCTGTAGATGCACTCTTTGACTTTGGAATTTTGAAAATGGCTGCCGCTCACCTGGCAATGGGGGAAGGGTGCCATCCGCTATTGCTTGCAATGGCAAATCTAGTTAAGTCGCCAAAACGGAGTTTTGGAGACTTTATGTTTTTGTCCCGTTTCTTATTATTATTATTATTATTATTATTATTATTATTATTCTTCTTAACCCTAATTTGTCCGACCATTTTCTTCCAAGCCTTAAATGATGGAAACTTTATATTTGGTATGATGTTGGGGTAGTATCCCTAGGGTGCATTCACTATTTTTATTTCAAATGGGGTCATCTTGGCACTTTTGGGGCCGGAACATGGGTGGGGTAATTTTCGACTATTGATTCGCTACTGGTAGAACCTTTAAGTTTTGTATATTACAAGAGACCGATGTCCAGGTGTCCATGTCACATTTTTATTTTAGCCTGGGGTCATCTTGGCATTATTTTAGGGGTCAATTTTCATGGAACATTCTAGAACAATAGTCACGTGATTAGTCATGTGATAGTGTTGAATTACTCCTATGTACTTTTATGTTATATAATGATAGATTATTACAGGTAGCACCATATGTAGCTGTAATTCGACTTTGGAATTTTTAAAATGGCCGCCGTTACCATGGAAACTGCAAAATGTGAAAATTTTAAAATGCTTCAAATTTAATGAAATTTTACAGAGATGTTAACGAGTGTATGTAGATTTGGAATTTCAAAATTGCCGCCGTTGCCATGGAAACTGCAAAATGTCAAAAATTCAGAATGCTTCAAATTTAATGAAACTTTACAATAATGTTGACTGTCTTATGTAGATGTGGCATTTGACTTTGAAATTTTCAAAATGGCCACCGTTGCCATGGAAACAACAAAATGCGAAAATCTAGATTTGGTCCAATCTTTATGAAACTTGACAGTAATGTGACCTGCCATGTGTAGATGTGCCATCCGACTTTGGAATTTTCAAAATGGCTGCCGTTACCATGGAAACTGCAAAAATCAAAATTCAAAATGCTTCAAACTTAATGAAACTTTACACAAATGTTGACTGTCTTATGCAGATGTGGCATTTGACTTTGGAATTTCAAAATGGCCACCGTAACCATGGAAACACGAATGACTTAATTTGAAAATTGGTCCAAGTTTTATGAAACTTGTAAGTAATGTGACGTGTCACCTGTAGATGTGATATCCGACTTTGAAATTTCAAAATGTCTGCCGTTACCATGGAAACAGCAGAACACTGGTTGGGGTCCGTTTTATGACTTTTGTGTTAGCATCCTAACACAGGATTACTTGTTATTATTATTATTATTATTATTCTTAACCCTAATTTGTCCGACCATTTTCTTCCAAGCCTTAAATGATGGAAACTTTATATTTGGTATGATGTTGGGGTAGTATCCCTAGGGGTGCATTCGCTATTTTTATTTCAAATGGGGTCAACTTGGCACTTTTGGGGCCGGAACATGGGTGGGGTCATTTTTCGACTATTGATTCGCTACTGGTAGAACCTTAAAGTTTTGTGTAATACAAGAGACCGATGTCCAGGTGTCCATTCCACATTTTTATTTCAGCCTGGGGTCATCTTGGCATTATTTTAGGGGTCAATTTTCATGGAACATTCTAGAACAATAGTCATGTGATTAGTCATGTGATAGTGTTGAATTATTCCTATGTACTTTATGTTATATAATGATAGATTATTACAGGTAGCACCATATGTAGCTGTAGTTCGACTTTGGAATTTTAAAATGGCCGCCGTTACCATGGAAACTGCAAAATATGAATTTTTTAAAATGCTTCAAATTTAATGAAATTTTACAGAGATGTTAACGAGTGTATGTAGATTTGGAATTTGACTTTGGAATTTCCAAAATGGCCGCCGTTGCCATGGAAACAACAAAATGCGAAATATCTAGATTTGGTCCAATCTTTATGAAACTTGACAGTAATGTGACCTGTCATGTGTAGATGTGCCATCCGACTTTGAATTTTCAAAATGGCTGCCGTTACCATGGAAACAGCAGAACAATGGTTGGGGCCGTTTTATGACTTTTGTGTTAGCATCCTAACACAGGATTACTTGTTATTATTATTATTCTTCCACCTAATTTTGTCCTGCAGTTTCTCAGAGCCTAATGCACCAATCTTAATGGTTGTTCACTATAACAAGGAACCCTGACTTACGAGTTGCAGTGCAACTTTGGCACTAGAAAATGGATGCCATCACCATGGAAACCAAAGAAAGGTGAAAAATAAAATTTTAGAGTTTGGTGGATTATTTGGATATGCTTAAACTTAGAATCATTATATTTTAATACAATGTAGGTGCCCACTATACACTTGTGTTGGATGATTTTGGCAATCATTGGAACTACTATGTTGCCATGGAAACTACACCAAAAATTTCAAAAATATCAAAATGCTCAAACTTAATGAAACTTGACAGTAACGATGAGCAACATTAGAAGATGTGGCATTTGGAGTTAAAATTTCCAAAATGGCTGCTGTTACCATGGAAACAATGCAAAAAGGTCAAAATGCTCCAAAAACTTCAGGGTTTGGTGAATAATTTTGGTATGCTTTAACTTAAAATCATCAAATTTTTATACAATATAGTTGTCTATTATATACAAGTTTTGAATGATTTTGACAATCATTGGAATTACTATGTTACCACGGATACAGGAGAAATAATTTCAAAAATTTCAGAATGCTTCAAACTTAATGAAACTTCACAATAATGTTGACTGTCATATGTGGAAGCGGCAATTGGCGTTGGAATTTCCAAAATGACTGCCGTTACCATGGAAACAAGGCAAAAAAGGAAAAATTATGCGTAAAATTTGTAAATCCGCTAAATGTTCTAAAAAATTACAGAAAGATGTATAGCCATCAGTATATATGTGCATTCACTGTTTAAAATTTTAAAACTTGCTGCAATCTAGTGGCAATGGGGGAAGGGTGACATCCGCTATTGCTTGCAATGGCAAATCTAGTTATTAGGTCTTTCCACTTTTCCGTGGAAAGACCTATTGCTTTTGTTCTGATTATTATTATTATTATTATTATTATTTTTTTTTTTTCTTCCGCCTAATTTTTTTCTTGCGTAGTATTGATGTTACAAAAGATGTCGCTTAGATATTTGGAATATGATATCGTATAGTTTATACGCTTTTAAAACTGACAACTGCGTAACCAAATACTTTACGTTGTTAGAGTTATCTCCCCAAACACTGTTTTTCTTGTGGCCACTACTCCTTCGCAACCGTAAAAGATTACGACAAATTTATTTTACCAAATTGCTCGTTACATCTTCAGGATTAGGATTTTAATTTTGACCGAAGCCGTAATGAGATTCCATATGAGAGTTATTTCCCCTTATGCATTTGATATAAGTGATATGCATGTGAAACTGGTAAACCATAAGTAATAGAGACCTAGGGTCTTTTGATTTGAGGTCCTTGGTCCAAAAAAAAATAAAATTAGGTCAAGGTCATATTATAAATTTTGATTTTGGCTTATTTTCACTTCTTTTCAAAACCGTATAAGATATTGACAACATATTTTATTAAATTGTTAGTTGCGACATGTCGTAACACATACATTTTGGTTTAAAGGGTACGCTAACATTAAATTAGAGTTTTCTCCCCTCTTGTATTTGAAAATACTCTTATGGTGATATAACTCATTAATCATATTTAATTAAGACCTAGGGTCTTTTGATTTGAGATCCTTGGTTTATGACCTTGAAATTGAGCTCAAGGTCATATGTTATTTTGACGTTCTAGATTATGACCTTTGCTGTTACCTCATATGTATATATGACAAAGCCATGGGACTTTTGTATTAGGTTGCAAGCCACTTGACCTTAGAAAGCCAACCGGAAGTGACCTTATGTAAACCGGAAGTAGCTATTTTTGTATTTATTTAATATAAAAGTATATAGAACCATATATTTTGGAATCAGTGTCAAGTAAACATTCAAATAATACCGGAAGTAAATTTTTCAAACCGGAAGTAACAAATTAACTCCTAATTTAACTTTTTGTATATAAACCTCATATTTTGGAATCAGCGTACAAAAGCTATCATTTGACGCTGGAAATGACATGTTAAAACGAATTTTATTATTTTCATATCAAAATAGATCTTTACGAGTGGAAGACCTTCAATTGTTCTCTGAACAATTGGTTTTTAATTATTCTTATTTTTCTTTTTCTAAACCCTTAAACTGTCCTACCATTTTCTTGGAAGCTATAGAGGATGGAAACTTTATATTTTTTCTGGGTATGGGTCTGCATCATGGGGGTTGCAGAACCCAATGTTCATGATACCAGGGTGTGATCTTGGCATAATTAGGGGGGCTCAAAGATGGGTGGGGTCAAATTTATTTTACATTTCTTAAATTTGCTACTGTATGTAGAGTAAATGGAATTATGATTACTTTTATGAATATTTAGAGACACATGTCTGCTTCAACATGGAACTTTTTTTTTATTTCAGTAGGGGGTCTCCTTGGCATAATTTTAGGGGGTTGATTTTCATGGAATATTCCAGAACATCAATGTTAAATTTATTCTAGAGACATTAAATTGTATATGATTGTATATAATTAAGGAGAGAACAATTTGCAGCAGCAGTTTGACTTTGGAATTGATAAAATGGCCGCCGTTGCCATGGAAACAGCAAAAATATGAAAAACTTCAAAATGCTTCAAATTTAATGAAACTTAAAACAAATGTTGCCTAGCTTCTGTAGACTTGACTTTTGAGTTTGGAATTTCTAAAATGGCTGCCGTTACCATGGAATCGGCTAAAATATGAAAAACTTCAAAATGTTTCAAATTTAATGAAACTTGAAACAAATGTTGCCTAGCATATAATGAAACCATTGATTTCGAAGAACAAAGATTTTGTGTCCGTTTTATGACTTTTGTGTTAGCATCCTAACACAGGATTACTAGTTAAGTCATAAAACGGAGTTTTGGGGACTTTATGTTTTGTCCCGTTTCTTATTATTATTATTATTATTATTATTATTATTATTATTATTATTATTATTATTATTATTCTTAACCCTAATTTGTCCGACCATTTTCTTCCAAGCCTTAAATGATGGAAACTTTATATTTGGTATGATGTTGGGGTAGTATCCCTAGGGTGCATTCGCTATTTTTATTTCAAATGGGGTCAACTTGGCACTTTTGGGGCCGGAACATGGGTGTGGTCATTTTCGACTATTGATTCGCTACTGGTAGAACCTTTAAGTTTTGTGTAATACAAGAGACCGATGTCCAGGTGTCCATTCCACATTTTTATTTCAGCCTGGGGTCATCTTGGCATTATTTTAGGGGTCAATTTTCATGGAACATTCTAGAACAATAGTCATGTGATTAGTCATGTGATAGTGTTGAATTATTCCTATGTACTTTTATGTTATATAATGATAGATTATTACAGGTAGCACCATATGTAGCTGTAATTCGACTTTGGAATTTTAAAATGGCCGCCGTTACCATGGAAACTGCAAAATGTGAAATTTTTTAAATGCTTCAAATTTAATGAAATTTTACAGAGATGTTAACGAGTGTATGTAGATTTGAATTTGACTTTGAATTTCCAAATGGCCACCGTTGCCATGGAAACAACAAAATGCGAAAAATCTAAATTTGGTCCAATCTTTATAAAACTTGACAGTAATGTGACCTGTCATGTGTAGATGTGCCATCCGACTTTGGAATTTTCAAAATGGCTGCCGTTACCATGGAAACTGCAAAAATGTCAAAAAATTCAAAATGCTTCAAACTTAATGAAACTTTATACAAATGTTGACTGTCTTATGTAGATGTGGCGTTTGACTTTGGAATTTCCAAAATGGCGCCGTAACCATGGAAACACGAATGCCTAAATTTGAAAATTGGTCCAATTTTTATGAAACTTGTAAGTAACGTGACCTGTCACGTGTAGATGTGATATCCGACTTTGAAATTTCAAAATGGCTGCCGTTTCCATGGAAACAGCAGAACAATGGTTGGGGCCGTTTTGGCGACTTTTGTGTTAGCATCCTAACACAGGATTACTTGTTATTATTCTTTTTCTAAACCCTTAAACTGTCCTACCATTTTCTTGGTAGCTATAGAGGATGGAAACTTTATATTTTTTCTGGGTATATGTCTGCATCATGGGGGTTGCAGAACCCAATGTTCATGATACCAGGGTGTCATTTTGGCATAATTAGGGGGCTCAAAGATGGGTGGGGTCAAATTTATTTTACATTTCTTAAATTTGCTACTGTATTTAGAGTAGATGGAATTATGATTACTTTCATGAATATTAAGAGACACATGTCTGCTTCAACATGGAACTTTTTTAATTTTAGTAGATTATGGAGAGGAGAATTTGCAGCAGCAGTTTGACTTTGGAATTTTTAAAATGGCTGCCGTTACCATGGAAACAGCAAAAATATGAAAAACTTCAAAATCCTTCAAATGTATTGAAACTTATAACAAATGTATCCTAGCTTATGTAGACGACTTTTGAGTTTAGAATGTCCAAAATGGCGCCGTTGCCATGGAAACTGGTACAATATCAAAAATTTCAAAATGCTTCAAAATTATTGAAACTTAAAACAAATGTTGCCTAGCATACGTAGACATGACTTTTGAATTAAAATTTTCAAAATGGTAGCCGTTACCATGGAAACCGTAAAAATGTGAAAATTTTTAAAAATGCTTCAAATTTAATGAAATTTTACAGAGATGTTGACGAATGTATGTAGATTTGGAATTTGACTTTGGAATTTCCAAAATGGCCGCCGTTGCCATGGAAACAACAAAAATGCGAAAAATCTAGTTTGGGTCAAATCTTTATGAAACTTGACAGTAATGTGACCTGTCATGTGTAGATGTGCCATCCGACTTTGGAATTTTCAAAATGGCTGCCGTTACCATGGAAACTGCAAAAATGTCAAAAAATTCAAAATGCTTCAAACTTAATGAAACTTTACACAAATGTTAACTGTCTTATGTAGATGTGGCATTTGACTTTGGAATTTCCAAAACGGCCACCGTAACCATGGAAACACGAATGCCTAAATTTGAAAATTGGTCCAATTTTTATGAAACTTGTCAGTAATGTGACCTGTCATGTGTAGATGTGCTATTCGACTATGAAATTCCAAAATGGCTGCCGTTACCATGGAAACAACAGAACAATGGTTGGGGGCCGTTTTGGCGACTTTTGTGTTAGCATCCTAACACAGGATTACTTGTTATTAAGTCGCCAAAACGGAGTTTTGGGGACTTTATGTTTTTATTCCGTTTCTTATTATTATTATTATTATTATTATTATTATTATTATTATTATTCTTAACCCTAATTTGTCCGACCATTTTCTTCCAAGCCTTAAATGATGGAAACTTTATATTTGGTATGATGTTGGGGTAGTATCCTTAGGGGTGCATTCACTATTTTTTATTTCAAATGGGGGTCAACTTGGCACTATTTGGGGACCGGAACATGGGTGTTGTCAATTTTTTACTATTGATTCGCTACTGGTAGAACCTTTAAGTTTTGTGTAATACAAGAGACCGATGTCCAGGTGTCCATTCCACATTTTTTATTTCAGCCCGGGGTCATCTTGGCATTATTTTAGGGGGTCAATTTTCATGGAACATTCCAGAACAATAGTCATGTGATTAGTCATGTGATAGTGTTGAATTATTCCTATGTACTTTTTATGTTATATAATGATAGATTATTACAGGTAGCACCATATGTTGCTGTATTTCGAATTTGGAATTTTTAAAATGGCCGCCGTTACCATGGAAACTGCAAAAATGTGAAATTTGTTTAAAATGCTTCAAATTTAATGAAATTTTACAGAGATGTTAACGAGTGTATGTAGATGTGGAATTTGACTTTGGAATTTCCAAAATGACCGCCGTTGCCATGGAAACAACAAAAATGCTAAAAAATCTAGATTTTGTCCAATCTTTATGAAACTTGACAATAATGTGACCTGTCATGTGTAGATGTGCCATCCGACTTTGGAATTTTCAAAATGGCTGCCGTAACCATGGAAACTGCAAAAATGTCAAAAAATTCAAAATGCTTCAAACTTAATGAAACTTTACACAAATGTTGACTGTCTTATGTAGATGTGGCATTTGACTTTGGAATTTCCAAAATCGCCACCGTAACCATGGAAACACGAATGCCTAAATTTGAAAATTGATCCAATTCTTATGAAACTTGTAAGTAATGTGACCTGTCATGTGTAGATGTGCTATCCGACTATGAAATTTCAAATGGCTGCCGTTACCATGGAAACAGCAGAACAATGGTTGGGGCCGTTTTGGCGACTTTTGTGTTAGCATGCTAACACAGGATTACTTGTTATTATTATTAAGTCGCCAAAACGGAGTTTTGGAGACTTTATGTTTTTGTCCCGTTTCTTATTATGGCACCCTCAACGGAGTTGGGGTAACATATTGTTATTCTACGTTTCTTTTTTTCTTATTATTATGTCACCCGATCGACAATGTCGGGTGACATATTGCTTTTCTTCTGTTTCTTTGTTATTATGTCACCCGATCGACAATGTCGCGTGACATATTGCTTTTCCTCCGTTTCTTTTATTATTATTATTATTATTCTTCCACCTAATTTTGTCCTGCAGTTTTCTCAGAGCCTAATGCACCAATCTTAATGGTTGTTCACTATAACAAAGAACCCTGACTTGCGAGTTGCAGTGCAACTCTGGCACTAAAAAATGGATGCCATCACCATGGAAACCAAAGAAAGGTGAAAAAATAAAATTTTAGAGTTTGGTGGATTATTTGGATATGCATAAACTTAGAATCATGATATTTTAATACAATGTAGGTGCCCACTATATACTGGTTTTGGATGATATTGGCAATCACTGGAACTACTTTGTTGCCATGGAAAGAACACCAAAAATTTCAAAAATATCAAAATGCTCAAAATTTGATGAAACTTCACAGTAATGATGAGCAACATTGGTAGATGTGGAATTTGGCGTTGGAATTTCAAAAATGTCTGCCGTTACCATGGAAACAATGCAAAACAGATCAAAATGATCCAAAAACCTAAAAGTGGCATTTACTTTCTTAAAATGGTAGGTCAAATTGATTGAAACTTTGATGGTATGTTCCCTCCAATGTACCAATGTGGCATCTGTCATTAAAATTTTGGAATGGTCTCTGTTACCATGGAAACCAGCAAAAATGTCAAAAATTTCAAAATGCTCCAAACCTTATGAAACTTAATATAAATGTTAACTGGCAAGTATAAATGAGACTTCTGGCTTTGGAATTTCCAAAATGGCCGCCATTGCCATGGTAACAGCAAAAATGTGTAAAAAAAATTTCAAAATGCTCCAAATGTTCTGAAAATTTACAGAAAGATGTAAAGCCATGCACATATGTGCATTCATTGTTTAAAATTTTCGAAACGGCTGCCTCTTAGAGGCAATAGGGGGAAGGGTGACATCCGCTATTGCTTGCAATGGCAAATCTAGTTTATTATTCTTATTCTTCTTTTTCTAAACCCTTAAACTGTCCTACCATTTTCTTGGAAGCTATAGAGGATGGAAACTTTATATTTTTTCTGGGTATGGGTCTGCATCATGGGGGTTGCAGAACCCAATGTTCATGATACCAGGGTGTCATCTTGGCATAATTAGGGGGGCTCAAAGATGGGTGGGGTCAAATTTATTTTACATTTCTTAAATTTGCTACTGTATGTAGAGTAGATGGAATTATGATTACTTTTATGAATATTAAGAGACACATGTCTGCTTCAACATGGAACTTTTTTATTTCAGTAGGGGGTCTCCTTGGCATAATTTGAGGGGGGTGAATTTTCATGGAACATTCTAGAACATGAGTGTTGCATTAATTCTAGAGACATAAAATGTTATATGATGGTATATTATAATGGGTAGCACCATATGCAACAGCAGTTTGACTTTTCAATTTCCAAAATGGCTGCCGTTACCATGGAAACAATGCAAAAAAGGTCAAAATGCTTCAAAAACCTTAAAGTAGCCTTTACTCTCTTAAAATGGTAGGTCAAATCCATTGAAACTTTGATGGTATGTTCCCTCCCATGTACCAATGTGGCATCTGTCATTACATTTTGGGAATGGTCTTTGTAACCATGGAAACCAGCCAAAATTTCAAAAATTTCAGAAATTTCAAAATGCCTCAAACTTGATAAAACTTCACTGAAATGTCAACTGAGATGTGCAGAGTTGCTATTTGTCTTTGAATTTTCAAATGGCCGCCGTTGCCATGGAAACAACAAAAATACAAACATAAACTGACTATGCAGTATAGGCTTTGCTGATTGTTGAAGGCAGTACATTGACCTATAGTTGTTAATTTCTGTGTCATTTGGTCTCTTGCGGAGAGTTGTCTCATTGGCAATCATACCACATCTTCTTTTTTATATATAAAACACCTCCTAAATTTGAGACAAAATTCCGTTATCAAGAGTATGTGCATACGATCAAATACAAATCTGTACTGCAAAACATCTTCTAGAATATGCTAGAAGAAAAAAATATATAATTTAACGTGCTTCTATTCTATACAAAAATCGTGCTGTGAAGAGAAAATCGCCACCGACAGAGAGAGAAACACTAAGAGTACATATTAGTGACATTTCTGTACTTGCATTACAGTACACATCCGTGAATTACACACCTGCTAAAATATACACATTAGCTGAAATCAATCGATGAACGTGTAATTTAATTGTACAAAATAAGATACAAGTATCGTGTGATACGCGAGCTATTAAAGAACAAAATGAACAGTTAGTATGGCGCTCCGTCAATATATACACATGTTGTCTGTCCAAGGTCCCTCTAAAAAGAATATGAATATGCTAAGTCCACGATAATATACTTGCACATCACGTGACGCCACGTTCTTCCTAGCGCGTGGGTCTAATTTTAGATTCTAAAGAATTCCAAAACTATGTATAGAACTCAAACTTATTCTACGGGAGGAGAAAAAGGGGGGGGGGGGGCATCAAACACATGCCAATTCCAGAATATATAATAGATGTGCCATTTGACTTTGGTAAACTCAAAATGGTTGCTGCTACTGTGACAACGTCCAGTACAGGGTGACATCCTCCGCTATTGCTTGCAATAGCAAATCTAGTTATGTCACCCGATCGACAATGTCGGGTGACATATTGCTTTTCCTCCGTTTCTTTTTATTATTAAGTCGCCAAAACGGAGTTTTGAGACTTATTGTTTTGTCACGTTTCTTATTATTATTATTCTTATTCTTCTTTTCTAAACCCTTAAACTGTCCTACCATTTTCTTGGAAGCTATAGAGGATGGAAACTTTATATTTTTTCTGGGTATGGGTCTGCATCATGGGGTTGCAGAACCCAATGTTCATGATACCAGGGTGTCATCTTGGCATAATTAGGGGCTCAAAGATGGGTGGGGTCAAATTTATTTTACATTTCTTAAATTTGCTACTGTATGTAGAGTAGATGGAATTATGATTACTTTTATAAATATTAAGAGACACATGTCTGCTTCAACATGGAACTTTTTATTTCAGTAAGGGTCTCCTTGGCATAATTTGAGGGGTAAATTTTCATGGAACATTCTAGAACATCAGTGTTGCATTAATTCTAGAGACATAAAATGTTATATGATGGTATATTATAATGGGTAGCACCATATGCAACAGCAGTTTGACTTTGCAATTTCCAAATGGCTGCCGTTACCATGGAAACAATGCAAAAGTCAAAATGCTTCAAAAACCTTAAAGTAGCCTTTACTCTCTTAAAATGGTAGGTCAAATCCATTGAAACTTTGATGGTATGTTCCTCCCATGTACCAATGTGGCATCTGTCATTACATTTTGGGAATGGTCTTTGTAACCATGGAAACCAGCCAAAATTTCAAAATTTCAGAAATTTCAAAATGCCCCAAACTTGATAAAACTTCACTGAAATGTCAACTGAGATGTGCAGAGTTGCTATTTGTCTTTTGAATTTTCAAAATGGCCGCCGTTGCCATGGAAACAACAAAAAATACAAACATAAACTGACTATGCAGTATGGGCTTTGCTCATTGTTGAAGGCCGTGCATTGACCTATAGTTGTTAATTTCTGTGTCATTTGGTCTCTTGCGGAGAGTTGTCTCATTGGCAATCATACCACATCTTCTTTTTTATATATAAAACACCTCGTAAATTTGAGGCAAAATTCCGTTATCAGGAGTATGTGCATACGATCAAATACAAATCTGTACTGCAAAACATCTTCTAGAATATGCTAGAAGAAAAAAATATATAATTTAACGTGCTTCTATTCTATACAAAATCGTGCTGTGAAGAGAAAATCGCCACCGACAGAGAGAGAAACACTAAGAGTACATATTAGTGACATTTCTGTACTTGCATTACAGTACACATCCGTGAATTACACACCTGCTAAAATATACACATTAGCTGAAATCAATCGATGAACGTGTAATTTAATTGTACAAAATAAGATACAAGTATCGTGTGATACGCGAGCTATTAAAGAACAAAATGAACAGTTAGTATGGCGCTCCGTCAATATATACACATGTTGTCTGTCCAAGGTCCCCCTCTAAAAAGAATATAAATATGCTAAGTCCACGATAATATACTTGCACATCACGTGACGCCACGTTTTTCCTCGCGCGTGGGTCTTATTTTAGATTCTAAAGAATTCCCAAACTATGTTTAGAACTCAAACCTATTCTACGGGATGAGAAAAAAAAAGGGGGGATCAAAGACATGCCAATTCCAGCATGTATAATAGATGTGCCATTTGACTTTGGTACACTTTAAGTGGTTGCTGCTACTGTGACAATGTCCAGTACAGGGTGACATCCTCCGCTATTGCTTGCAATAGCAAATCTATCTTATTGTTTTGTCCCGTTTCTTATTAAGTCGCCAAAACGGAGTTTTGGAGACTTATTGTTTTTGTCCGTTTCTTATTAAGTCGCCAAAACGGAGTTTTGGAGACTTTATGTTTTGTCCCGTTTCTTATTATTATTATTATTATTATTATTATTATTATTATTATTATTATTATTATTATTAACCCTAATTTGTCCGACCATTTTTTCCAAGCCTTAAATGATGGAAACTTTATATTTGGTATGATGTTGGGGTAGTATCCTAGGGTGCATTCGCTATTTTTATTTCAAATGGGGTCAACTTGGCACTTTTTGGGGCCGGAACATGGGTGTGGTCATTTTCAACTATTGATTCGTTACTAGTAGAACCTTTAAGTTTTGTGTAATACAAGAGACCGATGTCCAGGTGTCCATTCCACATTTTTTATTTCAGCCCGGGGTCATCTTGGCATTATTTTAGGGAGTCAATTTTCATGGAACATTCTAGAACAATAGTCATGTGATTAGTCATGTGATAGTGTTGAATTATTCCTATGTACTTTTTATGTTATATAACGATAGATTATTACAGGTAGCACCATATGCAGCTTGAATTAGACTTTGGAATTTTTAAAATGGCCGCCGTTACCATGGAAACTGCAAAAATGTGAAAATTTTTTAAAATGCTTCAAATTTAATGAAATTTTACAGAGATGTTAACGAGTGTATGTAGATTTGGAAATTGATTTTGGAATTTCCAAAATAGCCGCCGTTGCCATGGAAACAACAAAAATGCGAAAAATCTAGATTTGGTCCAATCTTTATGAAACTTGACAGTAATATGACCTGTCATGTGTAGATGTGCCATCCGACTTTGGAATTTTCAAAATGGCTGTCGTTACCATGGAAACTGCAAAAATGTCAAAAAATTCAAAATGCTTCAAACTTAATGAAACTTTACACAAATCTTGACTGTCTTATGTAGATGTGGCATTTGACTCTAGAATTTCCAAAATGGCCACCGTAACCATGGGAAACACGAATGTCTAAATTTGAAAATTGGTTCAATTGTTATGAAACTTGTAAGTAATGTGACCTGTCATGTGTAGATGTGCTATCCGACTATGAAATTTCAAAATGGCTGCCGTTACCATGGAAACAGCAGAACAATGGTTGGGGGCCGTTTTGGCGACTTTTGTGTTAGCATCCTAACACAGGATTACTTGTTATTATTATTATTATTATTATTCTTCCACCTTATTTTGTCCTGCAGTTTTCTTGGAGCCAATGGAACCAATCTTAATGATAGTTAACTATAATGAGGAACACAAAATTTCGGGTTGCAGTAGGTCTTAAGAACATTAAAAATGGATGCCGTTACCATGGAAACGGAACAAATGTGAAAAAATCCAGTTTTTGGTTTTGGTGAATTATTTGGAGATGTTTAAACTTAGAATCATTATATTTTTATACCATGAAGGTGCTGACTATATACTGGTTTTAGATGATTTTGGCACTCATTGGAACTACTATGTTGCCATGGAAACAACACCAAAAATTTCAAAAATATCAAAATGCTCAAATTTTTTTTAAACTTCACAGTAACGATGAGCAACATTGGTAGATGTGGAATTTGGTGTTGGAATTTCAAAAATGTCTGCCGTTACCATGGAAACAATGCAAAACAAGTCAAAATGCTCCAAAAACCTAAAAGTAGCATTAACTTTCTTAAAATGGTAGGTCAAATCCTTTGAAACTTTGATGGTATGTTCCCTCCCATGTACCAATGTGGCACCTGTCATTAAAATTTGGAAACGGTCTCTGTTACCATAGGAACTATCATAAATGTCAAAATTTTCAAAAATTTCAAAATGCTTTAAAATTGATGAAACTTCATAGGATTGTTGACTGGCAAGTCTGGATGAGACTTTTGAAGTTGGAATTTCCAAAATGGCCACCGTTGCCATGGATACTGCAAAAATGTCAAATATTTTCAAAATGCTTTAAACTTAATGAAACGTGATATTATTGTTAACCGGATATTATAGATGAGTCTTTTGACTTTAAAATTTTCAAAATGGCTGCCGTTGCCATGGAAACGGCAAAAATGTGAAAATGTTGTAAATGCTCTGAATGAACTGAAAATTTACAGAAAGATGTATAGCCATGCATATACCTGATATATGTGCATTCACTGTTATTATTTTCTTTTTTAATGGGTGCCGCTTAGTGTCAATGTGGGGAAGGGTGACATCCGCTATTGCTTGCAATGGCAAATCTAGTTATTATTATTCTTCCACCTTTTTTTGTCCGGCAGATTTTTTGGAGCCAATGGAACCAATCCTAATGATAGTTCACTATAATGAGGAACACAAAATTTCGGGTTGCAGTAGGTCTTAAGAATATAAAAAATGGCTGCCGTTACCATGGAAATGGAAAAAATGTGAAAAAATTCAGTTTTTGGTTTTGGTGAGCTATTTGGATATGCATAAACTTAGAATCATTATATTTTAATACAATGTAAGTGCCCACTATATACTGGTTTTGGGTGATTTTGGCAATCATTGGAACTACTATGTTGCCATGGAAACTACACCAAAAATTTCAAAAATATCAAAATGCTTCAAACTTAATGAAACTTCACAGTAACGATGAGCAACATTGGAAGAATTGGCATTTGGAGTCAGAATTTCCAAAATGGCTGCTGTTACCATGGAAACTACAGTTGGGTGCAGACCAAGCATTACATGTAGACGGGCGGAAAAAGTTAACGCGGCGTTTACTCGCGTGCACTTCAAGTAAACGCCGCGTTAACTGTGCGTTAACTCCGAAATTTCAGTAGACATAAAAAGTAAACGGGCGTTTACTTTCGCGTTTACCTCCGCGTTAACGCAAAATCGGCGCGTCTTCTAATTTTGTAAAGAATAAACGGGCGTTTACTTTCGCGTTTACTTCCGCGTTAACGCGAAAAAGGCGCGTCTTCTTATTTCGTCAAAAGTAAACGCACGTTTACTGTTTGTAGTAAACGCGCGTTAACGCAAATTGTCATCGTATACTGGATACATTGACCTTAAATATCAAATGATAAAGTACATCAAAATCAAATAACCAACTGTTCACTTTTCGATTGACATATTGACGAGTACAGTTAATTAATAATGTTATTACACCTCTTTAATTAATTGAAAATTAATCATAGCAAATTTCTTTTTTCTGCACATATACACATTTGAAAAGCATGTCTTTCTTTTATTCAAATAATGATATCATCACTAAAATTCCGCAGTTTTCACATCTCAGACTGTCTGACTCAGAATGACTATATTACAAAATTATTTGAGCTCATTAACCAAAACTACTGATACTATATTTGCATTTTATCAAGTAAATCTATATAGCTGCACAGTAATTCAGTTATATATTTAGGTCTGGAGGGACTGTATAATACAAATTGCATAATATAAGAAGACAATGGCAACAAAATTTTGTTTGCATCAATTGAAAGTGCCAGCATGTCCTCTTTTATTCAAAGTATTTAATAGTAAACAAATATCAGTAGTTTTCATACCTCAGACTGATTCGTATAACAAAATTATTTGTCCGCATCAACCAAAACTGACCATATTTGCTCTTTTTATGTAAATCTTATAGTCGCATAGTAAATCAGTAATATTTTTATGTAAGGGTGGATTGTATAATACAAATGATAGCAATATTGGACCACAATGACTACAAAATTTGTTCGCATCAATTGAGAGTGCCAGCATGTCCTCTTTTTATTCAAAGTATTTAATCTTAAACAAATATCAGTAGTTTTCATACCTCAGACTGACTCGTATAACAAGATTATTTGTCTACATCAACCAAAACTGACCATATTTGCTCTTTTTTATGTAAATCTTATAGTCACATAGTAAATCAGTAATATTTTTATGTAAGGGTGGATTGTATAATACAAATGATAGCAAAATTTGACCACAATGACTACAAAATTTCTTTCGCATCAATTGAAAGTGCCAGAATGTCCTCTTTTTATTCAAAATATTTAATCGTAAACAAATATCAGTACTTTTCATACCTCAGACTGACTCGTATGACAAAATTATTTGTCCGCATCAACCAAAACTGACCATATTTGCTCTTTTTTATGTAAATCTTATAGTCGCATAGTAAATCAGTAATATTTTTATGTAAGGGTGGATTGTATTATACAAATGATAGCAATATTGGACCACAATGACTACAAATTTTGTTCGCATCAATTGAAAGTGCCAGCATGTCCTCTTTTTTTCAAAATATTTAACAGTAAACAAATATCAGTAGTTTTCATACCTCAGACTGACTCGTATAACAAAATTATTTGTCTGCATCAACCAAAACTGACCATATTTGAACTTTACAAGTAAATAGATATATAGCTGCACAGTAATTCAGTTATATTTTTAGGTCAGGATAAACTGTATAATACAAATTACAGCAATATTAAAACACAATAACTACAAAATTTTGTTTGCATTAATTGAAAGTGCCAGCATGTCCTCTTTTTATTCAAAATATTTAATCGTAAACAAATATCAGTAGTTTTCATACCTCAGACTGACTCGTATAACAAAATTATTTGTCTGCATCAACCAAAACTGACCATATTTGCTCTTTTTTATGTAAATCTTATAGTCGCATAGTAAATCAGTAATATTTTTATGTCAGGGTGGATTGTATAATAAAAATGATAGCAATATTGGACCACAATGACTACAAAATATTGTTCGCATCAATTGAGAGTGCCAGCATGTCCTCTTTTTGTTCAAAATATTTAATCGTAAACAAATATCAGTAGTTTTCATACCTCAGACTGACTCGTATAACAAAATTATTTGTCCGCGTCAACCAAAACTGACCATATTTGCTCTTTTTTATGTAAATCTATATAGCTGCACAGTAATTCAGTCATATTTTTAGGTCAAGATGGACTGTATAATACAAATTACAGCAATATTAGAACACAATGACTACACAATTTTGTTCCTATTAATTTATAGTGCCAGCATGTCCTCTTTTTATTCAAAATATTGAATCGTAAACAAATATCATTAGTTTTCATATCTCAGACTGACTCGTATAACAAAATTATTTTTCCGCATCAACCAAAACTGACCATATTTGCACTATATTATGCAAATCTATATAGCTGCATAGTAAATCAGCTATATTTTTATGTAAAGGTGGATTGTATAATACAAATGATAGCAATATTGGACCACAATGACTACAAAATATTGTTCCCATCAATTGAGAGTGCCAGCATGTCCTCTTTTTATTCAAAATATTGAATCTTAAACAAATATCAGTAGTTTTCATACCTCAGACTGACTCGTATAACAAAATTATTTGTCCGCATCAACCAAAACTGACCATATTTGCACTTTATTATGGAAAACTTGATAGTTGCATAATGAACTCTCACTAAAGTGAGTAGTTCGGGATGGTTTGTATTTAAAACAAAACTAGTTAACGGCATCATCAAACACTCACATGACTGACTCATGTAATTTATAATGAAAGGTATGAGAAGTTCCCATCTTGGAATAGTGAAATGTTAATATATTATGTCGGTTGATCGATTTCGTTTGTAGCCTAACGTCCAGGGGCAAATATTTTATTCATGTTCAGAACGAGTATATTTTTCGGACGTCACAGATGGGTGCAGGTCGTTTCGTAACCTGGTCGTTTCGTACGTAGTCGATTTGTAACTAACAGATATCATTTATAATCGTTATGGATAAGTCTGTCTAAATTGACGAGATGGTACAAATGTACAAACTTATACAACACCCCTATATATACACTGTACAATTTTCGTTTGAACATTTGGCAAAACAGAATCTTAAATCATGTAAATCCAAGGCAAACAAGGTGAATTACGATTAAAAATTCATGTATAAAATGCATAGAGTAATTATATTTAGGAAGAGACTGTTAAAAACGGGGAGCGAAGCAACGTAAACCATGAGGTTTATATCCCATCATATAAAAATATTTTTCCGATGTTGGATAACCTTTCTATCCGCCTTGATATTTGTACATGTAACTTTTGAAAAGAAAACATAGAAAATATGTTACTCAGTAAAGTTATTGGAACTGATTTTTTGTAATTAATAAAAGTTAATATTTCGAATTAAAAGTGTTTTTGAATTGTTCTGGTTTGAAACACATATACGTAAAATATAAAGGAACAGTACTAGTCGTTCTAATAAAATAAATGTACCATATATATAATAGCCTATATCTATGAATGTACAAATGAACACGAAGTCTATTTCTTAATTTACACAATCAGTTAACGCGAAAAGTAAACGCGCGTTTACTTTCAAGTGCACGTAAAAAATACACTTTTGAAATCTGTAGTAAACGCCCGTTTACTTTTAAGTGCACGTAACAATAAACTTGTGAAATCTGAAGTAAACGCCCGTTTACTACTGACTAAACGGACACAGAGTAAACGCCCGTTTACTCGGGTAGACATTAGAAATTTCCATTTTGACCGCGTTAACTTAATTTTAGTAAACGGGCGTTTACTAGAAACGCGAAAATTAAAGTTAACTAACGAAATATGTGCACGCGGCGTTTACTTGCGTTTACTTTATGTAATGCTTGGTCTGCACCCAACTGTATGCAAAAAGGTCAAAATGCTCCAAAAACTTCAGGGTTTGGTGAATAATTTTGGTATGCTTTAACTTAAAATCATCAAATTTTTATACAATATAGTTGTCCATTATATACAGGTTTTGAATGAATTTGACAATCATTGGAAGTTTTATGTTACCATGGATACAGGAGCAAAATTTCAAAAATTTCAGAATGCTTCAAACTTAATGAAACTTCACAATAATGTTGACTGTCATGTGTGAAAGCGGCAATTGGCATTGGAATTTCCAAAATGGCTGCCGTTACCATGGAAACAAGGACTAAAAGCAAAAATAATGCGTAAAATTTGTAAATCCGCTAAATGTTCTAAAAAATTACAGAAAGATGTATAGCCATCAGTATATATATGTACATTCACTGTTTAAAATTTTAAAACTGGCTGCAATCTAGTGGCAATGGGGAAGGGTGACATCCGCTATTGCTTGCAATGGCAAATCTAGTTATGTCACCCGATCGACAATGTCGGGTGACATATTGCTTTTCTCTGTTTCTTTGTTATTAAGTCGCCAAAACGGAGTTTTGGAGACTTTATGTTTTGTCCTGTTTCTTATTAAGTCGCCAAAACGGAGTTTTGGAGACTTTATGTTTTGTCCCGTTTCTTCTTCTTCTTATTATTATTATTATTATTATTATTATTATTATTATTATTATTATTATTATTATTATTCTTAACCCTAATTTGTCCGACCATTTTCTTCCAAGCCTTAAATGATGGAAACTTTATATTTGGTATGATGTTGGGGTAGTATCCTAGGGTGCATTCACTATTTTTATTTCAAATGGGGTCACCTTGGCACTATTTGGGGCCGGAACATGGGTGGGGTCATTTTCGACTATTGATTCGCTACTGGTAGAACCTTTAAGTTTTGTGTAATACAAGAGACCGATGTCCAGGTGTCCATTCCACATTTTTATTTCAGCCGGGGTCATCTTGGCATTATTTTAGGGGTCAATTTTCATGGAACATTCTAGAACAATAGTCATGTGATTAGTCATGTGATAGTGTTGAATTATTCCTATGTACTTTTATGTTATATAATGATAGATTATTACAGGTAGCACCATATGTAGCTGTAATTCGACTTTGAATTTTTAAAATGGCCGCCGTTACCATGGAAACTGCAAAATGTGAAATTTTTAAAATGCTTCAAATTTAATGAAATTGTACAGAGATGTTAACGAGTGTATGTAGATTTGGAATTTGACGTTGCAATTTCCAAAATGGCCGCCGTTGCCATGGAAACAACAAAATGCGAAAAATCTAGATTTGGTCCAATCTTTATGAAACTTGACAGTAATGTGACCTGTCATGTGTAGATGTGCCTTCCGACTTTGGAATTTTCAAAATGGCTGCCGTTACCATGGAAACTGTGAAAATGTCAAAAAATCAAAATGCTTCAAACTTAATGAAACTTAACACAAATGTTGACTGTCTTATGTAGAAGTGGCATTTGACTTTGAATTTCAAAATGGCCACCGTAACCATGGAAACATGAATGCCTTAATTTGAAAATTGGTCCAATTTTATGAAACTTGTAAGTTATGTGACCTGTCATGTGTAGATGTGCTATCCGACTATGAAATTTCAAAATGGCTGCCGTTACCATGGAAACAGCAGAACAATGGTTGGGGGCCGTTTTGGCGACTTTTGTGTTAGCATCCTAACACAGGATTACTTATTATTATTATTATTCTTAACCCTAATTTGTACGACCATTTTCTTCCAAGCCTTAAATGATGGAAACTTTATATTTGGTATGATGTTGGGGTAGTATGCCTAGGGGTGCATTCGATATTTTTATTTCAAATGGGGTCAACTTGGCACTTTTTGGGGCAGGAACATGGGTGTGGTCATTTTCAACTATTGATTCGTTACTAGTAGAACCTTTAAGTTTTGTGTAATACAAGAGACCGATGTCCAGGTGTCCATTCTACATTTTTATTTCAGCCTGGGTCATCTTGGCATTATTTTAGGGGTCAATTTTCATGGAACATTCTAGAACAATAGTCATGTGATTAGTCATGTGATAGTGTTGAATTATTCCTATGTACTTTTTATGTTATATAATGATAGATTATTACAGGTAGCACCATATGTAGTTGGAATTAGACTTTGAATTTTTAAAATGGCCGCCGTTACCATGGAAACTGCAAAATGTGAAAATTTTTAAAATGTGAAAATTTAATGAAATTTTTCAGAGATGTTAACGAGTGTATGTAGATTTGGAATTTGACTTTGAATTTCCAAAATGGCCGCCGTTGCCATGGAAACAACAAAATGCGAAAAACAAGATTTGGTCCAATCTTTATGAAACTTGACAGTAATGTGACCTGTCATGTGTAGATGTGCCATCCGACTTTGGAATTTTCAAAATGGCTGCCGTTACCATGGAAATTGCAAAATGTCAAAAATTCAAAATGCTTCAAACTTAATGAAACTTTACACAAATGTTGACTGTCTTGTGTAGATGTGGCATTTGACTTTGGAATTTCCAAAATGGCCACCGTGACCATGGAAACACGAATGCCTAAATTTGAAAATTGGTCCAATTTTTATGAAACTTGCAAGTAATGTGACCTGTCATGTGTAGATGTGCTATCCGACTATGAAATTTCAAAATGGCTGCCGTTACCATGGAAACAGCAGAACAATGATTGGGGCCGTTTTGGCGACTTTTGTGTTAACATTCTAACACAGGATTACTTGTTATTATTATTATTCTTCCAATGATTTTTGTCCGGCAGCTTTTTCGGGGACAATGGAACCAATCTCAATGATAGTTAACTATAATGAGGAACACAAAATTGCGGGTTGCAGTAGGTCTTAAGAACATAAAAAATGGCTGCCGTTACCATGGAAACGGAACAAATGTGAAAAAATCAAGTTTTTGGTTTTGTTGATTTATTTGGATATGCTTAAACTCATAATCATTATATTTTAATACAATGTAGGTGCCCACTATATACTGGTTTTGGGTGATTTTGGCAATCATCGGAACTACTATGTTGCCATGGAAACTACACCAAAAATTTCAAAAATATCAAAATGCTCAAAATTTTATGAAACTTCACAGTAACGATGAGCAACATTGTTAGATGTGGAATTTGGCGTTGGAATTTCGAAAATGTTTGCCGTTACCATGGAAACAATGCAAAACAGGTCAAAATGCTCCAAAAACCTAAAAGTAGCATTTACTTTCTTAAAACTGTAGGTCAAATCAATTGAAACTTTGATGGTATGTTCCCTCCCATGTACCAATGTGGCATCTGCCATTAAATTTTGGGAACGGTCTCTGTTACCATAGGAACCATCAAAAATGTCAAAAATTTCAAAAAATTTCAAAATGCTCCAAAATTTATGAAACTTTATATGATTGTTGACTGGCAAGTCTAGATTAGACTTTTGACTTTGAAATTTCCAAAATGGCCACCGTTGCCATGGAAACTGCAAAAATGACAAAAATTTTCAAAATGCTTCGAACTTTATGAAACTTGATATTATTGTTAACTGGCAAGTATAGATGATACTTTTGACTTTGAAATTTTCAAAATGGCTGCCGTTGCCATGGAAACAGCAGAAATGTGTTTTTTTAATAATGCTCTGAATGTACAGAAAATTTACAGAAAGATGTATAGTAATGTATATATCTGCATTCACTGTTAATTTTTTTTGAAATGGCTGCCGTTTAGTGGCAATAGGGGAAGGGTGACATCCGCTATTGCTTGCAATGGCAAATCTAGTTATGGCACCCTCAACGGAGTTGGGGTGACATATTGTTATTCTACGTTTCTTTTTTTCTTATTATTATTTTTATTATTTTTCTTCCACGTTTTTTGTCCAGCTGATATCTTGGAACTTTATGAACCAATGGTGTTGGTACTATACCATAATGTTACCCAGCATGTGCAGATGTGCAAACAGGGTATGGCATATTCAAGATGGCGGCCGTTGTCATGAAACTGACAAAATGTGAAAATTTTCAAAATTCTAAATCTTTCATTATAAGACCCAAGTGGATGAAACTTTATGGAAGTGTTACCTGATATGCCTAGATGTGCATGCAATATTAAGAAGTTCTAAAATGGCCGCCATTGTCATGGAAACAGGGCGAAAGTTTAACATTGAGCCTATGGGAAAATATATAAAAGCTGCATTTTCTTAAAGAATATTACATATTGATCAATGAAACTGTATTGATATGTAACATGGCATGTGGCAGTGTGGTGTCTGCTTTTGAAATTTTGAAATTTCTATCGTTACCATGGAAACATAAAAAATTTCAAAAATTTCATAATGCTCCAAACTTTCTGAAAATTTACAGTAATGGTAACTGGCATATGTAGATACGATATTTGACTTTGGAATTTCCAAAATGGCCGCCGTTACCATGGAAACAGCAAAAATGTCCAAAATTTCAATATGCTCCAAACTTAATGAAACTTTACAAAATGATAATTTGCATGTGTAGCTGCGCTCATTGATTTTAGGATTTTCAAAATGGCTGCCGCTCGCCTAGCAATGGGGGAAAGGTGCCATCCGTTATTGCTAGCAATTACAAATCTAGTTTTTATTATTTTTCTTCCACGCAATTTGTCCGCGCGAGTTCTTGGAATCCGATTGACCAATGTTGATGGAACTCTACTATAATGAGGAACCCCATGTGAAGTTGTGCACCTTGCTATGGAATTGTAAAAAATGGCCGCCGTTTCCATGGAAACAGCAAAAATGAGAAGAAAATCAAAGTGTTCCAAACTGGAAGAAACTCCACAGGAATGGTAACTGGCATGTGCTGATTTGCAGTTTACTTTGGAATTTTCAAAATGGCTGCCGTTACCATGGAAACAGCTAAAATATCAAAAATTCTAACTCTTTCGTTATAAGACCCAACTGGATGAAACTTTATGAAAATGTTACCCAGTATGCTAAGATATCAAGACAATATTTGGATATTCCAAAATAGCCGCCGTTGTCATGGAAACTGGGGGCAAATTTTACATTTACCCTATGGGAAAATGCATAAAATCAGCATTTTCTCAAAGAGTATTTCACCAAAGTCAATGAAACTGTAATGATATATAACATGACATGTGGCAATAAGATGTCTGCTTTTAGAATTTTTGAATTATCTACTGTAACCATGGAAACAGCAATAATGTCAAAATTTCAAAAATAATCAAATTGCTGCAAACTGGATGAAACTTTACAGAAATGGTTACTGCCATGGGCAGAGTTGCATTTTGAAGTTGGAATTTTCAAAATGGCCGCCGTAGCCATGGAAACAGCAAAAATGTCAAAAATTTCAAAATGCTCCAAACTTAATGAAACTTTACAAAAATGATAATTTGCATGTGTAGATGCGCTCTTTGACTTTGGAATTTTCAAAACGGCTGCCGCTCGCCTGGTAATGGGGGAAGGGTGCCATCCGTTATTGCTAGCAATTACAAATCTAGTTAAGTCGCCGAAACGGAGTTTTGGGGACTTTATGTTTTTGTCCCGTTTCTTATTATTATTATTATTATTATTATTATTATTAAGTCGCCAAAACGGAGTTTTGGAGACTTTATGTTTTTGTCCCGTTTCTTATTATTATTATTATTATTAAGTCGCCAAAACGGAGTTTTGGAGACTTATGTTTTTGTCCCGTTTCTTATTATTCTTATTATTAAGTCGCCAAAACGGAGTTTTGGAGACTTTATGTTTTTGTCCCGTTTCTTATTATTATTATTATTATTATTATTATTCTTAACCCTAATTTGTCCGACCATTTTCTTCCATGCCTTAAATGATGGAAACTTTATATTTGGTATGATGTTGGGGTAGTATCCTAGGGTGCATTCGCTATTTTTATTTCAAATGGGGTCAACTTGGCACTTTTTGGGGCAGGAACATGGGTGGGGTCTTTTTCGACTATTGATTCGCTACTGGTAGAACCTTTAAGTTTTGTGTAATACAAGAGACCGATGTCCAGGTGTCCATTCCACATTTTTATTTCAGCCCGGGTCATCTTGGCATTATTTTAGGGTCAATTTTCATGGAACATTCTAGAACAATAGTCATGTGATTAGTCATGTGATAGTGTTGAATTATTCCTATGTACTTTTTATGTTATATAATGATAGATTATTACAGGTAGCACCATATGTAGCTGTAATTCGACTTTGGAATTTTTAAAATGGCCGCCGTTACCATGGAAACTGCAAAATGTAAATTTTTTAAAATGCTTCAAATTTAATGAAATTTTACAGAGATGTTAACGAGTGTATGTAGATTTGGAATTTGACTTTGAATTTCCAAAATGGCCGCCGTTGCCATGGAAACAACAAAATGCGAAAATCTAGATTTGGTCCAATCTTTATGAAACTTGACAGTAATGTGACCTGTCATGTGTAGATGTGCCATCCGACTTTGGAATTTTCAAAATGGCTGCCGTTACCATGGAAACTGCAAAAATGTCAAAAAAATCAAAATGCTTCAAACTTAATGAAACTTTACACAAATGTTGACTGTCTTATGTAGATGTGGCATTTGACTTTGAATTTCAAAATGGCCACCGTAACCATGGAAACACGAATCTTTAATTTGAAAATTGGTCCAATTTTTATGAAACTTGTAAGTAATGTGACCTGCCATGTGTAGATGTGCTATCCGACTATGAAATTTCAAAATGGCTGCCGTTACCATAGAAACAGCAGAACAATGGTTGGGGCCGTTTTGGCGACTTTTGTGTTAGCATCCTAACACAGGATTACTTGTTATTATTATTAAGTCGCCAAAACGGAGTTTTGGAGACTTATTGTTTTTGTCCCGTTTCTTATTATTATTATTCTTATTCTTCTTTTTCTAAACCCTTAAACTGTCCTACCATTTTCTTGGAAGCTATAGAGGATGGAAACTTTATATTTTTTCTGGGTATGGGTCTGCATCATAGGGTTGCAGAACCCAATGTTCATGATACCAGGGTGTCATCTTGGCATAATTAGGGGCTCAAAGATGGGTGGGGTCAAATTTATTTTACATTTCTTAAATTTGCTACTGTATGTAGAGTAGATGGAATTATGATTACTTTTATGAATATTAAGAGACACATGTCTGCTTCAACATGGAACTTTTTTATTTCAGTAGGGGTCTCCTTGGCATAATTTGAGGGGTTAATTTTCATGGAACATTCTAGAACATCAGTGTTGCATTAATTCTAGAGACATAAAATGTTATATGATGGTATATTATAATGGGTAGCACCATATGCAACAGCAGTTTGACTTTGCAATTTCAAAATGGCTGCCGTTACCATGGAAACAATGCAAAAGGTCAAAATGCTTCAAAAACCTTAAAGTAGCCTTTACTCTCTTAAAATGGTAGGTCAAATCCATTGAAACTTTGATGGTATGTTCCCTCCCATGTACCAATGTGGCATCTGTCATTACATTTTGGGAATGGTCTTTATAACCATGGAAACCAGCCAAAATTTCTAAAATTTCAGAAATTTCAAAATGCCCCAAACTTGATAAAACTTCACTGAAATGTCAACTGAGATGTGCAGAGTTGCTATTTGTCTTTTGAATTTCAAAATGGCCGCCGTTTCCATGGAAACAACAAAAAATACAAACATAAACTGACTATGCAGTATGGGCTTTTCTCATTGTTGAAGGCCGTACATTGACCTATAGTTGTTAATTTCTGTGTCATTTGGTCTCTTGCGGAGAGTTGTCTCATTGGCAATCATACCACATCTTCTTTTTTATATATAAAACACCTCGTAAATTTGAGGCAAAATTCCGTTATCAAGAGTATGTGCATACGATCAAATACAAATCTGTACTGCAAAACATCTTCTAGAATATGCTAGAAGAAAAAAATATATAATTTGACGTGCTTCTATTCTATACAAAAATCGTGCTGTGAAGAGAAAATCGCCACCGACAGAGAGAGAAACACTAAGAGTACATATTAGTGACATTTCTGTACTTGCATTACAGTACACATCCGTGAACTACACATCTGCTAAAATATCCACATTAGCTGAAATCAATCGATGAACGTGTAATTTAATTGTACAAAATAAGATACAAGTATCGTGTGATACGCGAGCTATTAAAGAACAAAATGAACAGTTAGTATGGCGCTCCGTCAATATATACACATGTTGTCTGTCCAAGGTCCCCTCTAAAACGAATATAAATATGCTGAGTCCACGATAATATACTTGCACATCACGTGACGCCACGTTCTTCCTCACGCGTGGGTCTAATTTTAGATTCTAAAGATTTCCCAAACTATGTATAGATCTCAAACCTATTCTACGGGATGAGAAAAAAAAGGGGATCAAAGACATGCCAATTCCAGCATGTATAATAGATGTGCCATTTGACTTTGGTACACTTTAAGTGGTTGCTGCTACTGTGACAATGTCCAGTACAGGGTGACATCCTCCGCTATTGCTTGCAAAAGCAAATCTAGTTAAGTCGCCAAAACGGAGTTTTGGAGACTTATTGTTTTTGTCCCGTTTCTTATTAAGTCGCCAAAACGGAGTTTTGGAGACTTATTGTTTTTGTCCCGTTTCTTATTATTAAGTCGCCAAAACGGAGTTTTGGAGACTATATGTTTTTGTCCCGTTTCTTATTATTAAGTCGCCAAAACGGAGTTTTGGAGACTTTATGTTTTTGTCCCGTTTCTTATTTAGTCGCCAAAACGGAGTTTTGGAGACTTTATGTTTTTGTCCCGTTTCTTATTATTATTATTATTATTATTATTATTATTATTATTATTATTATTATTATTATTATTATTCTTCTTAACCCTAATTTGTCCGACCATTTTCTTCCAAGCCTTAAATGATGGAAACTTTATATTTATTACAGGTAGCACCATATGTAGCTGTAATTCGACTTTGGAATTTTTAAAATGGCCGTCGTTACCATGGAAACTGCAAAATGTGGAAATTTTTAAAAGCTTCAAATTTAATGAAATTTTACAGAGATGTTAACGAGTGTATGTAGATTTGAAATTGACTTTGGAATTTCCAAAATGGCCGCCGTTGCCATGGAAACAAGAAAATGCGTAAAATCTAGATATGGTCCAATCTTTATCAAACTTGACAGTAATGTGACCTGTCATGTATAGATGTGCCATCTGACTTAGGAATTTTCAAAATGGCTGCCGTTACCATGGAAACTGCAAAAATGTCAAAAAATTCAAAATGCTTCAAACTTAATGAAACTTTACACAAATGTTGACTGTCTTATGTAGATGTGGCATTTGACTTCAGAATTTCCAAAATGCCAAACGTAACCATGGAAACATGATGCCTAAATTTGAAAATTGGTCCAATTTTTATGAAACTTGTAAGTAATGTGACCTGTCAGGTGTAGATGTGCTATCTGACTATGAAATTTCAAAACGGCTGCCGTTACCATGGAAACAGCAGAACAATGGTTGGGGGCCGTTTTGGCGACTTTTGTGTTAGCATCCTAACACAGGATTACTTGTTATTATTATTATTCTTAACCCTAATTTGTCCGACCATTTTCTTCCAAGCGTTAAATGATGGAAATTTTATATTTGGTATGATGTTGGGGTAGTATCCTAGGGTGCATTCACTATTTTTATTTCAAATGGGGTCAACTTGGTACTTTTGGGGCCGGGACATGGGTGGGGTCATTTTCGACTATTGATTCCTTCTGGTAGAACCTTTAAGTTTTGTGTAATACAAGAGACCGATCTCCAGGTGTCCATTCACATTTCTTATTTCAGCCCGGGGTCATCTTGGCATTATTTTAGGGGTCAATTTTCATGGAACATTCTAGAACAATAGTCATGTGATTAGTCATGTGATAGTGTTGAATTATTCCTATGTACTTTTTATGTTATATAATGAAAGATTATTACAGGTAGCACCATATGTAGCTGTAATTCGCCTTTGGAATTTTGTAAAATGGCCGCCGTTACCATGGAAACTGCAAAATGTGAAAAATTTTTAAATGCTTCAAATTTAATGAAATTTGACAGAGATGTTTACGAGTGTATGTAGATTTGAAATTTGACTTTGGAATTTCCAAAATGGCCGCCGTTGCCATGGAAACAACAAAATGCAAAAATCTAGATTTGGTCCAATCTTTATGAAACTTGACAGTAATGTGACCTGTCATGTGTAGATATGCCATCCGACTTTGAAATTTCAAAATGGCTGCCGTTACCATGGAAACAGCAGAACAATGGTTGGGGCCGTTTTGGCGACTTTTGTGTTAGCATCCTAACACAGGATTACTTGTTATTATTATGGCACCCTCAACGGAGTTGGGGTGACATATTGTTATTCTACGTTTCTTTTTTTCTTATTATGTCACCCGATCGACAATGTCGGGTGACATATTCCTTTTCTTCTGTTTCTTTGTTATTATGTCACCCGATCGACAATGTCGGGTGACATATTGCTTTTCCTCCGTTTCTTTTTTTTTTTATTATTATTATTCTTCCACCTAATTTTGTCCGGCAGTTTTCTCAGAGCCTAATGCACCAATCTTAATGGCTGTTCACTATAACAAGGAACCCTGACTTACGAGTTGCAGTGCAACTTTGGCACTAAAAAGTGGATGCCATCACCATGGAAACCAAAGAAAGGTGAAAAAATAAAATTTTAGAGTTTGGTGGATTATTTGGATATGCATAAACTTAGAATCATGATATTTTAATACAATGTAGGTGCCCACTATATACTGGTTTTGTATGATTTTGGCAATCACTGGAACTACTATGTTGCCATGGAAACTACACCAAAAATTTCAAAAATATCAAAATGCTCAAAATTTAATGAAACTTCACAGTAATGATGAGCAACATTGGTAGATGTGGAATCTGGCGTTGGAATTTTAAAAATGTCTGCCGTTACCATGGAAACAATGCAAAACAGGTCAAAATGATCCAAAAACCTAAAAGTGGCATTTACTTTCTTAAAATGGTATGTCAAATCCATTGAAATTTTAATGGTATGTTCCCTCCCAAGTACCAATGTAGCACCTGTCATTAAATTTTGGGAATGGTCTCTGTTGCCATGGAAACCAGCAAAAATGTCAAAAATTTCCAAAAATTACAAAATGCTCCAAACTTTATGAAACTTAATATGATTCTTAACTGGCAAGTCTAGATGAGACTTTTCACTTTGGAATTTCCAAAATGGCCACCGTTGCCATGGAAACTGCAAAAATGTCAAAAATTTTTAAATGATCAAAAATGCTCTAAATGTTCTGAAAATTTACAGAAACATGTATAGCCATGCATATATAAGCATCCTGGTTTAAAAATTTTTGAAATGGCTGCCACTTAGTGGCAATGGGGGGAAGGGTGACATCCGCTATTACTTGCAATGGCAAATCTAGTTATGGCACCCTCAACGGAGTTGGGGTGACATATTGTTATTCTACGTTTCTTTTTTTTCTTATTATGTCACCCGATCGACAATGTCGGGTGACATATTGCTTTTCCTCTGTTTCTTTGTTATTATGTCACCCGATCGACAATGTCGGGTGACATATTGATTTTCCTCTGTTTCTTTGTTATTATGTCACCCGATCGACAATGTCGGGTGACATATTGCTTTTCCTCCGTTTCTTTTTTTATTATTATTATTATTATTCTTCCACCTTATTTTGTCCTGCAGTTTTCTTGGAGCCAATGGAACCAATCTTAATGATAGTTAACTATAATGAGGAACACAAAATTTCGGGTTGCAGTAGGTCTTAAGAACATTAAAATGGATGCCGTTACCATGGAAACGGAACAAATGTGAAAAATCCAGTTTTGGTTTTGGTGAATTATTTGGAGATGTTTAAACTTAGAATCATTATATTTTATACCATGAAGGTGCTGACTATATACTGGTTTTAGATGATTTTGGCACTCATTGGAACTACTATGTTGCCATGGAAACAACACCAAAAATTTCAAAAATATCAAAATGCTCAAATTTTTTAAACTTCACAGTAACGATGAGCAACATTGGTAGATGTGGAATTTGGTGTTGAATTTCAAAATGTCTGCCGTTACCATGGAAACAATGCAAAACAAGTCAAAATGCTCCAAAACCTAAAAGTAGCATTAACTTTCTTAAAATGGTAGGTCAAATCCTTTGAAACTTTGATGGTATGTTCCTCCCATGTACCAATGTGGCACCTGTCATTAAAATTTGGAAACGGTCTCTGTTACCATAGGAACTATCATAAATGTCAAAATTTTCAAAATTTCAAAATGCTTTAAAATTAATGAAACTTCATAGGATTGTTGACTGGCAAGTCTGGATGAGACTTTTGAAGTTGGAATTTCCAAAATGGCCACCGTTGCCATGGATACTGCAAAAATGTCAAATATTTTCAAAATGCTTTAAACTTAATGAAACGTGATATTATTGTTAACCGGATATTATAGATGAGTCTTTTGACTTTAAAATTTTCAAAATGGCTGCCGTTGCCATGGAAACGGCAAAAATGTGAAAATGTTGTAAATGCTCTGAATGAACTGAAAATTTACAGAAAGATGTATAGCCATGCATATACCTGATATATGTGCATTCACTGTTATTATTTTCTTTTTTAATGGGTGCCGCTTAGTGTCAATGTGGGGAAGGGTGACATCCGCTATTGCTTGCAATGGCAAATCTAGTTATTATTCTTATTCTTCCAATGATTTTTGTCCGGCAGTTTTTTTGGAGCCAATGGAACCAATCTTAATGATAGTTAAGTATAATGAGGAACACAAAATTTCGGGTTGCAGTAGGTCTTAAGAACAGAAAAAATGGCTGCCGTTACCATGGAAACGGAACAAATGTGAAAAAATCCAGTTTTTTGTTTTGGTGATTTTTTTGGATATGCTTAAACTCAGAATCAGTATATTTTAATATAATGTAGGTGCCCACTATATAGTGGTTTTGGATAATTTTGGCAATCATTGCAACTACTATGTTGCCATGGAAACTACACCAAAAATTTCAAAAATATCAAACTGATCCAAATTTAATGAAACTTCACAGTAACGATGAGCAACATTGGTAGATTTGCAATTTGGCGTTGGAATTTCGAAAATGTCTGCCGTTACCATGGAAACAATGCAAAACAGGTCAAAATGCTCCAAAAACCTAAAAGTAGCATTTACTTTCTTAAAATGGTAGGTCAAATCGATTGAAACTTTGATGGTATGTTCCCTCCCATGTACCAATGTGGTATCTGCCATTAAATTTTTGGAATGGTCTCTGTTACCATAGAAACCATCAAAAATGTCAAAAATTTCAAAATGCTCAAAAATTTATGAAACTTAATATGATTGATGACTGCCAAGTCTGGATGAGACTTTTGACTTTGGAATTTCCAAAATGGCCACCGTTGCCATGGAAACTGCAAAAATGTCAAAAAGTTTCAAAATGCTTTGAACTTAACGAAACTTGATATTATTGTTAACTGGCAAGTATAGATGAGGCTTTTGACTTTGAAATTTTCAAAATGGCTGCCGTTGCCATGGAAACGGCAAAAATGTGAACATTTTTAAAATGCTCTGAATGTACTGAAAATTTACAGGGGATGTATAGCCATGCATATATGTGTATTCACTGTTAAATTTTTTGAAATGGCTGCCGCTTAGTGGCAATGGGGGAAGGGTGACATCCGCTATTGCTTGCAATGGCAAATCTAGTTATTATTATGTCACCCGATCGACAATGTCGGGTGACATATTGCTTTTCCTCTGTTTCTTTATTATTATTATTATTATTCCACCTTTTTTGTCCGCCCGTTTTCTCATAGATTAGTAGACCTATTTTAATGAATGGGTACCACAATGAGGACCACCAACTCTAGTTGTGCAGGAACACTTTGGAATTTTTTAAATGGCCACCGTTACCATGGAAACTGCAAAAATGTAAACAAATTCCGAAAAGCTAAATCTTTCATTGATGGACCAATCCAAATGAAACTTTATGGAAATGTTGCCTGTAATGAGTGGAACCACTGACAATATTAAGAAGTTCCAAAATGGCTGCCATTGCCATGGAAATAGGCCAAAAGTTTAACATTGTCCCAATGGGAAAATCCATTAAAGTAGCATTTTCTCAAAGAATATAAGATCAAACCAAATGAAACTTCACTCATATGTAACATGCCATCAGTCAATGTGGCATGTGTCTTTGGAATTTTGGAAATGGTCAGCGTTACCATGGAAACAGCAAAAGTTTCAAAAAATTTCAAAATGCTCCAAACTTAATGAAAACATCTTCTAGATTATGCTAGAAGAGAAAAAAATATATAATTCAACGTGCTTCTATTCTATACAAAAATCGTGCTTTCATACCACATCTTCCTATATCTATTGGAAGAGAAAATCGCCACCGAGAGAGAGAGAAACACTAAGAGTACATATTAGTGACATTTCTGTACTTGCATTAAAGTACACATCCGTGAATCACACACCTGCTAAAATATACACATTAGCTGAAATCAATCGATGAACGTGTAATTTAATTGTACAAGATAAGATACATGTATCGTGTGATACGCGAGCTATTAAAGAACAGAAATGAACAGTGAGTATGCCGCTCTGTCAATATATACACATGTTGTCTGTCCAAGGTCCCCTCTAAAAAGAATATAAATATGCTAAGTCCACGATAATATACTTGCGCATCACGTGACGCCACGTTCTTCCTCGCGCGCGGGTCTAATTTTAGATTCTACAGAATTCCCAAACTATGTATAGAACTCAAACTTATTCTACCTTATTCTACGGGAAGAGAAAACAGGGGTGGGGGAATGAAAGACATGCCACTTCCAGCATGTATAATAGATGTGCCATTTGACTTTGGTACACTCAAAATAGTTGCTGCTACTGTGACAATGTCCAGTACAGGGTGACATCCTTCGCTATGGCTTGCAATAGCAAATCTAGTTATTCTTCCACCTTTTTTTGTCCGGCAGATTTTTTGGAGCCAATGGAACCAATCTTAATGATAGTTCACTATAATGAGGAACACAAAATTTCGGGTTGCAGTAGGTCGTTACCATGGAAACGGAACAAATGTGAAAAAATCCAGTTTTTGGTTTTGGTGAACTATTTGGATATGCTTAAATTTGGAATCATTATATTCTAATACACTGTAGGTGCCCACTATATACTGGTGTTGGATGATTTTGGCAATCATTGGAACTACTTTGTTGCCATGGGAACTACACCAAAAATTTCAAAAATATCTAAATGCTCCAAACTTAATGAAACTTCACAGTAACGATGAGCAACATTGAAAGATGTGGCATTTGTAGTTAGAATTTCCAAAATGGCTGCTGTTACCATGGAAACAATGAAAAAAGGTCAAAGTGCTCCAAAAACTTCAGGGTTTGGTGAATAATTTTGGTATGCTTTAACTTAAAATCATCAAATTTTTATACAATATAGTTGTCCATTATATAATGATTTTGACAACCATTGGAACTACTATGTTACCATGGATACAGGAGCAAAAATTTCAAAAATTTCAGAATGCTTCAAACTTAATGAAACTTCACAATAATGTTGACTGTCATGTGTGGAAGCGGCAATTGGTGTTGGAATTTCCAAAATGGCTGCTGTTACCATGGAAACAAGGCAAAAAAGGAAAAATTATGCATAAAATTTGTAAATCCGCTAAATGTTCTAAAAAATTACAGAAAGATGTATAGCCATCAGTAGATATGTGCATTTACATTTTAAAATTTTAAAACTTGCTGCAATCTAGTGGCAATGGGGGAAGGGTGACATCCGCTATTGCTTGCAATGGCAAATCTAGTTATGGCACCCTCAACGGAGTTGGGGTGACATATTGTTATTCTACGTTTCTTTTTTTCTTATTATTATGGCACCCTCAACGGAGTTGGGGTGACATATTGTTATTGTTCGTTTCTTTTTCTTCTTCTTATTATTATTATTATATTTATTCTTCCACACTTTTTTGTCCATGCTATTTCTCAGAATTGGCTTGAACAATATTGATGGAACTATACCATAATGTAGACCACTATATGAAATTGTGCAGCGGGGTATGGCATCATCAAGATGGCTGCCGTTACCATGGAAACAGAACAAATGTAAAAAATAAAATTTTAGTTTTTGGCGAATATTTTGAGAATGCCTGAACTTAAAATCATCAAATTTATATATATTGTTGGTGTCCACTATATACAGGTTTTACACGATTCTGAGAATCTTTGGAACTACTATATTGCCATGGAAACTAAATATGTTCAGCATTAAACCCTATGGGAAAAATCTTAAAGTAGCATTTACACTCTTAACATGGTATATCAAACCATTGAAACTTTAATGGTATGCTCCTTATCATGTGCCAATGTGGTAGGTGTCTTTGGAATTTTGGAAATGGTCACCGTTACCATGGAAACAGCAGAAATGTCCAAAAATTTCAAAATGCTCCAAACATTCTAAAAATTTACAGAAATGTTAAGTGGCACATCAAGAGTTGGTAATCGACTTTGGAATTTCCAAAATGGCTGCCGTTTCCATGGAAACAACAAAAAATTTCAAAATGCTCCAAAATTTATGAAACTTTACAACAATGTTAATAGACATCTGTAGATGCACTCTTTGACTTTGGAATTTTCAAAATGGCTACCGCTCACCTGGCAATGGGGGAAGGGTGCCATCCGCTATTGCTTGCAATGGCAAATCTAGTTTTTATTATTTTTCTTCCACGCATTTTGTCCGTGCGAGTTCTTGGAATCCAATTGACCAATGTTGATGGAACTCTACTATAATGAGGAACCCCATGTGAAGTTGTGCACCTTGCTATGGAATGGTAAAAAATGGCCGCCGTTTCCATGGAAACAGCAAAAATGCGAAAAAAATCAAAGTGTTCCAAACTGGAAGAAACTCCACAGGAATGGTAACTGGCATGTGCTGATTTGCAGTTTGACTTTGGAATTTTCAAAATGGCTGCCGTTACCATGGAAACAGCTAAAATATCAAAAATTCTAACTCTTTCAGTATGAGACCCAACTGGATGAAACTTTATGAAAATGTTACCCAGTCTGCTAAGATGTCAAGACAATATTTGGATATTCCAAAATGGCCGCCGTTGTCATGGAAACTGGGGGCAAATTTTACATTTACCCTATGGGAAAATGCATAAAATCAGCATTTTCTCAAAGAGTATTTCACCAAAGTCAATGAAACTGTAATGATATATAACATGACATGTGGCAATGAGATGTCTGCTTTTAGAATTTTTGAATTATCTATTGTAACCATGGAAACAGCAATAATGTCCAAAATTTCAAAAATAATCAAATTGCTGCAAACTGGATGAAACTTTACAGAAATGGTTACTGGCATGGACAGAGTTGCATTTTGAAGTTGGAATTTTCAAAATGGCCGCCGTAACCATGGAAACAGCAAAAATGTCAAAAATTTCAAAATGCTCCAAACTTAATGAAACTTTACAAAAATGATAATTTGCATGTGTAGATGCGCTCTTTGACTTTGGAATTTTCAAAATGGCTGCCGCTCGCCTGGCAATGGGGGAAGGGTGCCATCCGTTATTGCTAGCAATTACAAATCTAGTTATTATGGCACCCTCAACGGAGTTGGGGTGACATATTGTTATTCTACGTTTCTTTTTTTCTTATTATTATTTATTATGTCACCCGATCGACAATGTCGGGTGACATATTGCTTTTCCTCTGTTTCTTTATTATTATTATTATTATTATTCCACCTTTTTTGTCCGCCCGTTTTCTCATAGATTAGTGGACCTAATTTAATGAATGGGTACCACAATGAGGACCACCAACTCTAGTTGTGCAGGAACACTTTGGAATTCTTTTAATGGCCACCGTTACCATGGAAACTGCAAAAATGTAAAAAAATTCCAAAAAGCTAAATCTTTCATTGATGAACTAATCCAAATGAAACTTTATGGAAGTGTTTGCCTGTAATGAGTGGAACTACTGACAATATTAAGAAGTTCCAAAATGGCTGCCATTGCCATGGAAACAGGCCAAAAGTTTAACATTGTCCCAATGGGAAAGTCCACGATAATATACTTGCGCATCACGTGACGCCACGTTCTTCCTCGCGCGTGGGTCTAATTTTAGATTCTAAAGAATTCCCAAACTATGTATAGAACTCAAACTTATTCTACCTTATTCTAAGGGAAGAGAAAAAACAGGGGGGGGGGGGGTCAAAGACATGCCAATTCCAGCATGTATAATAGATGTGCCATTTGACTTTGGTACACTCGAAATAGTTGCTGCTACTGTGACAATGTCCAGTACAGGGTGACATCCTTCGCTATTGCTTGCAATAGCAAATCTAGTTAAGTCGCCAAAACGGAGTTTTGGAGACTTATTGTTTTTGTCCCGTTTCTTATTATTATTATTATTATTATTCTTATTCTTCTTTTTCTAAACCCTTAAACTGTCCTACCATTTTCTTGGAAGCAGTAGAGGATGGAAACTTTATATTTTTTCTGGGTATGGGTCTGCATTATGGGGGTTGCAGAACCCAATGTCCATGATACCAGGGTGTCATCTTGGCATAATTAAGGGGGCTCAAAGATGGGTGGGGTCAAATTTATTTTACATTTCTTAAATTTGCTACTGTATATAGAGTAGATGGAATTATGATTACTTTTATGAATATTAAGGACACATGTCTGCTTCAACATGGAACTTTTTTATTTCATTAGGGGTCTCCTTGGCATAATTTAAGGGGTGAATTTTCATGGAACATTCTAGAACATCAGTGTTGAATTAATTCTAGAGACATAACATGTTATATGATGGTATATTATAATGGGTAGCACCATATGCAACAGCACTTTGACTTTGGAATTTTAAAATGGCCATGGTTACCATGGAAACAGCAAAATGTGAAAAATATCAAAATGCTTCAAACTTAATGAAACTTAACACAAATGTTGATATATAGCATATATAGATGTATCATTTGACTTTAGAATTTCAAAATGACCGCCGTTACCATGGAAACTGCAAAATGTGAAAATTTTAAAATGCTTCAAACTTAATAAAACTTTACACAAATGTTACCTGGCATATGTAGAAGTGGTATTTGACTCTGAAATTTCCAAAATGGCCGCCGTTACCATGGAAACTGCAAAATGTGATTTTTTAAATGCTTCAAGCTGAATGAAACTTTACACAAATGTTAACTAGCATATGATGATGTGCTATTTAACTTTGAATTTCAAAATGGCTGCCGCTACCATGGATACCGCAGAAAAATGATTGGGGTCCGTTTTATGACTTTTGTGTTAGCATCCTAACACAGGATTACTAGTTTTTATTATTTTTCTTCCACGTTTTTTGTCCAGCTGATATCTTGGAACTTTATGAACCAATGGTGTTGGTACTATACCATAATGTTACCCAGCATGTGCAGATGTGCAAACAGGGTATGGCATATTCAAGATGGCGGCCGTTGTCATGGAAACTGACAAAATGTGAAAATTTTTCAAAATTCTAAATCTTTCATTATAAGACCCAAGTGGATGAAACTTTATGGAAGTGTTACCTGATATGCCTAGATGTGCATGCAATATTAAGAAGTTCTAAAATGGCCGCCATTGTCATGGAAACAGGGCGAAAGTTTAACATTGAGCCTATGGGAAAATATATAAAAGCTGCATTTTCTTAAAGAATATTACATATTTATCAATGAAACTGTATTGATATGTAACATGGCATGTGGCAGTGTGGTGTCTGCTTTTGAAATTTTGGAAATTTCTATCGTTACCATGGGAACATAAAAATTTCAAAATTTCATAATGCTCAAACTTTCTGAAAATTTACAGTAATGGTAACTGGCATATGTAGATACGATATTTGACTTTGGAATTTCCAAAATGGCCGCCGTTACCATGGAAACAGCAAAATGTCCAAAATTTCAATATGCTCCAAACTCAATGAAACTTTACCAAGTTCATTGATTTTAGGATTTTCAAAATGGCTGCCGCTCGCCTAGCAAAGGGGAAGGGTGCCATCCGTTATTGCTAGCAATTACAAATCTAGTTAAGTCGCCAAAACGGAGTTTTGGAGACTTTATTTTTGTCCCGTTTCTTATTATTATTATTATTATTAAGTCGCCAAAACGGAGTTTTGGAGACTTATTGTTTTTGTCCCGTTTCTTATTATTATTATTATTATTATTATTCTTATTCTTCTTTTCTAAACCCTTAAACTGTCCTACCATTTTCTTGGAAGCTATAGAGGATGGAAACTTTATATAATCTGGGTATGGGTCTGCATCATGGGGTTTGCAGAACCCAATGTTCATGATACCAGGGTGTCATCTTGGCATAATTAGGGGCTCAAAGATGGGTGGGGTCAAATTTATTTTACATTTCTTAAATTTGCTACTGTATGTAGAGTAGATGGAATTATGATTACTTTTATGAATATTAAGAGACACATGTCTGCTTCAACATGGAACTTTTTATTTCAGTAGGGGTCTCCTTGGCATAATTTGAGGGGGTGAATTTTCATGGAACATTCTAGAACAATAGTCATGTGATTAGTCATGTGATAGTGTTGAATTATTCCTATGTACTTTTATGTTATATAATGATAGATTATTACAGGTAGCACCATATGTAGCTGTAATTCGACTTTGGAATTTTAAAATGGCCGCCGTTACCATGGAAACTGCAAAATGTGAAAATTTTAAAATGCTTCAAATTTAATGAAATTTTACAGATATGTTAACGAGTGTATGTAGATTTGAATTTGACTTTGAATTTCCAAAATGGCCGCCGTTGCCATGGAAACAACAAAATGCGAAAAATCTAGATTTGGTCCAATCTTTATGAAAGTTGACAGTAATGTTACCTGTCATGTGTAGATGTGCCATCCGACTTTGAATTTTCAAAATGGCTGCCGTTACCATGGAAACTGCAAAATGTCAAAAATTCAAAATGCTTAAAACTTAATGAAACTTTACACAAATGTTGACTGTCTTATGTAGATGTGGCATTTGACTTTGAATTTCCAAAATGGCCACCGTAACCATGGAAACACGAATGCCTAAATTTGAAAATTGGTCCAATTTTATGAAACTTGTAAGTAATGTGACCTGTCATGTGTAGATGTGCTATCCGACTATGAAATTTCAAAATGGCTGCCGTTACCATGGAAACAGCAGAACAATGGTTGGGGCTGTTTTGGCGACTTTTGTGTTAGCATCCTAACACAGGATTACTTATTATTATTATTATTATTATTATTATTATTATTATTCTTAACCCTAATTTGTCCGACCATTTTCTTCCAAGCCTTAAATGATGGAAACTTTATATTTGGTATGATGTTGGGGTAGTATCCCTAGGGTGCATTCACTATTTTTATTTCAAATGGGGTCAACTTGGCACTTTTGGGGGCCGGAAGATGGGTGGGGTCATTTTTCGACTATTGATTCGCTACTGGTAGAACCTTCAAGTTTTGTGTAATACAAGAGACCGATGTCCAGGTGTCCATTCCACATTTTTATTTCAGCCCGGGGTTATCTTGGCATTATTTTAGGGGTCAATTTTCATGGAACATTCTAGAACAATAGTCATGTGATTAGTCATGTGATAGTGTTGAATTATTCCTATGTACTTTTATGTTATATAATGATAGATTATTACAGGTAGCACCATATGTAGCTGTAATTCGACTTTGAATTTTCAAAATGGTCGCCGTTACCATGGAAACTGCAAAATGTGAAATTTTTTAAAATGCTTGAAATTTAATGAAATTTTACAGAGATGTTAACGAGTGTATGTAGATTTGGAATTTGACTTTGAATTTCCAAAATGGCCGCCGTTGCCATGGAAACAACAAAATGCGAAAAATCTAGATTTGGTCCAATCTTTATGAAACTTGACAGTAATGTGACCTGTCATGTGTAGATGTGCCATCCGACTGTGGAATTTTCAAAATGGCTGCCGTTACCATGGAAACTGCAAAAATGTCGAAAAATTCAAATTGCTTCAAACTTAATGAAACTTTACACAAATGTTGACTGTCTTATGTAGATGTGGCATTTGACTTTGGAATTTCCAAAATGGCCACCGTAACCATGGAAACATGAATGCCTAAATTTGAAAATTGGTCCAATTTTTATGAAACTTGTAAGTAATGTGACCTGTCATGTGTAGATGTGCTATCCGACTTTGAAATTTCAAAATGGCTCCCGCTACCATGGAAACCGCAGAACAATGGTTGGGGGCCGTTTTATCGACTTTTGTGTTAGCATCCTAACACAGGATTACTTGTTATTATTATTATTCTTAACCCTAATTTGTCCGACCATTTTCTTCCAAGCCTTAAATGATGGAAACTTTATATTTGGTATGATGTTGGGGTAGTATCCTAGGGATGCATTCACTATTTTTATTTCAAATGGGGTCAACCTTGGCACATTTTGGGGGCCGGAACATGGGTGGGGTCATTTTTGACTATTGATTCGCTACTGGTAGAACCTTTAAGTTTTGTGTAATACAAGAGACCGATGTCCAGGTGTCCATTCCACATTTTTATTTCAGCCCGGGGTCATCTTGGTATTATTTAAGGGGTCAATTTTCATGGAACATTCTAGAACAATAGTCATGTAATTAGTCATGTGATAGTGTTGAATTATTCCTATGTACTTTTATGTTATATAATGATAGATTATTACAGGTTGCACCATATGTAGCTGTAATTCGACTTTGAATTTTAAAATGGCCGCCGTTACCATGGAAACTGCAAAATGTGAAAATTTTTTAAAATGCTTCAAATTTAATGAAATTTTACAGAGATGTTAACGAGTGTATGTAGATTTGGAATTTGACTTTGGAATTTTCAAAATAGCCGCCGTTGCCATGGAAACAACAAAATGCGAAAATGCGAGATTCAATAAGGTATGCTTATAACATTTTGATAACTCAAAATGTGTTTACTCCCTATTTGGAAAAGTTTCCCAGGAAAATATATCTTAACACATATACTAGTATATAAAATTTCTTTCGGTCCCGACATGAAAAAATATAAAACAATTCAATTGAGAAAACTAACGGCCTAATTTATAACAAAACAATTTACGAAAAACAAATATGACAGACATGAACCAACGACAACCACTGAACTATAGACTTGGGACAGGCACCTAAAGAATGTGGCGGGGTTAAACATGTTTGTTACTTTTATTATTCTTCCCTTAGTTTATTTATTTTGAATTTACATTGTATCATAGGTCAAATTTATTTGTTCAGTGTATGTTCAATGGTGTTACTATGTCCTTTGATTGAGTTAAGCTATTTCAGTTGATATTTTATAGTGTGTCTTTCTATGTTGTGATGTTACACTATTGTTTCAGAAAAAGGGTGAAGGTTTGGTACCATTAAAACGTTTAAACCCGCTGCATTTGTTTGCACCTGTCCTAAGTCAGGAATCTGATGTTCAGTAGTTGTCGTTTGTTGATGTGGTTCGTAAGTGTTTCTCGTTTTTATATAGATTAGACCGTTGGTTTTCCCGTTTGAATGGTTTTACACTAGTAATGTTTGGGGCCCTTTATAGCTTACTGTTCGGTGTGAGCCTAGGCTCCGTGTTGAAGACCGTACTTTGACCTATAATGGTTTACATTTATAAATTTTGACTTGGATGGAGAGTTGTCTCATTGGCACTCATACCACATCTTCTTATATCTATTGTGAGCGTTCAACCCTCCCCCTTACCTGGGACAGTGGTGTAACAGCACAACATAAGAACAGACTATAAAAATCAGTTGAAAAAAGCTTAACTCATCAGATCGATACAACGAAAAACGTCAAACAAAACCACTGATAGGACGTGGCAGGGTATATATCTATCCCTCATCCTTAAGAAAAAAGACACTAAGAACAGATCTCAAGAGTACTCGCAGTTACTTACAGCTACTTCAAAGCCAATGACAATTAATAAAAAAATCATGTATCTAAGACTAAAATATCAATCAGTACACATCCAATGGATTTAGTGTAAAGACGTTATTAACAGTCAGAGAAAAACATGACCATGTGCAATGCCAAAAAATAGGTATCGACAGCTTGTAGTACCGTGAAAGTACATATGTACAATATTTAGTATGGTTTTAATTTACTGATAACAAAATCATATTTATACCAATAAAAACAATTTTCAAAGATTTAATTACAGTGTTGAATAGGTTACCTTTTATAACAAGTGAAACTGCGAGCTACTGCTCACTGATGATACCCCCGCCCAAATACTTGACGGTAAACTGGAAGTTGTTGAGTTATAAATCTGAAAACGCATCACACGGTATAGCTGACTTATATAAACCCTGAATCCAAATTTCAGAAATCCTTATGATGCAGTTCCTGAGAAAACTGCGACGAAAAATATTCATGGGACGGACGGACGGACGGACGGACAGACAGAGGTAAAACAGTATACTCCCACTTTTTTAAAGCGGGAGTTAATAAGTTTATTTAAAGGATTGATAAGTTTACCCGGGTCGTATCTAAATTTGCGGGTTCGGTTAACAACATCACCGTAAAATTTAGGATGTGCTATTCCGTTTGAAATAATTTTTTTCTACAGGTACAGCCAAACTTGCAAAACAAATCTTTGTATCTATGGAAAAATTTAGTAGAGTTTTTAAGTAATTTGTGGTAACGAAATACCTGACTTAATAATTTACTAGTAATACATAGATTACGCTCATTGAAATCCAAAACGTCACTACAGACACGAGCGTAGCGAACGAGTTGGGATATATAAACACCGTGAAGACGGTGCCAAAGGAACATCACCGTCCAAAAAAGGAAATTTAACAATAAGGAAAGAAAAATCATCCCTTTTGTCGTAAATTTTTGTGTAAATTTTCTGGTGAAATACTGAAACATCTAAATCTGGGAAATCATGCATAGAAATACAAATATCGATGTGCTCAAAGTAGCTAATTCTGTAATCTCCATATATAGATCTTTCTTTCCGTACAATGTGCACAATTTAATGAGAAATAAAACAAATTCGAGGTAATGTTCACTCACTCTGGTCATCATTTCGACGTGCATTTTTTCTTATTTCTCTTTTAATCTGGAACTGTTGCAGAAAATATTACATCTCACAATTGAAAATAGTAATTTGTGGTTTTATATTCTACAAATTCATACAAATTAAGAATAAATAAAAATGAACACTAAATTTCCTCTGTCTGTATGTGGTCCATCATAGTATTGGATATTAGATACTATTGAGGCGAAACATTTTTTGCCGGGATACTTTAGACACAGGGGAGTTGTACTTCTACTATTAATATTTAAGGTTAAACATATTCTCAATACTCTTCAACTTCGTACTGTATTTGGCCTTTTAAACTTTTTTGATTCGAGCGTCACTGATGAGTCTTATGTAGACGAAACGCGCCTCTGGCGTACTAGATTTTAAGCCTGGAATCTATGAGAATATTATAATAGATAGAGATAAACGGTATACAGCAAAAATGTTCAAGAAAGTAAGATCTAGAAATAAGTCAACAGGACCAAAATTGTCCATTGACCCCTTAAGGAGTTATTGCCCTTTAAAGTCAATTTTCACAATTTTTTTGAAATTTTTGTTATCTTTTACACAAATCTTCTCGTGAAATTACTAAACCAAGGTAAACCATACTTGATCTAAATCATTCTTAGGGTATCTAGTTTAACAAATGTATCCAAGATGGCCGCCATGACTAAAAATTGAACATAGAGGTAAAATGCAGTTTTGGGCTTATATCTCTGAAGCTAAAGCATTAAGAGGAAATCTAACAGGGTTAAACTGTTCATTAGGTCATCATGACCAAAATTGTCAATTGACCTCTTAAGGACTTATTGCCCTTTATAGTAAATTTTTCACTAATTTCGTAAATTTTATTTTAATCTTTTACAAAAATCTTCTCCTCTTAATCTACTTGGCCAAATGGAATTAAACTTGGCCACAGTTATTATTAGAGTATTTTGATTGAAAAATGTATCCGATGACCCTGCCCTTCAACCAACATGGTCCCCATTGGTAAAAATAAAACATAGGGGTTTACTATAGAAGTCTATGGGTAAATGTAAAAAAAACAATTTCAAATGGTCACAACTTGAAAACTTATTTAAATAATAATAAGGGGTCTTCAGTAACTATTGTAAGACTACAATGGGATGACTTGATTTTTTTTCCAGGGGGTACAATTTTTTCAGGGGGTGGGGAGGGGTGCTAGAATTATTCAGGGTTACTTTTTCTATAACCCATTATTATATCTTTTCTTTCAGCATACTTATATTGGATGAATGCCCCCCAGACCCTGCGCGTTAGTTGGGGCCAGGGGAACCCCTGCCCAAATGTTTTTGAAGGGTGTTCCATAAAACATTTAAAGGCATTTTCAGCATTCATTATACAGGCCCTTGGTGAAATAAATTTTGGAGCGCAGGAAAGGAAATTTTTTATTTTTTGTTAATTATCTTGAATATCATTATAGATTGAGATATACTGTAAACAGCAAAAATATCAAGCAAAGAAAGATCTACAAATAAGTTAACATGACCAATTAGCAATTGACATCTTATTGGTGTTATTGTCTATTAAAGTTATTTTCTGCAATTTATTGGTATTTTTTGTAAACCTTTTTAAAAATCTTCTGCTTTTAATTTAACTACTGGGCCAAATTAAACCAAACTTGGCCTCAATTATTATTAGGGTATCTATATGATTTCCAAAACCACAGTAGATCAGGTCAGCAACACAGGCTCTTGAGAGCCTCTAGTTAACTATTCTGCCGGCTATCCGGAACAATAGACATCCCGTATTTAATATTTACACACGCTTCGTGAAATCAAGTTAATCCATTTATAATAAAAACCTGAAAAAAGAACTCTAACCTTAACCAAATAGTAAGAATATATTTTATAAATAAAAGGAGTTATGGTATATACGTACATGAGATGACAAATAACGACATCTAGTCCTGTTATGGTCGTATTACATTTCCGAATATTTTTTTAAACTCGCATCTTCACTTTTCCGCACAAACGTTTATTACAAAGTCGCATAAAAGTATATACTATTTTCCTGCAAGTTACCTGTTCAATTGCATAACATTTTCGTTAATGAAAGATATACATAATTGTAATATAATGAATGTATATTCCGGTTGTCTGAACCTCCGAAATATTTAGAAAATAGAAAAAATAAGAAGATGTATTATGATTGTCAATGGGTCATCAATACACTAGAAACAAAAACAAAAAACAACAACAAAAAAATACGTAAATTATCAGCATTTTTTGTAAAATACAGGGGAGGATCCAGGCATTTTTAAAAGGGGGTTTCAACTCAGGATAAAGGGAGGGGGTTCCAACCATAAGTCACCATTCTAAAGCATTGATCGCCAAAAAAGGGTGGTGCCAACCCCCGGACCCCTTGGATGAGCCACTGAAATACCAGACATCAGCCTATTTGATGAAGGTGCGATAGAAATTTTCTACCTTGGTTTTCTTACCATTTGGTGTGACAGTATTCGTCAACATCATTTTTGTTTTTAAATTTAACCAAAAGAAATGAATTAGATTTTCCAATAGTTTTATTTCCCCCTAAACGACGAGACATTGGTGTTTCTTAACTTAACAATTATTTCCTTTATTTGTTTGATACAATTATCAGAAGGATTATTTTCAATTCTTCGTCTGCAGGGACGATACGGGTCTCCATTTTCTCATCGGAATTCCCGACTCCTTCTGACAACAAACAGCAAATTTATCAACTTCAGTCTCATCCACTGCTTTCTTCAAAATGACTGCTAGTGCATGATAATATTCTTGTTATTCTTTACACAACATTACATAGTCAATTACAGTTTTTCTTCATGCACATTTTCATTACATGCCCTTTTGTCATCATGCATGTACAGCACTAATAAACGTGTCCGATAAATTTATCTCAGTTTAGGTAGTTATATATATAGTTTGATACTCATCTTAATTTTAGCGTTTGCCATATTATGAGTAACAGCATACAAAGGAAAAATTGCTGTGACATGGGTTTCTAAAGTCTCAAATTTATCCTCTGTGCTTGCTTTTAAGCAACACGTGCTATTACTTTATTTACAGCTTGATCATTACCAAGCAGCAAATAATACTTAAAATTTATATTTAAAGTTCATGATACGTTTGCAAATTGCCGTGTTACAATCTAAAAAAATATGAGTAATTTCATTGTTTGTACCTCAAAATGAAATCAACGTCCTACAATTGGTTGAATTTCCATTATTTAGGACATTGTTAAACAGTCACAACGTTTTGATATACGGTTTTGAAAATAATACCCAAAATGCATTAAATTCTGAAACGGCGAATTTTGACAAATATAAGCTTCATACTAAAGATAACTATTACGGTGTTAAAAAAATAAAAAAAGTTAAAAACAAATAACATTGTGATTACTTTTTTCCAAGACTAAATTTTATACGAGTTGAAAAGTAATAAAAGAATACTTACCGGTTTAGATTCGACTCTTTCTGCTTTTTTTTCACTCTCAATTTTTCCAATTCTTTGTTTAATGTAAAAATTTCGTTGTTCAACATTTTTTCTCTTTTCACTCTTTCTTGTTCATTTGATTGTAGTACATCGTTTAGTTTTCTTGTATCCTTTGTTCTTTCTTCAAGTTTTCTTAAATAAATGCACATCATTATTGTATTTTCATTAGGGCGAACGATATCTGACTTGTTTATTTTGTTGCATTAAGTTAATATGTACCATATTTTGGACGAAAGCAAGAAAAACCTTAGTTTATATGATGGAATATTATGACATAACACAATCTCTTGTAAATACGTATACTAGTATGTGATTTAGTATTATTTTGTTTATTTAGAAACTTTTCTTGATTTAACTTTAGCAGGAACGCTCAAACCTATCATCAAAAACATACCTTGGTTATTGAAATTAATTCGAGATTTTTTTCAGTCTTTAGTTTTCTATGTTGTGTTTTGTATACTGTGATTTATCTTTTGGTCCGTTTTGTTTTCCATGGCGTTGTCAGTTTATTTTCGACTTATGTCCCACCGGTATCTTTCGCCTCTCTTTTGTAAAATTGCACCATTCTTCAAAATTTGTATTTTGACTCGTCAATGAAATTACGACTTAATGTTATAAGCCTGATGTTCTGGTTTGAAGTTAAATGAAACTAAACCCATATTACCTGAATCTGTCTATGGTAGGTATTTTCGTCGACTTATTTTAAATATTAGATGTGTTTATACTGATAATGAATAAAGCCGAAATAAAAGGAGTGATATCACAAGTTTGAGAACCATTAGAGTAACATTTGCCGCAGGAAGTTAAAATTGTTTTTTATTTCATTCTTTTAATTGCAAAAAGATATTTCATTATTTTGAAAAAAAGTTATAGATTCTGTATAAAATAACATTATGATTTGGTTTCTTTCTCATTGCATAAATGTTTGTGAAGAAATGTGGACATTTAAAAGATAAAAAAAGTCAATTTGTTATTTGCATTTTACGTTAAAAAAAGTCCTATTGTATGTTTTGCTGAAAAACAAATTTTAATCTGAGATCATTGTCAATACAATTAATCACATTAACACATTTTATGACAGGACTGTAACGTTGTTTTTGTTCGAAAAGTGTTTTATGCAGTGTTTCTATGCAAAGGCCGTCAAGCCCTATATCTGCCAAGGTGAACTAACATATGCTTCAAGTCAGTTGTAATTTTGTTTTGATCTGTAAGACGGTGACGGGAATTAATTTCTCTTCAAACTCACATACAATCTATAATATATGTGTCATAATGAAAAACTACAACTCTTTCACCTTCTCTTCCAAAAATGAATGTAATCGCTCCATCCAGTGACGCCTGAGTAGTCATCACATGTAATAAACTTATATGTTATGCGTCTGCGTTCAGCCTGCATTACTTGGAATTAAAATTAAAATGTTTATATCTGCTTTACAAGTAAGGTTGCGGTTTTTTTTAACTCTTAATTGAATGTGCATGTACTTTACAAATCACATGTGTTCCTCAACTTGATATTTTATAGATTATAAAAGAGTGGCGGACGATACGAATGTGATATTCAAACTCATAAGACTTTTTAAAAGTTCGAGGTGTTATACCGCACAAGATTTCTACGGATTTCTTCAATGAGAAAAAATATAGCAAAACCAAAATAATACTGTAATGAATTTAATTGTGCGTAACGTAACGTTATACTTTAGTGTTCAGTATGTAACGTCGCATCCTTTGTTTCTTTATGTTATGCGTTCATATATAGATTCTAATATACGTCCCACTGTTATACTTGTTGTCTTGTACATTCCTAAGTTATTTCATTGGTGATGAGGGTAAAAGAAGATTGAGAGAAGAGATCTGTAGGCATAAAGTAGAAAAATAGCTGAAAGAATGACATTTGTGACAGAAAAGTGAAATTTGAAACATTTACTGTTCACACCGTCGGAGGATCATCTCACCACGGGAAGTCAGTGGGAGGAATGACTATAAGCAATAGAAAATGAATTCCGATATTTTCTCATTAAAGATCCCGAAGACAAATAGGACGCAATGATTATTTACGGAGGTAAAGAGATTTCAAGATTAGAGAGAAGTACACCTGACTCCATAGACAGACGCATGGATTTGTATGAGAAGTTGAAGAAGAAACTGAATGATTATTTTGCTCCAAAGAAAAAGAATAATTATGCAGGATTTGTATTTCTGAAAATGAGACCGAGAAATGGAGAATCAACAGTGGCTTACGCGGCACGACTACGAGAGAGAGCTGCTGATTTTGAGTTTGAAAATCAAGATGACAGAATTTTAGAACACATAATTCAAACTACAGATAATGAATCGCTAATCGATTAACAAAAAGTGGACACTTGATCAAATGTTACAAGACGTGCACCAACTAGAAGATACGACATTGCAGAAACATGACATGAGAGATTTAAATGCAACAACAAGAGTGAGAAAAAAACAAACGTGTCGAACTATGGGGAAAACAAAGAAATAACGGCATGCAAAATAGACAGAAAACACACATAATGAGACACGAAAGGAGAAATGATTGTAATTATTGTGGAAAAACACATTCATTTGAACGACGTGAAGATTGTGGAGCTTACGGAAAATGGTGTGACAAATGTCAGAAATGGAATCATTTTGCTGTAGTTTGCAAATCGAAAATGACATCCATAAACCAGAGAAATGACCAATTTCGGGATCAACGACACATTAAAAGAAATCAAGGAAGGAATGTTAGAAAAACAATTGAAAACACAAGCAAAGAAGAATATTCAGAATATAAGTTTTGCGGAAGTACAGCGAATAATTGGGAAGCAGTTAAAGAAATAAATGTACATCAAATTAGAGACAAAGCAAGAAAAGTACCAGTTAAGATGAACGATGTACAAGTGAAAATAGAACCAGATAGTAGAGCCAACGTCAATGTAATGGATGAGTATCAGTACAGAGCATACATAAGAAGAGCTAAAGATGGAACGGAATTATTAGAAAGCAAAATGATATTGAGTACTTTACAAAACAGTTTACTAGAAAATGGAGAATTAATTACAACAGTGAGAAATGCAAAACGAGGGATAAAAACAAAAATAATTGTGATTTAAGGAAAAATTAATTAATCACCTCTGATATATGAATGAAAACACTAATTGAATTAGGCATGCTACAAATAAAAGGAGATGGAACATTAAAAGAGCCAAACGAATTAAGAATTCGGGGTGGAAATGTAATATTTGTACATAAAAGACCAGATATAACGAACAGAGAAGTGAGGACTAAATTAGACCACGTACGGAACAGCAGTAAAATCGAAAACATGAAAATGGAGATCACACAAAGAGACAAGGAATACAAACAACGGTTTTTAAATAAACATTCACAGAAAAGGAAGTACAACAAACATTCATTTAAAGTCAGTGACCGTGTCTTTTCCAAGCAAGATAAATGAAATAAATGGTCAACTGCGTATGAACTTGAACCGTATATCATATACAAAACATCAGGCTCAAGCATAAGAGCTCAGCGAAAGTCAGACGGAAGAAAAGTGTTTCGTGATTCTTCACACTTCAAACTCGCAAATAACATTGACATTCCAAACTCAAATGATAACTGGCGAGTTCGAATATTGATGCACACTATGCCGAATGGAGATAAACACATGGCTGCATCAGGACGAAGACAGATCCAAACCAAAAGAGCACCTGCTAAATTTAGTGACTGTGTAATGTGATATTAGACAATAAATATGATAAGTGAAATATGGACTGCAAAGTTAAAACTTTTATTTTGAACATTAATTAAGTCAACAGTACTTTATTTGAAATGAATGATCAGAACTTTTGAATTTATTACGCGTAATGTAACGTTTATACTTTAGTGTTCTGTATATAACGTCACATCCTTGGTTAATTCATGGTATGCGTTCATATATAGATTATGATATACGTTCCACTGTTAATCTTGTTGTCTTATACATGCCGAGAGAGAGAAGTTAGATAATGATTCCATACTTGCGTATTACTGATCACGTGATTCCACAGTTCTTGGAAAATAAAAGTTTTTTTAAAAGTATTAAAACTTACTGAGATAGATCTTCTACTTTCTTTTCTTTGTCTTGTAATTCATTTCTCAATTTGCAAATGTGTTCCTCTAATATTTTATCGTTCTTTTCTTTCTCCTTTAACTTTTCAGATATCTGCAGTACTCTAGTAGATTGAACATATACATAAAAACTGCAGAATAATACAAAAAGCATTATATATATTTATAAAAAAGGACCAGTCATCAATAAAGAAGGACAAGAACAAATTTCAACATTTCATAAAATGATTTAAAAACGTTAAGATGAATAAAAGTAGCATATTCGTTTAAACGTATACGAATGGTGTTTGATTTCTGTGCTTGCCAATGTATCTATTGTAATTTTGAGATACAAACTATCCGACCTAAATCTTGGAAAGCAGTTTTCGTGTTTTCTATTTGACTATCTGACATTCCAAGGCCCCAACAGGACTACAAAAATGCCGTTCGCCGTCAGTGCAATATCGGACCATGCAACTATCTACGCTAGGGCGGAATGAAAACTAATTAACTCCGGAGAGTATTTATTATCCAAAGTCCACTCCTCGCATGCAATAGTGTATAAATATCTGACTTTTCTGTAGATATATAAATGATGAAAATATAGATAATATTTGACAAATAATGCTTATTCTAAACTTAAAGGCAGATTGAAAGAATCAGTCTTACAGTGTTTTATAAACAAGAATGGCAAATGCAGATTCAATTATCTTAATTCAGGAAATAATAATATTTTCTCAAAAAGCACCTTAATGCAACCAAAATATCTGGGAAGACGACAGCATCAACATACTCGATTTTTTTTTAATTAACAACATGTTTGTAATTTTTGAAAGTCTTGTTTTTCAAAAGACAATCCGAATTCCAAGAAAAACCAACTACATGTATGTTCCTCTAATTGTCGACTTGATCTTTTATCGTGATACAGGAGCGTCTCAGGAAAATAAAACAGCTGGAATTAACATGTAACGTTATGTTCTGTTAAAAAGATGACGTCTTTTCACTGAATAATCCATACCATAAGTTATGTAGCGTCAAAGTAATTCCTATCAAATTAAAATCACCAACATACTTGACAGGGTGATTGAATGTTGTCTTACCGTTCTTTTTCTTTTAACAAACGACTAATTTCTTCTTTCGTTTCCTGCATTTCACTTGATAATCGATCAAATGCATTTGCTTTCTTCTCGAAGTCCCTTTGTAGTTGTTGTATCCTTTCTTGTAGCTTACTAAATCAATTGAAATATATTATGTTTAATGAATGGCTAATATACATTTTGGTTAATTAAAATAAATTGAAATCCTCCGTCTCGAAAAAAGTACTCTTTTTCAATTTTTTTTTTTATGTCGAAAGCGTGCTGGTATAGACCCGTCCGCATGGAATATGGAACACCGGTGAAAAACTGAACTTACTAGATCCTCTAAATTCAATTGACCATTGTGTTCTTTGAAAACAGTGTAAAATAGCGAAATAGATACACAGAAGGCATTCAAAACTACATGTCAAAACAGACAGATAATGGTTTTGTTCCCTTCCAAAAAATAGACTAAAATGGAATGAACCCAGTACCTTCGGACAGGTAAACGGGTCCTGTCTTACTGCTTACACCACAAGCGGAATGGCAACTTATTCTAATCTTATTTTAAACCAAAAGTTCAAATTAAAGTTATGACTGAAATATTGCTAAATTCACAGCTGGCACATGATTACCCTGACAATAAGCGGAAATGGGAGGAAAAATAGGATCAATGTAAATTAAGGATGTTTGCTCCTCTGTTTCAAAATGACAGACTGTTATAAATTGAAAGTATATAAATAACAAAACTTAAAAAGTAGAAAAAAATGACAGGTCCGTGTCTTTTTTTGAGATATCAATATACTTAGTTTAAGTAATCTTTAAGTAAGCTTCGCTTTCATCCCATATGGAATTTACTGACACCATTTATATCATATTAGGTCACTAGCACACTATGTAACTAATAATATACTGCAAGTAATAAAGATCGTTCCTCTGCGTGTACATCTTTAAGAGAAAGAGAAAAGCAACAAAAATTGGCGAAAAAAATATATATTTTTGCTGGATAAATAATTTTCTTTTACATCGTGTAAAAGGGGTCTCCGTGAGAAAAGTTCCAATCTTTTTGCATAAATTCATACTTCAGGGTCAAAATTTCAGTTTTGAATTAAAGAGAATTAAATTTTAGTTTTCAATTTGATTTTTAATTATCCATATAATAAAACTAGTTTATATCAATTCAATATGTCATTTGATAGAAATAAAAAAAAAAAAGACGAATGCAAACTTTTTCAATACTGAATAAATTTTAGAATTACTCAATATTTAAGATATTTTAATGCTTTTTCTTGAATTCGTGTTCTAATTGTATCATTCTCGTGTCAATTATTCCATTTATTTCGTTCAAAAACCATTTTTTATGGGATTGGGACATCTGTGTTTAACCCCTATTTTGTGGTTGTGTTCTAGAAGCTGAGGTGTTGTCTGTGTTGTTGTGTGAACTGTTGTGTGTCACGTTTCTGTTATGTTCTTTAGTCAGTGTATTGCCAATTATTCCTATTTGGTTTCTTCCTTATTTCTTTTCTGCATCTGCATCAATGCCATTGAAAAGAAGTTTCGCCCCCATGAAATAAACATGTAAACCGCCAGTAACATAAACATACATTAAAATTAAACGTTCATTTATTCCACGCCCTTTCTTTTATGTAATTTGAAACGTTTATTAATAGGAACATTAAATTGTCGTTTTAGTAAATGTGATGAATATATCCAACTCGATACACAACTTTGGTCATTGTTATTTGATATCACCTTCATTCATAACTCTGATTCATTGTCCGGGTTTAGCATTTAGTCCTTTTTTTATTGTAAAATTGTATTATGTTTTGATTTTCAAACACTCCTCGAGCGTCACTAAAGAGACATTAATTGTCGAAATACGTATCTGGTGGAGTAAAATTCGTACCGTTAATGGTACACAAAATCCGTTGGGAGTATATATATATATGATGTAATTAATTTGAAAAAAAAAAAACAATTAAAAGAAGTACTACTATAAGAAGACCCTACATCAACTGTCAAGATGAAGAACAGGAATAAAAGCCCTGTTCATTGATAATTTTCTATGTTTTCTATGTATTGTGTGCGATTTTGTCCCATGTACATTTACTCCATATCCTTTAATTTTCTACTCTATATTTCCTCTTCGATATTTCACACCAGAAATCTACAGACCTGTTGACAACGAATATAAAAAAGTCAGATGAACGACAACTAAATGCCGTTTGGTTAACAATTATTCGATGTCATTATTTAAGTCATCATATATTTCGCCATTGATCGTAAAATATTACATTTTTCTATTACTTTCATTTAACTCATTTAACCTATAACAATGATAATTTTCAACCCCAAACATCGTTACTAGCTTTCAACTATGACGACTTACAAAGTTAAAAAACTTATTGCATTAAATTTTACAATTCTTATGTTATTCAAATACACACATTACAGATGGTCATCTGAACAGTTTCAATATAGTTCTCTACATATTGCGAAGAGAAGGACAATATGACTGCAAGGTAAACACTGTTTTATTTGAAACTTTAAATTCTGATGGATTAGGTAGAGAATTATACTAGACAATGGATACAACATCAAAAGGAGGATTGCCGTTGACACAAGATAGAATATAACAAACAACTCATGCGGTATACGAATTTTCATACGACACCTCTCTTACAAGACCCATTAAAAATGTGTTGCTATTCGCAAAGATCGGATATATAGAAATATTCTGTAAATTAAGAAAGGAATAGAGTAAAAAAATGTACTCATTAACAATATATTAAATTATTGCTTTCTTAAATGAAACATAAATAAATGGTGCAAAAATGCCATCGAGGTTCCGATTATCAGATTGTTTTCACATTGATACCGGCTGCAAGTTATAATAATATTTTTTTGACAAGGGAGATGCATGTTTTTGAGGACCAACAATTTTTTCGACTTCAACCAAAAACAAATAGAAGAACAAGAAAAATCTGTCCAGACAAACAATAAAAGGCGTCTGTAACTTTGTAATCTAAGTTCCAATTTAAGTAAACAGTAACTCAATCTTCTCATATTAATTATTGTCATTTTACTTTAAGATAGAACAAAATCGGTATAGGTTTAGAATCCCATTGAATAGTCTTGTCTTCATATTTTACCAGGATCAAACATACTGCTGCCACTAGTTAACCAGGAACTACTTAAAATTTTCAAGCATTTAAGTTTAACACCGGTATTTGATGTGGGTCAGGTCGCACAATATTTTCCTCCGTGTAGATATTTTTAAACTTATTTTTTTATATTGGCCATGGTATTTTCTGTCTCTCCCTAAAAGTTATTATTGGTATCTTCATGCTCTTTTTTACACCACAAAACGCTTTGAAGAAAACAACTTTCCGTTCAAATAAATGTTCTGGCATTGAAATTAGAGACAATATTACTTCCTTAACCCTGAAGTTCATTTTTATTTATATAATCCATTATGTCATCAAAAGATATCTAATAACAGGTAATAATGTTACTTCACCAGATGCGCTTTTCGACAACTAATGTCTCTTCAGTGATGGTTGAGGCCAAAATATTGAAAACCCAAAACCAAATAAAAAAAGCTGCAGAGCTGATAAAAACAAAAAGGACATAAAGTTTAGCCAATATTGGACAAGAAAATCAGAGCTTTGCATGAGGGAAATATACATCCTAAATTAAAATGATTTACAAAATTTTATAACAACACATTCTAATATAAAATATACGTATTGTCCTGCCAGTACCGAAATACCGGATACTGGACTGATGATAGCATTGGAGACCAACAGTCAACCAGCAGATGTATCGTCCTAGTGGTAGTAATAGCATTAACGGTACCAATTTTATTGCACCAGATGAAAATGTCGATAAGTAATACTCTTCAGTGATGCGCGATGCCAAAATATTTAAAATCCAAAACCAAATACAAACATGAAAGTGATATTTATACCAAAAAGGACATAAGGTGTGGCCAACTGCGGACAAGAAATCAATCGCAGCTTTGCATGAGGAAAATATATTCCTTGATTAAATATGATTTATAACATTTTACAACAGTAAATTTCAATCAAAAGATATCCGTATTTCCTTGCCAGTACCGACATGCTGGCTACTGGGCTGGTGAATCCCTTTGGGACTAACAGTTCAGCAGCAGAGGTACATGTATTCACCCAGTGGAAGTTATACAATGAACGTTACCAATTTAACTGCACCAGATGCGCATTTTCAATAATCAAATCAGTTGACAAAAGGTATGACAAGTTTAAGTACTAAATTGGAACGCATGGAACATTTATATGTATAAAACAAAACAACAAATACACATCGCACTATCATCTCACTTATTATATAAATGCTTCATGATTCGTTGTTAATTGTTTATCAAGGTGACGATCAGTAAACTTCGGCAGCTAAAGTTTTCGATCAATAATCACCACATCAAATATGTCTTGTCGATTATGAGTTCGTAATAAATGTAAAACAAAACATACACAGAGGAATTAATAAAGTACAAACTGAAGCATGTATGCATGCATTTCTTCAATTATTTCCTTTACATTTTAAGTACTAGAAACCCCTGTCAATTGGCTGGTGATTCAGCCCTACAAGCAGAGGTTTAGACCCAGTCTTTCTTTTTTGGCTCAATGCGTATTCGTAATGCTTAACCTTGTATTGTTGATTGAAGACAACACTTCTTGTATTTTCTTGGAGATTCAATATCAATACTCATAATTATGGTAACCTTACTATACAGGTTACAAGTGAACTGTTGTGTCAAGTCCATAATGACAGGCATTTTACAAATTGAAAGCTTTTTAATATCGATCAGTGGAATAAATAACATGAGTGACAAAGAGAAAAAAGAGAAAAAGAAAACAAAAGGACAAATTTAATTTAAATTAAACAATGCTAAATCTTAACATATCAAAGAATGTTCGCATTTACACGAGTATTCAATTAAGGGACGATATAATGTCGAGTAGATTTCATGCAGCAAGGTCATGAATAGTGCATAAAAAACTGTTTTGTGCAATGCAAGAAGTCCTCTTTACATTTCAGAATTTCACAAAAATAATAGGAGACATATAAGGCTTGTTTCAAACAATACTTACATATATATATATCTTTATAGTAATTGATAAGGACCATGTCCATATACGATCATTTAAATAAACTTAACGGCACAACACAAGGTTGAAACATTTCCCAACGTAGCACTGCGGTATGAAATAACTTACGGATAACAATCTCAATCTTTATATTATGACATTTTTTCAACCTTAAATGAAACACAGACAAAAAGTTCCCCTATAGATGAAATAGTAGCAAATTAATGGTGTAGATACACTTTTAAAACACATACTGATAATACATAAGATAGTGACATTTACTTATCAAATAAAGAATACTGTGCATATACAACATGTACTACTTGTAAAAAAAATATAAACATGTTTACTTACTGATTAATTCTGGCCTATTCGTTTCCTTATCCTTCTCACTATTAATGCATTACAATTTTTATATCATAAACTGACCTCGAGTCAGAGAGAACTTTTATTAGTAAGATGTATTAAACTGATAATTAAAAAAAAAAATAAAAGTACCTGTTTTCGTCCTGCTTATCCTTTTTCGCCTTTAATAAGGCTGCCATTGCTTTTTCAAGCGTTTCAAGTTGCTCTTTCAAACTGTTGAATTCTTTTTCTTTGTCGGAAGACCAGCTTGCTTCCTGTATAGGATATTGAGCTTCCCTAAAATAAACACAAACGATCTTTAAGGATGTATAAGTACCCTGCCACGTCCACTCTGTTTTTGTTAGATGTATTTCTATTTGTATCCATCTGATGAGTTAAGCTTTTTTCAACTGATTTTTATAGTTTGTTCATATGTTGTACTGTTACACCACTGTCCCAGGTTAGGGGAGGGTTGGGCGCCTTCAAGCTTGTTTAACCCCGCCACATTCTATATGTGCCTGTCCCAAGTCAGGAGCCTGTAATTCAGTGGTTGTCATTTGTTGCTATGTATCATATTTGTTTTTCGTTCATTATTTTGTACATAAATTAGGCCGTTAGTATTTTCGTTTGAATTGTTTTACATTTGTCATTTCGGGGCCTTTTATAGCCGACTATGCGGTATGTGTTTTGCTCATTGATTAAGGTCGTACGGTGACCTCTAGCTGTTAATTTCTGTGTCATTTGGTCTCTTGGGAGATACAACAGCTTCTTATTTTTATATTTAGTCGTTGTTATATGCTAACTAAAAAATGTTGTTTAAATTACCTCCCTTCCAAGAGACTAAATAATCTAATTATAAGCTGCATTGAGATTATCCATGATTGTTACATTTTTGGCAACATGAACCCAACAATTTTTGGTAGGCTTCATGCTGCTCAGCATTTAGTTTTCCATGATGTGTTATGTAGGCTGCTTGTTGTTTTTTTGCATTTTTTTCGTTTATTGCCACGGTGTTGTCTCTTTGTTTTCGACTTTTGAGTTTGAATATTCCTTTGGTATCTTCCGGCTCTCTTTTAAATTCATGAACACATTATATCAAGAACTCAATCTTAAACATTGATTATGTTTCAATTGATATTTCTAAAAATGTTGTCCAAAATAGTACTAAAACGCGATTTCCTATGTTGATAAAAAAGTTTGGGCCGCCCATTGCATAAGAGGAATCTAGCCATATATTAACAAGGTTGTAGTGTAATATTGTTTCGAGGTAAAAGTACACTACTTAGTAGAGTAAAGTAATCTTTATTTAAAGTCGGGTTGCATATGTACATAATAACAAGGAACTTGAGCTCTGAAGAGTTCTTTTACCGACTGAGATTAAATAACAAAACATAGATGTAATAACATCACTAGCTGCATGTGTTCTTTGTCTTAGATCTTTAGATGTTTTGTATGTTATTGTTTTGCACAGAATGCATATATGTTCTTTTCTTCCGCTTTCATAACAGATTCAAATTAAGGCGACAGTAATTTACCGATGTTCAAATCTCGGAAATCAATTAAGAAGAGACAACTTAAGGTAACCAACAAAAACTAAGTGAATCGCATGAATTCCGAAATAAGAAAGACCAGGTTCGACAAAGTAAGCGTCTCCTGCTATCGTGTATCCCCGCCATGCGAATTAACACTTAGTCTAAATATCAAAATCGCAAATAGGACACAATAGGTATAATTACAGACAGACAACTATACCGCTGGTATCTAAAGATCTAAGACCACGAACACATGCAGCTAGTGAGTTGAGACAACCAAAACTTCGTATTGATCAACCAATTCGTGAAAAATGTAGGATTCCTGAAAACTGGAAATTCTTTCACCGGTTCATGGACACGGGAATTTAATATTTAGGCCTTTGGCTTACAACTCTCTAAATGGTTGTTTTCTTAGCGATGCCAACGTCTCGAGTTATAAGATGACCAGCTAGACTATATGTGTATGGGGATGATACACAAGATCAATCAGGAGGTTTCAATTTGACACCCCCAAGGTAAAAGATGCCTAATACCCTTTTTTTGTTAAAAATCGTTGAAAGCAAAAGGTTTAGTTTTCAGTATAACATCTGATACTTTCGCATATCAAAAATATATCTGTTATCTAGTAGCTCGCAACAATTTGTTGAAATATCTAATTAAGAACCGGATGAAACATATCACTATAACGAAAGACCTTACTGTATTTCTTCTGATTATTATTTTTCTTTCCGCCAAACTTTAACGACATTTCCCAAAAAAAGTACGCGACATGTTGAAATGGTATTAGATATCAAGTACCGGTTGATCACTACGCCGTAACATTTCCTTTATGGCGGTTAACTCCCCTAACACCGAAAACCTTGTTAGCATTCATTCAAACACCGTAACCATAATAGGTAGAACAAAACCGAGGGTGGAATTTGTTCAGGACCAGACCCTTGTTCTTCTTTGCATTTGGATCGAAAAGATTCATTGGTAGGGTTATGCCCCTTTGAAAATTAACCGATGTCGGTTGGCCACTAAAACTCAAATACCGTAAGTCGTAGCCACCTAGGATCTTCACCTATAATCATCAATTCATGTGACCTTGAAAATGCCTCAAGGTCAAATTTTTACGTTGATCTTGACCTTTGACCTTAGACCTTATTATGGGATGATCACAGAAACCATTATACTTACAGAAGTCTTGAATAGTGGATAATGTTTGGGTCATTAAGGCGCAATTTTTTTACATTTGACCGAAGAGATTTGACCTTGCCGTAAGCGGCATAAACCCAGCCAACGGTTTCTGAAAAGACAAAATTAGCTTTAACTATTAAACCAAAGGTCCTAGACCCATTGGGTCTTTAGCAATGACATCGGGGACCAATGACCTTGACAAAGGTCACAATGTCAAAGCCATGTCTCAGATAGCAAATTATGTGTTTTTGACCTTATTTAAAGTGTTTTAACTGTGTTTTAAAGCTTTTTTAAGGTTGACCTTGACCTTTGACCTCACAATTTTTTTATGGGATATCTCAAAATCCATTATACTTACAGAAATCGTGAAAAGAGAAAAACTGTTAGAGTCATTAAGGCGCAACTTTTCAACATCTGACCGAAGAGATTTGACCTATCCGTAAAGGGTATAACCTCCGTTAACGGTTTTTGAAAAGGCAAAATTAGCTTTGACTTTTTAACCAAAGGTCCTGGACCCATGGGGTCTTTTGCAATGACATCATGGACCAATGACCTTGACATAGGTCATAAGGTCAAAAGTCAAGGTCATGTCCCAAATTGCGAGTTATATATGTGTTTTTGACCATATTTTAAGGGTTTTATGTGTGTTTCAGAGCTTTTAAATGCATTCTACGCTTATTTAAACATATATTTTACATAACGAAAAGGAAAGACCTCTCAATTGTAAACGAACAATTGACATTTTAATTATATTCTATAGTTCTTAAATGTAATTTTCTGCTTTGTGATGGAAAATAACTCTGAAACTTGAATTGTGAAATACGCTGAACTCTAACTTTACCGTGCATTAGTAAGTAAACTTTATTCTTAAACAATAATTTTGATCTTAACATCATCTAAAAAATCTGACAGTTAAAACGTTACGTATTGTTTAGAGTTTAAGTTAACTTTCAGATATTGTCTTGTTAATTCAGTACTTCTCAGTTATTTTGGTTGTAGTCTATTCTGTACTAATCAGTACCTTTTCAGACAATTCAGTATGTTGTTGTTGTGTATAGGTAAATAAACTAATTAGATCTTGATTGACTGCAAGAGAATGGTCTAAACAGTACTGAATTTACCGCAGTGGTTAAGTCTGAACATCAACTCATAGACCATAGACTAAACATGACTTTATGAGTAATTGTGCAGTCTTTAAAAAGTTGTTCAGATCAAAACGACCGTGTCAGTTGAAATTTGGTTTAATAGTGTTGATTTGGTGTTTTCAAGTAATGATTGAAGATCGTAATGATTTAATTAAACATCATTATTCTTAATCGTGTAAAATGCCCCCTTCCCCCAAAAAAAAGACTTACGAAAAAATAAACAGCTCACATACACTACACAGAAAACTGAAAAATTTAGCAACTCAAAACCAACTAGAACGGTCTATGTGTATGTGTTCTATTGATTCAATTACATTTTTGATGTTTATTTTAGCTACTAATTACTTGCTGTTTATTATACTCAACTGGTACTTAACATTTGCTTATAGTGGATAGTTCTACATGATATTGTACTATACAAAAGGGTTTGTTCATTCGATTTATACGAAAACAGTAGTAAGTGGGGGCATTTTTAATGTAAAGGTTCACACTTTGGTCGATTGTCAGTCAATAAATATTGTTCTTTATCTTTTTGACAGTAGAAATCTATTAACGATTTATTAATTTCATAATCATTGGGTCAGAACTTACATTTAAGATTGATAAAAACTGTTGGTGTCTTATTCAACTTCAGTTTGAACTAATTTGCAAATCAAGTCGGCAATAAATGTAAAAAAGGTTGCAGCCGTTCTGAGACTCTTGAGTCCATCCTTAATCACGGCTAATCAAAGGTTGAATTCATATGTTCAGGCTGTTTTAGTGAATATGTTGATATCTAGGGCGGTCATAGCTATTTGAACATCTTTATGAGATTAGTCAGTTTGGAGGATATACTTGTGTAATAACCTCAGAACTGCTCTACCAAAAGTTCGTTGATTTAACAATGCTTTGTCAACGGATAGTACGAAATTGTCTATATCCATTATTAAACTGCGAAATTATACATGTGTTATATCAAAATTTTTTCTTTGGCAATTTATAATTTTACTATAACAACTCTACTCTTTCCCCGGTGACACATGTATATGACAATAGCCCATCGGCTTTTCAATCAGAAGCGGTAAACAAAGCACTAAGAAAATGTTCTGGTAATCAAGTACATATAAGCGTAAAAATGGTAGAAATAATTTTACCTATTTGTCATTTTGTGTAACAAATATACATTCAAATCGTATATCCTATATCCGTCATCACAGTGCGACAATTATTCTGAAAGAAGAAAAACATTTATGATACATGCATTTAAACACACATAGGTAGACAGGTTTGTGTGTGTGTGTGTGTGTGGAATCAACCAAAATTTTATTAATTTCGTGCTTCCGAAGCAGAAATAGCATAAACAGTTTTAGGGCGGTGACAGTAAAAACCTTATTACACTCATTGAATTAATGAGTTTAAAATATTCATTTCAAGGCTCAAAAATAGTCCCGCCATAATGTGTTTTACATATTACAAAACTACGATATTAAGTTCCTCATAAGTTGCATTAGACAGAAATTCACGTAGCAGAGGCTGGTACATCAAATCATGTCGGTTTTGTTGCATGATGTTGTATCGCAATGTACTTCACTTGCAGCTTCAGGTTGATACTTATATATTTAGATACAAGCGGGGCCTCGATGGGCGAGTGGTCCAAAAAGCTCATCTATAAAAATCACTAGCCTGTCAACACCGAGGTTGTGAAGTCAGACTCCGCTTGTAGCTAGTGTGTTCGACTCCGATCTTATATATTTAAAAATATGACAAACAATTCTTGCAAAAACAATAAAGCCAATATAATGTAGCGAACAAAATATTTAAATTTTTTAACATTACTTTTGTTTGGATGTTTCATTGAATTGTTTGAAATATGTGTAAGATTTCGGGTACAGGTATTTTAATAATAATGTTCGATGAAGAGGAGTAATTGGTTTAATTTTTAAAATCAGAAGACTATGTCTAGGTTCAAAATAATTTTGTATTGGTTGGAAAAACAACTTTTACTTTTATATTTCGAAAAATAATAATATTCTTCCGATTCAGATATATGTATGTATATTGTCAATGTACAATGTATACTTAAAGAAAAAAGCATTTGTTTTAAAAAGAGTCGGAAGATACATCAACGTTAAGGACATTCGAATTTGATGCTAAAATTTTCAAACTTCCCTAACATTTTTAAATCTTCATGCGTTTACCTCCTTTACCATGCATCTCCTGTGGACCAAGAAAAATAACATTTTCATTGATTTGATAATTTTGGATATTAACTTTTGAAGAAGGTCATAATTGTTTATGAAGATGAGGATTAACAAATTAAAGGGATTAAATTATCAAAGGATTAACAAATTTTCGGTCACGTCTGGTCTGATTAGAGACATTAATTATAAGATGCATATTTAAATGGAACTTGAATTAACTGTTATACAAGTTGGAAATTTAGTGTGCCAAGAGAGAGAGAGAGAGAGAGAGAGAGAGAGAGAGAGAGAGAGAGAGAGAGAGAGAGAGAGAGAGAGAGAGAGGACTCCACGTGTGCACACCTTGTCGGGGGATAAGAAAAAGATTGCAGTTCTTAAATATTTTCTGTGGCAGAGACATTATCTGGTTCAATAAATATAGAAATGAAATATTTTAGCAGTTGCAAATAAAGGCAACAGAAGTATACCGCTGTTCAAAAGTCATAAATCGATTAAGAGAAAACAAATCCGGGTTACAAACTAAAATCGAGGGAAACACATCAACTATAAGAGGAAAACAACGGAACAACAGAAACACTGAACTGCAACAAAAACAAACGCCAACATACATAGAAACGGACTATTTGATAACAACTGCCATATTCCTGACTTGGTACAGGACATTTTAAGAAAAATAGTGGGTTGAACCTGGTTTTATGGCTAGCAAAACCTCCCGCTTATATGGCAATGTTAAAAATAATCGCTAAAATGACAACACTACGTGACATGAATACAGTACAAACAAACGCAAGAACACTCAGCACAGAGAAATGGATAAATAAATAATATTATAGTACATTACAACATGTAAACCACAGATTAACAACGGACATCTCCCATTAACGACAGCACAAGACACCACAAACTGCATGTCACATGAATGTACCAACGCCACAAAAAGTGACGTATTTTTGTAACGTATATATAATCTTGAAAGAAACTCATACAATATATGGAACGAGATCCAAAAATTCACAATTATTTTCACAATACTAGTCCAAATAATTATCATGATTATGACAGTCTTGAAAGGCTATTTTAAATTAATGCTGTGACGACGTTATGATTATTTGGACTATCACAATACTTTTTCCATGGAAAATGGAAATTAACTCGACTATACTGAAAAATAAGACATATGTGAAATGTGCCGAAAATACAGAATTCAAACCACAAACCAAAAGACATAACACAATATCAAACCGTACTTACAAAAGAAACATCATAACTAAATACATGAATGTTGGATGTATAAATACCGAGAAACGTCGTATAGCAATGCGAATTCACACTCGGCAAAACAGTCATATTCGGAAATAGGTCACGTTCGGTACTTAGCAGACAGACGACGTAGATGGTAAACCACAATCGAAGACGTGGTAAAAATGTCGTTAGTTAGTTTAGACACAGACACATCATATAGATCAATCAAAACTATATTATCTTAAACGAATATAAGAAATGAGATGAAGACAATGGTTATTAAATCATTAGAGAATTCAAACTGAATTATTTGTCTTGCACAGACAAGAACGAACAAAGCACAGCTGCAAATTCAAAACAAATACTATATAAATTGTGTGACTATTTCAAGTTAACATAATTTGGAATAAGGAATACTACTAAAAGAAATGGAAAGCTACTTGGAATGGATTTTCTACTAATTTACAACTAAATATAAAAAAGTACACACAACTGTGACATACAACTGAACACTATGCATGACCTAAATTTGTAAATAATACATGTTCTCCTTTCCGTTTTAAAGTACATTTACTCAATATGCCTCTTTTTGAAGATACTGTTGAATTAATAACTTTCTTCATTATTTCCAGTTTTACGTAATATGTTTTAGAGAAATAAAGAGCTTGTACCTATTCTGAATATTTTGAATTATATTTTCATTTATAAGTCAATACACTAGCCTCTGATAAGTATATTTAATACTTATTAACATTTAATGTACAACTCTTAACACATACTTTGCCAAGCAATAGATGATATATCTTTATCAAAACGATCAATTTACTTAAAAAATATATGTTATGGACATTTAAATCTTATGTCGCAATGTTAACATAAAAAGGTGTGTTCACCTTTCCCAACATGTGATAGTATTGTATATAGGTAAATAATTTCTTTCTGGAGACACGTCATCATTATGTAAGAATGATTAATGATTTACTTGTAATAAGAATTGCAGTGAACCAGTGTAAAAAAAATCATCATATATCGTGAATCAAACAAATGTAACCATTGTCGTGACGTCAGCCTATCCATTTTCTGTTGATTCTTTTTTTAGAATCAACGCTTCCTAATTAGCACATACTTACAAATTTTCGTCCAATCAAATTGCTAGAATTTGCCTTCTAATTTTCATAGTACATACTTTTTCCGTGTACTAAGTAACTACGCATGAATTACCACAAGGGTAAGATTTCCCTGTATCGTAATCAAGATTTTAAAACAAAAATTGCCACTGGCTATTTTGAAATAAAATGCTGTGAACCAAATTCAATTAAATAGTTTGTAATATAGTTTTCACATTAATTTTTGAATATCCTGCTACTAAAATCTTTGGATCTAAAAAATGTTTTTGACGATTGCAAGTTTCTTTCATTTCAATGAAGAGTAACAAATATGGTTCTTTATACCTTGATCAGAGTAAAACGCCATCTTAAAATTGTGATAATTTATCATCCATGCAATTACTTTGTACACAAAAAACTATGTACTATGAAACCTTGTGAAGAGAAATTAAGGCAACTTGATCTATTTCGTCATGAATTGATTGATTGATTGATTATTGGTTGCTTAATATCCAGTGGCAAATATTTCATGCATGTTCAGGACGATGTCATGAATTGAAAAACCGTAATAATGTCTGAAGAGAATGTGCCACCTGTATATTTATGTCTATACATGTTCTGATACATCTTTTAGTTTTTACTTTGAAATAAAAAAACACATAAACCTTAGTATCTTTGATCTATTGGTAGTTACTTTTTAATGACTATCCGCTAGACTATCTATGGGGAGGTACCAGGGGCGAAATCAGCCATTTTTAAAAGGGGGTTCCAACCCAGGATACATGGGGGTTTCCAACCATATGTCCCCATTCAAAAACATTGATCGTCCAAAAGGGGTTTTCACACGGACCCCCCTCCCCGGATCCGCCACTGCATACCATCTATATGTTTCAAATTTATTATAGCTTTAATTTTACTGTGAAATTGAAAAATGTTTTCAAGACATTTAAAGCTTCCACTGCAATTTAATTATTGCCTGCTTTTGGTCAATTTATTTTGTCATCTTACCATGTAAAGAAATACATATATAGTAAAACGCCGCTTTATACCAATAAACATACTTGCACCAGCAGCTACCATCTTTTCATTTTGGAGTCAAGGACCTTTTGAAATCACATACTTTTGCAATGATACTAATGAGTAGATTTTTACAAAACCGTTAATGAGCTCCGTTTTACAAACACCTGTAATACAAGTAGTCAGCCAAAATAAAACTATCAATAGACCAATTAAAAGATTACTCGAGTTGTAAATATGTGCTAAATTGGATAGTCTATGAAAAGGTATATTTATAGATAAGACAATACTTGGTCATGTTTATGAATATTTAAAGCCCAAGGCGTAGCCGAGGGTTTAAAATGTTCATAAAACATAGCCAAGTATTGTCTGACCAATTTAGAACATATTCCAACCTTCAAGTGACATTAAAAAAAATCATCCTTTCTAATTGTAATTATCAGACCTTAATATGAGTTCACTTTAATTATAAACATTGTTAATAAAAGGGATGTAAATCATAAATTTAATGGTAATTTCAACAGATGCAATGTAATAGCACTGATATAGTTTTTGAGGACAAATGGATGAATTGTTCAAAATGGAGTTTTTCTGCTTCAGGTAAATTTTGATACCTTTTATATTTTAAATTCCTTCATTTTGAAAAGCACATAATGTTATAAAATCACCTTTTCGAAATAGTATATTTGTATATTAATGATAAAACTTAATAAAAGATAAAATTACTATCCTTCCAACATCAAATGCTTACTTTTTATTGACGAATGTATTGTTTTTTCCCAAATTGCCTTTGCCTTATAGATCCACAGTCATTGTTTCTTACAAAGCATTGACTTTAAGGTCTCGTTTAAAAATTTGATTAAATATTATTTTACCTACATGTTTAAACCCCTTTTCATATCTTTTGTGTGTTCTATATATGTACCATTATATAACTTTTGCAATATTTAAAACTCAATTTAAGATGTTTTATAATTCTATTATCTTATTTTCATTTAAAATAATTTGACAAACAACAGTATTCATGGATTTTTTTCTTTTGCTGTTTTCCTATGGAAATTGCCTCAGGTGTTTGTAACACACTTCGTAAGTGCAGTTAAGAGTTGTTCACTTACAAAATTAATCTACAATTAAAAGTCTTTCATGTATAGCATTTTATAGTGCATGGAAAGCCATGTACTATGAAAAATAGAAGGCAAAATACCGATTTTCCTTTGGACTAGAAGGGTTGAGTATGTTCTAAACTATGAAATTAAGAGCTCGGGGCAAGCCCCATCCCTCTAAATTTCAAAGTATATACCTTTTAATAGACTAACCTAGACTTCTGTCGCTTAAATGGACTCACCAAATTATATTCAATTGTTTCCTTTGTGTGCCTAATTTCATTAAGTTTGAATTGGCTAATTTACTGATTTCTGTTCACTAATGGAATTATGTTTAACACTTACCTTTAATTTTTGTACTTTTTATATGACTTCACTGGGAATCGAACCCCTCCTTGAAAACTGTTACATTAATCATGTCGGGGCCTTGTATAGCCGACTATACGGTATGGGTTTTTCTCATTGTTAAAGGCCGTACGATTGTCTATAATTGCTTACATCCACTTTATTTGAACTTGAGCAGATAGTTGTCTCATTGGCAATGATACCACATCTTATTTTTATATGCTTTCATCTTATTTACTACATATATTTTCAAATGTTTATTCGCAAATCCCTATACGACTAAATTGTGATTTGTTGTATTCTTTGACATTGGGTCTGTCGGTATCTTGTTGTTATCTGTGTTAGCCTAGTTTTCCAGAAGTATCTTTATAAGGCTGTAGATGTTTTAGTGTGCGTTGTTGACGTTCTTCTTTATTGTACTACCCCTCTGAGTTGTTGCTTGTACTTGGTCGTTTTTTTGTCGAGGTGGTTCCATTCATAATGGCTGTTTCCTTCTTCCTAGTACTCGATGACTTAGTCAGTGAAAGCTATCGGACACAATATCTTCGGCGTTTTCAAATACGGTTAACCATTCCTCGTCAACTAGATCCGGCTGCACGGGGTAGAACTGTTGCACGTCTTACCAGTGCGGTCGTTGTTGTTCTTATAAAGTTAGTGAATAAATGTTAAATGGAGTTGTTTCTGTTGGCATTTGTCAGCAACTGCTCAGTTAGTTAGGCTTCTCATTATGGTACGAGGTTGGCATGAATATTTTATAATTAATCAATGAATTTCAATTAATATCATATTCAATATATTGTTATAAATATTTATAATTTATCAAAAAGAAAAAAAGATTCAAATTCTGTTAAAAACTTCTTTCAACAAAAATTATATTGTTGAAAAATATGAACATTTCTTTATTAGAAATAATATTGTATATGACCACCTCGATTGTCTCGTAGTAGCGTATTCGCCTCGAATGCGGTAGATCGTGGGTTCGAACTCCGGCCTGGTCAAACCAAAGACTTTAAAATTTGTATTTGCTGCTTCTTCGCTAAGCACGCAACGTGGAGTAAGATCAAAAACTGGTCGACTAGGAGTCAGAATAATGTGTCCAGGTAGGATGAAATGTCCTGGTGATATATATATTGTGCTGTATTTAGATCCCTCTAACAAGAAATTTGTTTTGCATGCACACGTATAAAAATTGCGGTTTTTATCCAACGCAATCATAGGTTTGAACGTTGTTTTCAATTTAAAGTTGTTCATATTTTTTCGTTTGGGCTTGTATTATATTTGCCTTCGGGTTTATATGATCCTTTCATCCTATTTTGACTCCTCAAAATTCAAGAGTCTATCCTAAATTGAGGTAAATTATGAGGCCTTCCAATAACCGTTTCGATTCCTAACATCACTGAAGAGACATTAATTGTCGATATCCGGATATGGTGTACAAAAAATCTTTGCACCTTTGTTTGCGGTATACCATCTTTGCCGTAAGTTTATTGTTTTCTGTTTGATATTTAATTTATAGGTAAGATCCCTTTATTTCACCTTCTGATCCGTCTATTTGGCAATCGCCATTGGCAGTCAGCAGGATTTAAGAACATTTGTTGTTCGACCTGTTAGTCAAATGCGTTTTGTTAAAATATACTTTTTCACTTTTTGGTCTTTTGGAAAATGTTGTTTGTGCTGTTTTAGACCCTCTAACAAGAAATTTGTTTTGCATGCACACGTATAAAATTGCGGTTTTTATCCAACGCAATCATAGGTTTCAACGTTGTTTTCAATTTAGACTTGTTTATATTATTAAATCGTGTTGACAAATATTTCGGCTTAACAAATAGCCTTCTTCGATGTCAATGATTTTAACAATACTGATTGTAGGTTAAAAATAGATCAATAATACAGGTAAGTTTTAGTCTATTGATTTTAATCCATAATCTCGAACATCATAATATAAACAAAACTCGATACTCTAATATACGTGACTGTGTATATTTACATTCCAAAATGAGTGAAAACAAAACTTAGTATTTCTTATTGATGCCGTCTGGATGATGTACATTTAGTTCCTTTATCCAAAAGCTTTCCCGAACCTGTCGCTGGGCATCACTCCAGTGAATGTTCTGTTCAATCACTAGGATTTTCATGCGATTAAAGTCATCAAGTTTGTGACCTGATTGTCTGAAATGCTGAGAAACTGGGAGAAGTGGCTTCTTAGAGATATCACTCCTATGGCCATTGAGGCGTTTGTGGAAAGGCTGCTTTGACTCACCAACATATTGGAGGCCACAAACCGAACATTCCAGTATGTAAATAACGTTCATACTTTTGCAAGTAACATTGCAAAATATCTTATAGTTATTTTCGGTTGCCTTACTGTGAAATGTTGATGAATGCTGCATCTGTAGGCAGCATTTGCAGCGTTTTTCCTCATACGAACGACATTCTCCAGAAGAACTTCTATTATCAGACACTTCAGCCCGCACTAGCAGGTTCCGCAGACTGTTGGGTTGCCTAAAAGCTATCATGGGAGGCTCAGGAAAAATCTTGGATAGTTTGGAATTCTTTTCAACTGTTTTCCAATGCTCATGAATGACACTAAAGCTGTTTTTGAGGGATGGGTGGTAAGTGAGAACACATGGAATCCTTTTATTTTTCTTTTTATCTTTGTATTCTAAAAGTTTACTCCTAGGAATTGATTCCGCTTTCTGAAAACTTTTTTTTGATATTTCTGTCTTTGTATCCCTTCTCTTCAAGCGGGTTTCAAGTTGACGTAATTGTTTTTTGGTTGTTTCTGTGTTGGAACATATTCGCTTGACTCTTAGTGCCTGACTGTACGGGATGCTCTTAGTCAGATGAGGAGGATGGCAACTTTTAGGGGACAGATATTGATGAGTGTCAGTAGGTTTAGAATATAGATCTGTGGATATGATGCCATCTGTGAGCGAGCTGGAAGTATCGAGGAAGGCGATTTTGGATTTAGATTTCTCATGAGTAAATTTGATACTTGGATGTATGTTGTTGGCATGAGTGATGAAAGTATCTAAATCCTCGTCACTTTTATTCCATTTCATATCCACATCATCTATAAATCTAAACCAGGAAAGCGGTTTTCGATGGAAGATTCAATAAGTTGTTTTCTAATTGGCCCATGAATATGTTGGCATATGATGGAGCCATTTTGGTGCCCATAGCAGTTGCAAACAATGATCTCCATCAAAAGTGAAGTTGTTTTTCTTTAGTACCAGCATGAGCATTTTGACCAGGCATTCAGTAGGTGTATATATATATATATATATATATATATATAATAATATATAACCAGTCTAAAAGGGTACAACATCACCAAAAAATGACAATAAACGAACAAATGTAACTATAAATATTTCGGATAACAGATATCCTTCATCAATATGAGCACGATGTAAAATGAATCAGATCAAACTATTCTGATTATTAAACTAAAGCAATCTTGATTTCTATACAATAAAAAGTGAAACAGTTTTACCCGAACATCATATGTAGAGACGCTAATAAATTTTAACATTTCCAAAAAACGACTCAAAGACATGCCTAAAATGAAAATAGTAATTAGAGATATAAACTGGCACAACTCTAAAATTCCAAAGTGACGTCAGTTAAGAGTTTACAACAACTGTGTGTAAATTCATTCCCAAAAAAAACAGAACTGATCGATATAAGCTGGTAAAAATATGTCAAACAGAGGCTGCGTATTTATCATCCCAAATAAATAGCAGTTTTATAATGATAAGAAAATATAATAGTAAAATTTGGCTAAGGTTAAATAATTGGACGTGGATGCGTACTTGTACATCCCTCCCAAATGAAAAGAACCCTGGTATTTAAACTTTTCGGAGACCAGCAAGTCTCAAAGACTTATTTGTGAGAGCTGACGTCTCCTCTAATAAAAGCTGTTCAACTGCAGGATGGTGCAAGTCGTGTGGTAACAGACGATGTCTGACTTGCCAACAAATACACGATACTCAAACATTTACTTGCCACTCCACTGGGTCTGTGTACACTATATTTTGTAATGTAACTTGCAAAACACAGAATGTTGTATACCTTCTTCAGTGTCGATGTGGCATGCAGTATATTGGCGAGACAGAACAGCCATTCAACAAACGCATGAATGGTCATCGAAGTGACTACACCTGCAAGCCCGACCTCCCCGTAAGTCGTCATTTGAGATCACCTGGGCACGCCCAAGCTGATCTCAAAAACCTTACAATCACAATCATAGACCACAACGAGGGTTGGTCAAGGGCCGAAAGACTTGCTCGGGAAAGGTTTTGGATAAGAAAGCTAAGGACAGTTTCCCCAGAGGGCATAAATGAAAAAACATAGAATGAGTCACTCATTTTCCCTACCATCACTACTTTTCCTGACATCATTTGTTTCCAGTTACTCCGGCTTCCTTACTTGACTCTTACAGTTTTAAGGATTCTTTTGGAATTTTACTAGTTTAAATACCAGGGTTCTTTTCATTTGGGAGGGATGTACAAGTACGCATCCACGTCCAATTATTTAACCTTAGCCAAATTTTACTATTATATTTTCTTATCATTATAAAACTGCTATTTATTTGGGATGATAAATACGCAGCCTCTGTTTGACATATTTTTACCAGCTTATATCGATCAGTTCTGGTTTTTTGGGAATGAATTTACACAGTTGTTGTAAACTCTTAACTGACGTCACTTTGGAATTTTAGAGTTGTGCCAGTTTATATCTCTAATTACTATTTTCATTTTAGGCATGTCTTTGAGTCGTTTTTGAAATTTTAAAATTTATTAGCGTCTCTACATATGATGTTCGGTAAAACTGTTTCACTTTTTTATTGTATAGAAATCAAGATTGCTTTAGTTTAATAATCAGAATAGTTTGATCTGATTCATTTTACATCGTGCTCATATTGATGAAGGATATCTGTTATCCGAAATATTTATAGTTACATTTGTTCGTTTATTGTCATTTTTGGTGATGTTGTACCTTTTAGACTGGTTATATATTATATTTTGTAGTGTACTGTATCATACTTATATGATCCATCGCCCCGTAAGATTTATCGTTGACTATTATTCAGTCATTTTATATATATAGATATATATATATACACAACTGTAAATAGTATTTATATATATACAACTCTAAATTGAAAACAACGTTTAAACCTATGATTGCGTTGGATAAAAACCGCAATTTTTATACGTGTGCATGTAAAACAAATTTCTTGGTAGAGGGGTCTAAATACAGCACAAACAACATTTTCCAAAAGACCAAAAAAGTGAAAAGTATATTTCAACAAAACGCATTTGACTAACAGGTCGAACAACTGATGTTCTTAAACCCTGCTGACTGCCATTGGCGATTGCCAAATAAATTGATCACCAGATGTTACATGAATCTTAATTATTAATTTTAATACCAAACAGAAAGCAATAAACTTGCGAAAAGATGGTATATCGCAAACATGAGGTGCAAAAAATTTTATACACCATATCCGGATTTCGACAATTAATGTCTCTTCAGTGATGTTAGGGATCGAAACGGTATTTGGAAGGCCATATAATTTACCTCAATTTAGGATAGACTCTTGAATTTTAAAGAGTCGAAATAGGATGAACGGATCATATTAACCCGAAGGCAAATATAATACAAGCCCAAACGAAAAAATATAAACAACTCTAAATTGAAAACAACGTTCAAACCTATGATTGCGTTGGATAAAAACCGCAATTTTTATACGTGTGCATGTAAAACAAATTTCTTGGTAGAGGGGTCTAAATACAGCACAAACAACATTTTCCAAAGACCAAAAAGTGAAAAGTATATTTTAACAAAACGCATTTGACTAACAGGTCGAACAACTGATGTTCTTAAATCCTGCTGACTGCCATTGGCGATTGCCAAATAAATTGATCACCAGATGTTACATGGATCTTAACTATTAATTTTCATACCAAACAGAAAACAATAAACTTGCCAAAAGATGTATATATAAAAAGTAAAATCACAAAAATACTGAACTCCGAGGAAAATTCAAAAAGGAAAGTCCTCAATCAAATGGCAAAATCAAAAGTTCAAACACAACTAACGAATGGATAACAACTGTCATATTCCTGACTTGGTACAGGCATTTTCTTATGTAGAAAATGGTGGATTGAACCTGGTTTTATGGGTAGCCAAACCTCTCACTTGTATGACAGTCGCATCAAATTCCATTATATTGACAACGATGCGTGAACAAAACAAACAGACACAATTCGTAAAATGTCAAAATGGGGTTACAGCAGTCAACATTGTGTTATCATCTTAATCACTATAAAAACAAACAAATTTTAGGAAGAAGGATACATCAAATTTAACATCCTCATTATGCTTATATCATACGATTTGATATATCTATGTAAAATCCACCTATAAAGGATGGAAGGTTTTAAGTACTGGCGTAAAATCGCGCGTTTGAAATTCGCACAGGTAGACATAAAATAATGTTGTCGTTCAAAGTATAAAGAGATACATTAATACAGAGTCACGTAAAATGGACATCACAAAAAAAAAAGGACTCAGCAGTAAAAGCAATATCAATAAATAAAATAATAGTGTGGTTCAAATTATGACGGGATACACAAGCACAAAGCCACGCCAAATGTATATCACAAAAACAGACCCAACGGTAAAAGTGATATAAATAAATAAAATAATTTTGTCGTTCAAAGTATGACAGAATACTTATGCACAGAGTCACGTAAAATAGATATCACAAAAAACAGACTTAACTGTAAAAGCAATATTAATAAATAAAACAATAGTGTGGTTCAAACTATATATATATACTAGTCAACAAAAGAAACGATACAACACTTTTATCAAAAATAATATTTTACCGTTTGGTAGTCAACAATAACAAATAGATAAAATATGTATTTTTTAACGTTCTACGTGACACAGTAACAAAAAATAGACAGTCCCTGGACCAAATACAGACGGATCAAAGTCATTATCAGGAATTTCAGTTTGCGGAATCTAACAGCGAGTATGATTGCCTCTTGCAGCTACCACAGTTTTACACATACGACACATAGATCTAATCAAAGTAATAATGTAGACATGGAGGATATTGTTTCACACCTGTATGAGAGCTAAGCGCAAACCTTGTAGTATTTCCGGTTGATTTTGCCTTTCTCGAACACGTCTGCCAAGTTGATCCCATAAATGTTCTATAGGAGAAAGATCCGGTGATAATGCTGGGCACGGGAGAACGCGAATATGATTTTGTTCAAGATAGTCCATACAAATCCTTGCCATGTGATATCAAGCTTTAACCTGTTGGAAAACATGGTTGAAACCGCGTTGTCGAATAAATGGCAGAACAATAGGACCAAAAATTTCATCCCTATATCTCAAAGCGTTTAAGTTACCACCAACGATTTTAACTGTGTGCGTCCGTTATGACATATTCCACCCCATACCATCACACTTCCGCCTCCGAAACGATCCGTTACCATGACATAAGGGTCCGAAAAACCTTCATCTTGCCTACGGTATACTCTCATACGTCCATCACTAAAACGGAGAGCAAATCGGGACTCATCTGTGAACAGGATATGCTGCCAGGTGTGTAACCTCCAACGTCGTCTTGCAGCCCTATGACACTGTTTAAAAAGCGGACCTTTCATGATACGTCTTGGACGCAGTTAATGTGCTCTAAGTCTTCGACGAACTGTCTGACCCAAAATCTTGTTGTTGTATTTTCCTCATTCGATGTACGGTTGCGCAAGTGCAAAAGACGTACCGCGCGGTCTTGACGTTGGGACGTCTCATGGAGTCTGCCGCTACGTGGTCTATCATTTGTTAAGCCAGGTTACACTAGGCGAATCACCAATTTGATACTGTTATTCTTGCCACATGAAAATTATTTGCGACGTCAGCGTGCGTCATCCCAGCTCTGACCATGCCAACTGCTTGTTCACGCTCATGTTGGAGAAACCGTGGCATCAAATTCTGGGTTTGTTTTCCATTTTTTAAGATGGCAAATTGTTTACCTGATGCAATAGCCCAATTATTGACACCAAACAATTTAAATTCTTCATTGATTTACGGCGAACTCGATTACCGGACGGAAAAGTAACATTCAGGATTTTTATCGTATCCGTTTCGGAATATTTTTTGAAAAAAAAAAGAAATTAACAGGTGCTTTTGACTTTGAATACAGAAATACGCTATTACAGAAAATTTAAATTGAAAATATAAAAATATTGACAAAATTAACTTTGTATCGGTTCTTTTGTTGACTACAAATGTAGTATATATTTAATCAAAAGATGCGTAAAACGATTGGTTCTTTTAGACTCAACGTAGCATTTAAACTTCAAAAGTAACTAAATCAATAACATTTAAAAATTTTGTAGCATGGATAAAAGAAATCACCGGGTGAACACTGTTTTCAAGAAACAAACAATTGCATTGATTATTCACAATCAAAAGTCGTAACCGATTCCAGAAAAAATATGTAATTAAAAAAAAAACAAACACAAGACGTGCCATCTAATAATGGTTTACCAACAACCATTATAATGTTAATACCAATCAAGTTGATAAATGGAGATCATAAAAATGGAGCAAAACGATATTAAATTACATTAAAGTCAGTACATTGATGGCATTCTCCGATTTCTTTGCTTTATAAATCTGTCTTTTATTACATAAAATCTTATAATTCAACCAGACTTCAAGCAAATCTTTTTATATATAAACTTTGTGAGCACAATTTGTTTTCTTAAAATCAATATAAAACATGTCTTTAAGGTTTAAATGTTAATTGTACATATGCAATATTTATGTCTGAAAATAAGGTGTACATGAAGTGTTTTCCCTCAAACATACAATTAAATTATAAACAAAAAATATATGAGGAAAGAGGTATGATTAGAACTATTACCAAAAACTATAAATTCTTCATTTCTTTTTAAATTACCTTATTTCTGTTGTTTAATGATTTGGATGATATAATCTGGGCTCTTTAGAACATAAATGGCAATTTTGAGGTCCCAATAACATTATAATCATGCAGAAATTGACAATTTGACCATAACTGGCCATCTTACACATAGTTCTTGGGAAACTTATTTGTTTAAGGAATCGCGTGGCAAAAACTCCCGTTATGGGTTAGGCCTTGGTTAATTTCCAAAGATACTAATAACAAGATATCAAACAAAATATCAGAATGCGGCTATTTTGGTAATTTTTGTAGTTTTGCGTCAAATGCCAAGAAGTTAGAAAGCCATGTCAGACACAATTGAAATATATAAATATTCATATCGGACAGAATTATATTTTGTAAACATCTTTCTGGAAACATCTCAAAGATGCTATTTGATATATTAATAACACTTTTGGATTTTCTAACTCAATGGGCAAAAAAGGGTCACATCATACCTTCTCCTTACATGTTTTGTTCTAATAAAATACTTTTTTCTGTCAAAGCTCGAATTAGCATTGAGTGAAATGCGTTCATGAGGACGTGTTTGGTATAAAAAAAAATGTAAATTACCAAATACTAACAATGTCCCTGATATATATCTCATTTTGGACATGTTGTAAGAATTTTGTTTTTTTTTTTTAGTAATTTTCGTGTACATTTAATTTATAGATAAAAAACAATTTGATAATACAGTATATCTGGGTCAATATCCCTAATGCACCTCAAAGTGAGGTACTCATATTTAATATATAGACAAAAATCGCTGTGGAGTGAAATTGGACATGTTGCAATTTTAAACAAGTGACTGATCTTAACCATTTGTACTGATTCGAAGAGAAGAGGACCATATAATAAGGTGTAAAACTTTGCAAAGGTATGCAAAGAAAGAAATTTCAAAGAACTTTTTGTGTAAAAATAGGGAATTTTTCCTCGAGAAACCACATTACAAAGGGCTTTAGGGGTATGCCAAATTACGAAATTGAATCTCATTTCGTGCACCGAAATCACATATGTCAGCTTCGAAACGAGTAATCATATCAAAGATTACTATATGGACAGGGGAATTGAAGAAATCATTACTACCTACATAAAATGAATTGCGCATTTTGATCCATATGAAGAAAAATCTAGAAACTGACAAACTCACAGTGTAATTGTAAAATGGTAGAGCATGTCGGTGGCTATCAATGACATGAAAGTTCATAAATATTCATGAGTCACATATATATCTAATTGTGAGTATCTTTTGCAATAATTTAAATTCAAAATATGTGCCGAGTCAAACAAAATTAATATTTTAAAGGAAAAGCAAAACAATTGGACTGAATCCTAGTGTTTAATTTCCTTTTTTCAACCACCAGACAAAAAATACAATCTGTTATTCTGACATTCACATTCAGAGAATCAAGTTAAACATTTTAAAAGGACGATACTCAACATCATAAAATTCAATAAAAATCGTCCCAATAAAATATTTAAACTCAGACTTATATAAAGTAATCACTTACAGTTTAAGATGGTCGACTAACCATTTTCCCCAAATTCTGTCCACATTTAAACTGGATCTAACTAGTTTAAAAATCTATATTTAAAATTGATGTTATAAATATACGTCCGGGTAGGTATAAATTGATATTCATATATCTCGCGTTTATTCACTTCAAATTAAATACAAAATGATTTCAATTAAATCCGTTTTTATTTCGTGGAAAAGCATAATTTTCATACGCAAAACTTATATTCCAGTTACCTTTGTTTAGCAAACATTTTCATTAAATATGTAACAGTCGCATTATATATTGCAATTGATAGGATTTTAATGCAGACGAAACACGCGTCTTACGTACCAAATTATTAGCCTGGTATCTTTGATCATTTTATATAACTACTGGGTCGATGCCATTTTTGGTGGCCGTTTTGTCCCAAAGGGTTTTACCAGCCCAGTATTCAGCACTTTTTTGCTGACATGAAATATCATTCATATATTCATTCTCTGTAAATTAACTCTATATAAAATGTTGAAATATTCAAACACTACGGTTTTTACCCCCAGCTATAGATTGCATTAGTTGTCACAATTTTTCGACATTTCCGGTTATTAATGCTCTTAAACTTTATGTTTGATTTTACTTTTTGTCTCATTTGATTCGAGTGCCAATAATGAGTCTTGTTTAGACGAAACGGGCGTTTGGTATTCCAAATTATAAGCTTGGTAGCTTTGATCAGTTTTTATTTGAATGCCAATAAACTGTAAGACGTTTTGTATTTAAGTTTATCTAGCAAAGCAACTCTTTTTAATTTTACATAAAAACACGGATAAACACATAGGGGAAAATTTAAATGTAAAATTGTAAACCAATTTTTGGCCGTGATGTTTTGATCTTTCTTTGATAAGCCCTGTAGATCTCTTTCATTTTAAAACAATAATTTAACATTATATAATCACGTTAGAGTAAAACAGTTAAAATTCCAAATAGATCACAAAAGTCACTTTATTTAGGACTCAAAACAGACTTAAAGGCCGCAGTGAGCATGTTGAGAGAATTGACTGATTTGTGATGTTATATGTCGCTGTCGCATTTAAAGGCGACATCCTTGAAATAATAAAGATCATGCACTGAAAAAGCGGAAGTATTTTTGATACTCACAGATAATAAATAGCGAGTTTGGTAGGTACGAAAAATTCAGTCTGGGTATTGAACCCTGTGAAGCTATAGTTAACATTTCGCAAATAAGGCTGATGGAGGGGCATTTACGATAAAATTTAATAAATTCTTTCTCGTTTTTATACATCTTGTCACTTTTCTAGGGTCCTAGTCTTGTGGGTTTATTTTCTGTTCTCAGTTGTTTTCACGAGGATAGCGCGATATAATTATATAAGTAAAATCACTTTTTTATGATTGTAAACAGATGAAAGTGGTGTCAGTAATTTAGATCATCTCATACAATTTAATTAATTCACAGATGTTAATGTAAACAACTAAACATTCTGAAACAAATATACTAACAGTTGATAACTAGGGAAGTGACTGAGCAGTTATCGAAATCGACGTTTATGACAAATTGCATAAGAGACTTGACATAACATCAATTTGTAACTTATATCATTGTGGATCGAAATACACCTTTCTGTATAAATCTATTTGTCAGTGTGTATGTGCATTGAGGTGTTATTGATATCGGAAAAAAATTATATTGAAAAAAAGACAGGAAGTCTTCGAAAATAGGTGATCATACAGGGTTAAAGCCTTCTTCTCTAATGAGAAAGGTAAATATGCTAGATACACTTACTGAGGTGTGATGAGATGATTGAAGCTGTTAATTTTCTCCTTGATAACATTTATGTCCGTTTCGGCAATAAAGTTTATCGACAGGTTGTAGGTATTTCTATGTGCACCAATTGCGCCCCTTAAATAGCAGACTTGTTCTTGAACTGCTATGAATCACAGTTTATGACCAAACTCAGTAATGACCCGTTTAAATTGCATTTAGTTGATCAATTCAACAACACTTACCGTTATCTTGATGATATTTTTTTCGTTAAATAATCAAGAATTTTCTAAATACACTGCCGAAATTTACCCAAAGGAACTTACTTTAAATAAATCAATTATAAACGGTTATAACTGTAATTTCCTAGATTTAGATATTTCAGTTTTACACGGGAAATTCTACACTGAAATTTACGACAAAAGGGACGATTGCAACACTATAATTAGATCTTTGAATATTGTTTTTATTGGTATTAATATTGATTTTGTTATCAGTTATAAATTAAAATCAAACTAAATATTATTTTTATATACATATGCACATTTATGGCTCTACTATCGACAGATTGTAGAGCCATGAATGTGCATATGTATATAAAAACTGTATCTTGGCATTGCACAAGGTCATGTTTTTCTCTGACTGTTAATGACGTCTTTTCACTAAATCCATTGGATGTTAGATGTGTACTGATTGATATTTTAGTCTTAGATGCATTATTTTTTTATTAGTTGTTATTGGCTTTGAACTAGCTGTCAGTTACTGTGAGTACTCTCAGATCTGCAATTAGTGTCTTTTTTGTTGTGCGGATTTGTGGGGATGATGTATAAGTACCCTGCCACGTACACTCTGTGTTTTTGTTACTTCTTTTTGCTTTGTATCGATCTGATGAGTTAAACCTTTTCAACTGATTTTTATAGTTTGTTCATATGTTGTACTGTTACATCGCTGTCCCAGGTGAGGGGGGAGGGGGGTGAGCTCCCTCCCGCTAACATGTTTAATCCTGCCACATTCTGTATGTGCCTGTCTCAAGTCAGGAGCCTGTAATTCAGTGGTTGTCGTTTGTTGCTGTATATCATATTTGTTTTTCGTTCGTTATTTTGTACATAAATCAGGCCGTTAGTTTTCTCGTTTGAATTGTTTTACATTTGTCATTTCGGGGCCTTTTATAGCTGACTATGTGGTATGGGTTTTACTCATTGTTAAAGGCCGTACGGTGACCTATAGTTGTTAATTTCTGTGTCATGTGGTCTCATTGTCAATCATACCACATCTTCTTATTTTTGTATTATTTGCATATATCCATAAGGTTGTCCCACTAAGATGGACTAAATTCCACCATTGATATTTTAACACAACGACACTTCATCAAATCAAAGTAACGCTTACAGCCAAGTAGGCTAACACGATTTGAAAGTTTATTTCAGTACAAATAAATATTTGGCGGAAACCCTTTCACTTGGTCAAAGTGCGACTTGAGACAACTGTTCTTGTGAAAAATCAACACCCTTACACTTTCTTCTCAAAACAGATTCCTAAACTAGAATGTCTAATTATCATATCTTCAGATTATTCACCAATTCATAATATCGTAGATGTAACTTATGCATAATATCGTTAAATTTACAAATATCATACATAAAAGAGTCTACTATTAGACTTTGAACAAAAAGAGGGAATAGCCACCTTTTAGTACATTTTGTAACTGTGTTTCAATTATTTATTAAAACGTGATTCAACACGGAGAACATTCGAATTCGCAGTCATAGCTTCAACATCAAGTATAATAGCCAAAAGCTAAAAGAATGTCACCTGGGCCGAAAGCTCTTAACATTCTTTCATTAAACTTGAATACACGACATAAGACTCGATGCGATTTTTAAGTTAAATACACGACATCACGCTCGATGCGAATTAGACCTCGATATATGGTAATGCCACTTATTGTAAAAGACCGTACGTTGGCAGGTAATTGCTTTTTCCGTTTTTTATGTTGTTGGATTTCAGTATCATTCACACACATCCTAATCTCATTTCAGGTTTGTGTCCTTCGAATTCACATAAATTCCCTTGTATATAATTACAAACAAAGGGATGAATTGCGAAATTGGAGAGAACATGTTAAAACGAAAAAGCCTCTTTATTAATCACCGTGGCCTCTTCAGCGAAAGCCCCAATTAAATATGACGTCGATTCTACACCGCTCAAACAACAATTCTTCAGCAAAGCAATTAGTAACAATCTCCAGTTAGAAATAAAACAAATTGCAATATTGTTCAACCGGCGAATTCATATGATTTTGAAAGGTGGAAAGACCTTATTAACGTATGTATTTAATATGAACAATATTTATCAACGATGAGACAAAGACTCTTGCCAAAATAATCACCTGTTTGGTAAATAAGAACTGCAGTAATGTGAAAAAAATCAAGATGGCCACTGTGAAAGAAATAGGAAATTATCGACCATTGATTATTCTCTGCATCAAATCTCAAATTCTTTAAATACACGGTTTAATAAAAGTTAACAGTTTGTTTCCAGATCCTGTTTATTATTCAATTGTATTTATATGCTTCTGCCAAATTGGGTATATTATTTAACTTGATTTTAGTTAATTGAATATGTAAACACTATTTTTTTCTAAAGGATATATTAACAAGTGAAGAAATCAATGTTTGTTTGATTAAACATATCTGTAAGTCCATTTTCAGTAGAACTTAATTTACCGATACTTGTTTTATCCATAAGTTTGATCACACAAAACCACCAACATCAAAAAAGTTATTTACAGGAATAATTCTAAAATACTTACATAAAGCCCCACCAAATTATTTGTAAAAATGGTAGCTAATGGACATCTATTGAGGTTGTATATGTAAAATGGTTCGATTGTTTCTTATCTAGCTAGAAACTCTTAATGAGCTCAAAGCTGAACTCTTGGCATCTTTTTATTCTTATGCTATGTCAACGATATGTCCACTTGTATCCAATCCGTCTGTAAAATACTATAAAGAATTAATCTTCCCTGCTGTTTTAAATGATTTTCTTCAGCTTTTCGTTTAGCAAATAAAATTGGTTATACGCCGACAAAATACATTATTTTCACATACCAATCTCGCAACAACAAAAAATAAGTCATTTCAACTCTATAGCTCCCCACCCCCCTCTCCAAGGGAAAGATTTACCTGTCTTTATATTTGATTGCAATATAAAACTGAAACTTGCTTCATTAGTCCTAGAAATCAATTCAAAATCGCAATGTCTTCACAACACAGTTACCATTTCTAAAAATCTATGAATTGAGAATGTTTAGACTACATTTTAACGAAAGAATATACAAAAATGTGTGCATTGTTACTTATCTTTATCTAGCAAGATATATATACTGACAGAAATCAATTGGGAATACGTAGAAATTGACGTTGTAATGCGAAATCAACATTGACTTGTTCTTTACACTTAAGCACAAAAGTTTAGGTTTCATATTTTGGAAAAACATTATAAACATTTTATGTTTTTACAAAAAGAGATTTTATTTTTTTCTCTTTATACTTAGAATTCCCTGCTAATCAATCGACTCGAAATTTTTATGATTATGAAACATGATCTTAGATCATCTTAACCATGTGTGTCGTACATATATTTGTAATAAAAAAACATTTTGATTATTCTTCAGTAAAAGATATTGATTCATTTACAAAGTTACCAGAAAGTAGTTGTTTAATTCTACTGAGAAATTTATCTGCATAATATATCCCTTGGTTAAATAAAATATCATTAAAACCATATCTTTACAACATATCTCGTATTTTACAAGCCCAATTCAGTCTATTGTGTGGCTCTTTACAAATAGGTTCTAATATGGTTTCATAAAATGTTTTTAATATCACGTTACCTGTATTTAAAAATTTTAACCAGTATTTCATCATTGTACAATTTCGTACGATATACATAGAAAATCTTCCTAATCTATAGTTAACCATATAATTTACGTATACTATAGATTTTCTGAATTTCAAAGTTCTTTTTAAAAAAAAAAATTAAACGCACCTTATAAATTTCATCTCCTTTTCTAATCCCCACACTTCACAAGCATGATTTAAAATACATGACACATTTGTATCAAGCGACAGCAATAAAGTTTCATAGTTATAATAATAATTCTTGATTCTACTATACGAAGTAAACGACTTTCGGCCTTGGTTTGACAATATATTTTGAGTTTGCAAAAAAAGTGCCATTAAAATAAAATAATATTCCTAAGCAAATATACTTATCACTTATTTCAATCGTTTTTCCATCCAAATATTATTTTACTATAGGTTTAACAGAACCACTATTTCTAAAAAGCCTCCTTTTTTGTTTTTGCTTGGTTTATATAAAAAATACTGTTCATTTTACCATATATAAAGAGCATTTATCATTTTTGTAGATCTTTCACATTTTCAAAGTATCATCAGCATACATTAATAAGTATAGATTAAGTGCTATACGTTCATATGACTGACAACCCTGGTTGATCATCACGTTTTACATTTCATTTGCATACAATGAATAAAGTGTAGAGAATAAGGATTCGACTTGCATTAGACCACTATTACTTACAAAAACATTTGAAAATTGTCAATCCAATTAAACACATGACTTCAATTTTAAAACATTGATTTAATAACATTTAACAGTTTACAAGTAATACCTAATCTAATTAATTTCTGCCACAATTTAATTTTGAACAATACTATCCAATACTTTAAAAAAAAATCAACAAAGCAGCAATACAACCTTTTCCCTTTACTTAACATATTTCAAATAAGGACATAAAGGGCAAAGATGAAATATGTTGTACTATATCCTGGTTTAAAACTAAACTGAGCGTCCTTAATTATGCTATTTTCAACACTCCATTTTAGTAGTCTAGTGTTAATGAATAGATAAAAATTTAATTATATTGTAGATATTCAATGTTGAAAGTACAAATATGATCTGCATTTATCAGAAATTAGCACTGGACCATAAAAGCTACGAAATCTACTATCTACATATATGAGAAATTAGTCATAATTGGCCAATATACTTGTAATCTTTGTATTGGAAAATATTTCAACTTTTAACCGCATTTGTTCCGCTGGTTTATTCACTGAAGGTACAAGTTTCCAAGGGAACCATGTAAACCGTGGATGAATATTGAAATAAATCTTCAGTGTGGAATCTTTACTGATACCTAGGGGAGCCTCCCTTTACATAATGCCTTAATACAATAATGCTCGAAGGAAATCACTTTGTACATACTGTCTATATATAATGAAGTCTAAGAGAAATCAAACTCTCATGCTACGTCAGCTTACTTATCAGGACATTATAACAACTTATTTTTATGCCAAAGTTTGGTCAACCTTCTCCTCTGTAGTTTCAACTGTTTAGTGTGTCAAATATCAATGTGGTTTCATATTGAATTATTGTTCTTGTTTTGTCCTGTTTGCATCAGAGTTTTACAACTATTTTAGAGCTGTTTTAAGCAGAATTGGCAACAAAATGCAATTTTACGTGTATACCTTTGTTTTAATAAATTTATATATTGTAAAAAAAAATAACGACCATAGAAAAGGTTCCCTACAATGATCATAAACAGTACCAAAACAGATTTTTTAACAGAACAGAGGGTTGACATGTATCTCATATGTATTTGATTTTTCTAAAACGGAAATTTATGTTTTAATTAATGAAGTATAAATCAATGAGGATATTAACAAAAGAATTATATGTTTCTATAACATGTATAATATAAATATTTATACGTTAGCTTGATGATTTTTTCCTTGATTTGTTCGATTCCTTTTCGAGTTTATTGATTTCTTTTGGAATCTTTGTTCTTTTACATACTTTATCTAATTCTTGTTGGATGGTTTCTTTAGGTTTCGATTGTCCCTTTAATTGGTTGACGGGCTTACCGTAATATTTTGTTTTATTTCCAACTTTGGAATCCGTTGGTAAGTCAGTTATACTACCATTAGCATTGCCAGTTTGATCATTTTTAGGAGGTTCGTATTTTTCGAGCGCTTCAGTTTCATTGGCTTTTGTACGATAATTCTCATCTCCTTCGAATGAATATAATCGTTCATACTTATCATCCTGATTGATACTGTGATCTATTTTTTTTCGTTCATTTTGTGACTGAACACCTTCATGAACAGAGATGTTAAATTCGTCACATTTCATATCTGATCTGTCTCGAGTGGTATAACATTCTTTGACAGAAATATTTTCGTATTGATTCATGGGCTTATATTGATGTTGCGTTACTAAATTTGAAGAGTTTTCAAATTCATTTCTAACGTCATTTTTATTTGTTTCTTCCATATCATCGCCTATATCTTTATTACCTATAGTGGAATTGCTGGGTTTACTCTTTACTCCTTCGTAGCCTTCGGCGCTTATTTCGGGATTGCCTTCAATAAGTTGCTCGTTTATCGTGTTACTATTCGATTCACCGTTTTCCTCTAGACTGCGAAAAGTTTGATTAATCTTTTCAGCATCTGCCGTTTTCAAGCCACTTCCTGGTTTAACATCTTTGTTCAGGCCAGATTGGTTTATGCTTCCAGAATGTAAGGGAGGCAACTTATTGGTATCAATGATACGCATACCAGAGTCATCTGTATTTGCAGGTTCTTGTTCTATGAAATCGCCATTGGATTTATTTTCTTTACTAATGTAAAGATGGTTTACGATTTTGGAATACTCCTTTTGTGATACATCAGTTGGTTGATCTGTTTTGCTAGGATCATTATTCTTTAAATCGGAACCACTGTTATGGAAATTATCTTTAAGTACATTGTAAGTGCATTGCAAAGAATCGGAAATAGCAATGCCTTGTTCTTCATTTATAAATCCTTCATTAATCTTTAATGCTTGATCTTGATTCTTACTTTCATTCGAAAAATGCGTGCCATTTGTATGAAGTGGAGCCGGAACTGTAACGTCATTGTTACCAGTCGGAGTTCTAGGTTTACACGTTTTTGGTGGTTCAAATATGTCTTCTGAAGATTTTTTCCGAGCGGCTGTTTTATCCTCATAATTAGTCTGCACCGTCCCCTTTGCTAACACCGGACCATCCTCATGTAAAAGTAGGGCTGGCCAAACAACATACTCAACAGTTATACCTGATCTATTATACTTATTAAATTTGTTTGAATCCATAGGTTGATCTCCAAAATTGTCATATTCAATCACCATTGGTGGATTCGACGTAAGCACATGCCAGCACAGTTCTGAACATTTTATTATGAAATGCTTTTCGCTTTCAAACGAATCTGGGTTTGATGAACTATATTCCTCACAACATTTCTGAAAAGTAATGAAATGTGAAATTTTTGTGATAAGGCAAACGAATGAAATATTTATATCAACAGCTGATTACTAACCTGGGTAATCAGTGGAATATAATAGGATACATCAAGAAAAGTTTGGACTCTTGATGTAAGAATGTTACAATCATATTTGGTGAATAAATATATAAAAAGAAATAATACTATTGTGATATAAAAACGAGCTTGGTAATATAACTGTGTCTTGGCTTTGATGAAAGTCGTTTATTGCTGTCTGTTTTATGTGTTTTCCGTGTATTATTTTGTCATAAATCAGGCCGTTCGTGATTTCGTTTGAATTGTTTCATATTTTGTCATATCGACACTTTTTATAACTGACTATACGGTATGTGTTTTTCTCATTGTTAAAGGTCGTACGTTAACCTATAGTTGCTTAAATCTGCTTCATTTTGGACTCTGTTGGATAGTTGTCTCATTGGCAATCATACCACATCTCCTTATTTCATATTACTTATTTACTTACGTTTATGCAACTTTCACGGTTGAACGGGTTATACATACCATGTATATTTTTGTAGATCGATGGTACCCGTTTTTTTTAATTTAAAATATGTTTATTTACCGATGTTATAGCATACCTTCTTTACAGCCTCAACTAAAGTCGTACTACATTGGAGTTGAATCTTTGCATTTTCCACGAAAGGTTTCATTGCCTCTATCAACGTTTTATCCTCAGTACCAAAGTAACCCTGAATTCGTTTATTCTACGTGGAATAAATAAAAGAATGTGCACTACAACAGTTAATAAAGGAACAAATTGATTCAAAAAGAATAAAATAGTTTTGTTTATAAACCCCCGCAAACACAGTTTTTGGGGTTTATATGAATTACCCTGTCTGTATGCCAGTCCGTTCATGCGCCTTGTAAGCGCCACCCCTCCTTATCCGATAGAGATATATGGATGAAACTTTACACGATTGTAGAACACTTGAGAATGTGCTTTCAGAAATGTAAAATCGGCCTTGCACGTTAATGGGAAGTTTAACTAGTTATATACGTCAGTACTGCAATATCTGGTAATATTTTCTTGTCAGCGCAACTTTTATGTAAAGGCTCGCCGAATGTTTATGAAACGTTAAACAGTTATAGAACACCATCTCTGTGTATGCATCCTAGCCCAACGAGTTTAAAGGGAGATAATCTAATTTACTAGCCGGTCAGGTGTCTCCCTTTGCAAATTCACTCTTTGTTATAGTTTATACAAATTTGAGAGGGGCAATATGAAAGCTCGACCAAGTCCAAAGCTTATTCCAGTGTGCCACAATAAAGAAGCAATCGAAGTTGACAATGTTTTTTGTGAATTCTGTCATTAACGGAGTTATAATAAAAGTTTAATGTCTTTAACATGGCTACTCTTTTCAAAATGGCCTGTTGATACTGTATATTTGAAAATGATTTGTTTGTAAAATCAATGAAATTTCTGCCTGATCAGAATGTAAAAGCTGAACGCTTTTGTGTCATGCACTTTGTGTATATGGTACGATAAATTGATAGGAATATTTCAAAAATTCAAATCAGAGTCTTTCAAACATTACTGTTCTCGATATGCTATGTATGGAACAGTCCTAACAAGTTTAAGCACTGCACGTTTTTCTAGAATAAGTTAAATCGGGTAAGCTAAGACCACAAACTTGAAACACAATAATAATAACGCGTATTGAAGCATTAAAACCAAGCAATTTTCTGTCAACTTGGTTGTAGGTCATGCAACTTAAATCTTAGTACAACTTAATATAGAACTTACGTTTTCAAGCGTCTTTGGTTTTACAACGAGTAGATGAATGGACCGCACGACTTCCCATAAGGTTTCATGGATTTTATTATTTTGTTCTTTTGCTATTTCTAAACATCTCTTGTAACACCACTAGAAGAAAGTACATATAAAAACTATTTGCTTCAAGCAAAGCAGAGAGTACATTTTAAGCCTGATTTCTATACGAAAATTGTATAAAATATAATTAAATCACTTTTGAACTTCAGAATAAAGTCCTTATATAAATGACTAATATACATATTGCTAGTCAATACAAAGACATCATTTACAACATTTGAGCCGAATATGAGAAATTGCGGAATATAAAGGCTAAATTATGGAAAATTATTCGAAAAAAATAGTAATTGAATACTTACATCCACAATCTTGATCAGTTGCTTTTCGGGTAGTTCATTGTTGTTGCCCGGTCTCTTATTCTGTTTAGTTAGGTCTTCGTAGACATCTGTCCATTCATCAGTATACAATGAAGCCCAGCGTTCTCCAACTTTTGCAGGCCTGTTTGGATTTCCAAGATCTGTAATGGCTGGATTCCCATCCGTGAGCTTTTGCCCTGCTAGTTTACTTAATCTAAAACCAATTTAAAAATACACACTTCATTGTATTATCTGATTTTTATTGCTATCAATGCAGATGATAAAATATAGTCATCATGCATTAAGGGAGCTACCATTTGATTTTTAGGGGCTAGGATGAAATTTGAAAAAAAATAGGCAGGACAGGAGTTTTGAGTAAAAAAAAAAAGGCAGGATGATATTATTTGCAAAAAAAAAAGGCAGGATGACAATTTATGTCAAAAAAAAACCAGAATAAACTAAAAAAAAAAGGCAGGACTGAATAGAGTGAAAAATAAAAAGGCAGGACCGAATAGAGGGAACAGTAAAAAGGCAGGACAAAATTTTTCATCCTAGCCCCATCTCCCCATAAAAATCAAATGGTAGCTCCTAACGATTTGATTATATAGACATGAAAATTGAATTGTACACACGTCAAAAAAATGTGTCTAAATGGTACAACATTCATAGTAGATTTTTAAAGAAAAGCCCAGAGCAGAAATCTTACAAAGACAACCAACAGAAATAATAAAACTGGTTTGGAGAGCGTAAGTAAGCATATCGAATATTAAATAAATAGTATACCCGAGCAAATAATTCCTATTTATTTTTTTAAGAGCAGAACTAGTGAAAACAAAAAAAACTTATTTGACTTCAATAAAGAAAAGAAAAAACATCTTGCAGTGGGAAAGCAAATATCTTAATGTCAACCGTTTAATAACACGTCATTTTTTTTAACAACGGTGATGATCGCAACGACATTTGCGGCCTAAAGGTATCTAATTCTTTTCTATTTTTCAACAAATATATTATTACATACAGTTGCCTCCCAATTTACAGAACGAGAATGTGACGGGATTGAACAGGTGTATGAGCTCATTATAAATATTATGGGTTAAACATGTTGATGAGGGCGCCCCTATTAACCTGGCACAGTGGTGTAATAACACAACATTGGAATAAAATGTAAAATTCAGTAGAAAATGAATTCACTCATCAGATCGGTACTAAGCATACACATACGTAAAAAGACAAAAGACAAAAGACATAAAATACCGATCTAAGAAGTACTTGCAGTTATTGAAAGCTAGTTTCAAAATGCTCTCCTATATTTAAACATCAGTGAGTTCAGTGACACCTCCAATGGATCTAGTCTTAAGACTTTATAAGCATTCTTAGAAAAAGCATGAACTTATGCAATACAAAGCATATATTTAAAGTACTAATAAAGATGATACCAAGTATACTCTGACTGTGGCAACTGCCTAGTACCCGTCAACTTGAATTATATGTCCTTGACTGTGTAAAGCATGAAATTTGCATTTTATTATAATGGAATTGTATCTGTTTTATTGGAACCACCTGTAATAAAACTAAAATTCTTTAATTAGATATAAGAAGATGTGGTATGAGTGCCAATGAGACAACACGTTATATAACATAAGTATCTTGACAAGAGTACCGAAGGACTTTTTAAAAACCTATGTGACAAGAAAACATGCATGAAATTATACCAAACACAACAATCAACTCCTTTGTGAAATAAAAAAGTACACTGCAGTTAATGAAAAATAAGAAAGTGAGGAAAGTGATAAGTTTTTAATATTTCATAAATAGGAGTAGATTAATCTCAGCTAATGATCAAGTCGAACGTTGGGCTGGAGAAAGGGGCAGAGGGTTGAAGGTTAGCAAGGTCACACAAAGTAGGGGAGGACAAAAGTATAGCCTCCGGCTCCTACGCCCCTGTTCATGTTTCATTAGGAGATACTATAAATGAGAGGAGATGCGAATTAAACGTCAATGAGACAGACAGACAACATAACAAATAATCAAAAGACATCTAGAAACAACACACAGACAGGTGACCATACAATAGGTAAACTATAAATCATGCTTTAAATTGTGAATTAATTTAACAGAAACTTTCAAAGATCTGACATATGTGTTACCATTCTTAGAATTGGATTAACTAAAACATAACTTTTATCTGTAAAACTTCATCAAAGATACCAGGCTGCTATCGGGTTTTATTGTATTGTTTCACATGCTGTTACTTACCTCGATAATGCGTCGTCCTTTTCTTTTTCTAACGTTGCCTTTTCTTTCTTCAATCGCTTATTTTCTCTTATTAAAGTATCGTTTTCCATGTTAAGTTTTTGAAGACAGACTTCCTTTGTCTCTAACACCATTTTCAAATTTTCTTCATTTTCAACAACATGACTTTCAAGTTCCTTTCCAAGACTCATTGTATTTGTAAATTTATGTTCTATACTACCCCTTTTGTTGTGTATTTTCTTCCATGTCTAAAGTGAAGAAGAAAAATGTTTTAGGAAATCATGACCTTTAAACTACAAAGACGGCTGAATCAAATAGTGTTGTTTTCTTCAAACAGTGATATGTTCAACGTGTGGTAAGTCGTGATAGTCTTGCAGCAATTTAGGTAGAAGAGGCCATTTTGTTCTTTTCTATGATTTTTGCAGAGCATGAAAAGCATTTAAATTTGATAGAATATTCAAGAAGAAGGTGTATATAATTATCATAATATATCATGCGTTGTGTACTGCTTTGTTTGTCTCCCAATTGATCACGAGTAATTGTCCTTGACTATTAAACTATCGGTACCAGTTTATCATGTTTATATATTTTTTACTCTCAGTGGATTTCTTAGAAATGACGTATATATTTTTCCATGTAACAAAGACCAGAATGAACGACTGCTTATGTCGCCATTCTATATTTTTGCAGATACGCCGAAACGTAATTTATTTGTTATCTTGTATTGATGCGCTATAACAAACCTCCTTCAGTCAAGTAGGGAAATTGAATAATTATCTTTTGAGAAACATTTGAGATGAATCGTATGTGAAAGCGAAAGTGTACCATTGTTGAAGAAATTAGAAACTGATAGCAGGTGTTGCTTGGAACTTTTAAAAATTTAATATTTAATGAGAAATAAGTAGTATCGGTTTACAGTCTATAACTTACCCCATACGAAATCAAATAACAATATTAAGTTAATTGGCTGTTTTCCATAAGGAAGTAAAACTCTTCAATATCTATATACATATTGTATTAGATTATATCACTTCTGACATGTATATCAGATAACAATATTAACAATAGTATTGGGACGTGGATTTTAAATATGCATAATAAGTATCTACTTATTAAAGGCAAAGTGTACGTAATAAACTATTCCACAGGTTTTTAAAAATATGATATGAATAGTGCTTGTACAAATACATTAGAAAATAATAAAAAAATATGTGGGTTTCAGTAACCCATGAACCGATTTTTTCGAGCCACTGAAATTTATAGCACGATACGCCAAAGATACAAAGAGTTAAGAAAATTTATAAAAAGTCGATAGGTATTTTCTGATTTATTAGTCCACAGAATTAGAAAAAAAGTTACATGAATGAAAACTATATTTAATTGGTAAAAAGAGAGAACTTAACAACCTTGCTTGTTTTCAATCTATATCTTGTGAAATATTGAATTTCAAAGGAAATTGTTGAATTTTGCAGCGGCATTATTGGTGTCACAGTGACGATAAGCGTTAGTGTGCATCTGCCATTTTGATTGTTAAAATTTAATATACATGTATCCAAAACTTTTAATCGAGAAAAAGTTATTTTTTTATAATTTTTATGTACATTTTGGTCATAAGCTCTTCAAATGCTTCTGTGGCTTTCTTATAGTCGGCTTTGGTCGTTCCTGATGAAGGCAAATCCAGAAAAGCGCTTTGGACGCATGAAATTTTTAAACTGTTGTTTTTCATTTTTTCCAGAGGTCCGGTGGAAGAGGGATGGGGGAGGGGTGGGGGAGGGATATATTGTCAAGATTTAATATTTTTAATATCAACTTTTGACGAAGGTTATACTTGTATTCTCAACTCACTAACGACATGATTTTGCACTCTGCAATCCTTAGATAAAAGAATAATCGTCTAATCAGTACTATTACCGAATGTAACAGTTTGCATGAGTGTGGATTCGCATGACGGGTGATGGATGCATAGCAGGAGACGGTTACCTTGTCGGAGCACCCATAACCCTCCTTTTTGAGTTCATGCGATTCCTCTGTTTCAGTTTGTTACCTTGATTTGTCTTCTTAATTGATTTATGAGATTTGAACTTCGGTACACTTATGCCTTAGTGTATCACCAATGACAGCCGGGCGTCATAGTTACTGAGAAACTATCTGCTCTTGGGGCGGTTTAAATCAGAATTATTACTAACAATAAATCAAAAGATCTGTTTAAGTGCATACAACCTCAGTCTCTTTCCTCTTACAATAGTATAAAACATTTGACTTTTCTTTCCATAACACTAAGTTATTATTTATAAACTTAAAAACAGGTAGAAAGAATTAGTCCAGCTTTGTTTTATAAATCATAATGAACAACAATACAGTATCTTGTTTAAGGGAGAGGATCATACTCTGTTAAAAATCACTCTGTTTAAAACAAAAAATTCTCTGAAACTGACATCACCATGATGCTTAACTTTATTGATAGATTGTAAAGATTGCAGGACGTGTTTTTCTACAGGCAATCAACATTCCTTTCGGAAACAACTGTACTACTCTTTTTGTAGAGTTGTTCCTTGATTCGTATGAGGCAGACCTCACGAAGGATCTTATCAGGCAGAATGAAAAGTCCTTTAACTTAACGTTTCGCTATACAGATGATTTCAAAAATTATTCAACGTTTGGTGACTATGTTGAAAACATTGATCCCATCGATTTCGAAATAAAGGATACAACAGATGAAATTAAGTCTGACTCATATCTAGACTAACATCTATAATTTGACAATTAGGGTCACTTAACAGAAAAGACCTCATGACAAAACTACCATTGACAAGATATGCTGTTAATTTACAAATAATAACATCGTTTGAAATACTTTCTACATCGTTTTTCTAACCATAAGCGTATATTGCTAAAACATGAATTGTCACACATATTTGATTCTAAATACTTTTCAAATAACCTTCCAACTCTTTTATTGAGCACGACTGATGAGTTTTATACAGACGAAACACGCATATGACATACTAAATCATGAATCCTGTAACTTGATGAGTTTTTACCACTTGGTCGTTGCCTTTGCTGGTGGACTCATCTTCCCTCTTGATATTAACATTTAGCATTTTTTATTATACCCCACGCAACAAAGTTACGGAGGGTAAAATGTTTTTGACCCGTCCGTCTGTCTGTCTGTCCGTCCGTCCGTCAGTCTGTCAGTCCTGTTCTTGTCAACTCCTCTGAAACCACACAACAGAATTTCACGAAACTTTGTAGATAATAAGGACATACTATGTAGATGTGCATATCGACAGGAAATTACGATTCAAATTTTTTTCTAGCAGTTATGCCCCTTTAACTTAGAATTTTGGCCTCAATATACTACTGCAACAGTTTGTCATCGCAACTCCTCTGAAACCACACAACAGAATTTCATGAAACTTTGTAGATAATAAGGACATACTATGTAGATGTGCATATCGACAGGAAATTACGATTAGATTTTTTCTAGCAGTTATGCCCTTTGAACTTAGAATTTTGGCCTAAATATACTACTGCAACAGTTTGTCATCGCAACTCCTCTGAAACCACACAACAGAATTTCATGAAACTTTATAGATAATAAGGACATACTATATAGATGCGCATATCGACAGGAAATTACGATTGAATTTTTTTCTAGGAGTTATGCCCCTGTGAACTTAGAATTTTGGCCTAAATATAATACTGTAACAGCTTGTATTCGCAACTCCTTTGAAACCACACAAGAAACTTTGTAGGTAATGAAGACATACTATGTAGATGTGGATATCGACAGGAAATTACGATTCAATTTTTTTTCTAGGAGTTATGCCCCTTTGAACTTAGAATTTTGGCCTAAACATACTACTGCAACAGTTTGTCATCGCAACTCCTCTGAAACCACACAATAAAATTTCATGAAACTTTGTGTATAATAAGGAAATACTATGTAAATGTGGATATCGACAGGAAATTACGATTGAATTTTTTCTAGGAGTTATGCCCCTTTGAACTTAGAATTTTGGCCTAAACATACTACTGCCACAGTTTGTCATCGCAACTCCTCTGAAACCACACAACAGAATTTCAGGAAACTTTGTAGATAATAAAGACATACTATATAGATGTGCATATCGACAGGAAATTAGGATTGAAATTTTTTTAGGAGTTATGCCCCTGTGAACTTAGAATTTTGGCCTAAATATACTACTGCAACAGCTTGTCATCGGAACTCCTCTGAAACCACACCACAGGATTTCATGAAACTTTGTAGTTAATGAGGGCATACTATGTAGATGTGCATATCGACAGAAAATTACGATTGAATTTTTTTTCTAGGAGTTATGCTCCTTTGAACTTAGAATTTTGGCCTAAATATACTACTGCAATAGTTTGTCATCGCAACTCCTCTGAAACCACACAACAGAATTTCTTGAAACTTTGTAGATAATAAGGACATACTATATGGATGTACATATCGACAGAAAATTACGATTGGATTTTTTTTCTAGGAGTTATGCTCCTTTGAACTTAGAATTTTGGCCTAAATATACTACTGCAACAGTTTGTCATCGCAACTCCTCTGAAACCACACAATAGAATTTCATGAAACTTTGTATATAATAAGGAAATACTATGTAGATGTGGATATCGACAGGAAATTACGATTGAATTTTTTTCTAGGAGTTATGCCCCTTTGAACATAGAATTTTGGCCTAAATATATTACTCCCACAGTTTGTCATTAGAACTCCTCTGAAACCACACAACAGAATTTCATGAAACTTTGTAGATAATAAGGACATACTATATAGATGTGCATATCGACAGGAAATTAGGATTGAATTTTTTTTAGGAGTTATGCCCTTGAACTTAGAATTTTGGCCTAAATATACTACTGCAACAGCTTGTCATCGCAACTTCTCTGAAACCACACCACAGGATTTCATGAAACTTTGTAGGTAATGAGGACATACTATGTAGATGTGGATATCGACAGGAAATTACGATTGAATTTTTTTCTAGGAGTTATGCCCTTTGATCTTAGAATTTTGGCCTAAATATACTACTGTAACAGCTTGTATTCGCAACTCCTTTGAAACCACACAAGAGGATTTCATGAAACTTTGTAGGTAATGAGGACATACTATGTAGATGTGGATATCGACAGGAAATTACGATTCAATTTTTTTTCTAGGAGTTATGCCCCTTTGAACTTAGAATTTTGGCCTAAATATACTACTGCAACAGTTTGTCATCGCAACTCCTCTGAAACCACACAATAGAATTTCATGAAACTTTGTATATAATAAGGACATACTATGTAAATGTGCATATCGACAGGAAATTACGATTGAATTTTTTTTCTAGGAGTTATGCCCCTTTGAACTTAGAATTTTGGCCTAATATATACTACTGCCACAGCATGTCATCGCAACTCCTCTGAAACCACACAACAAAATTTCATGAAACTTTGTAGTTAATGAGGACATAATATGTAAATGTGCATATCCACAAGAAAATGTTTATCAGTTGACTTTTGTAGAGTTATGAGTCTTTGAAATTAGGAATCTGGTGAGATTTTGTTTGTCCAGTGACAATGTGGGGGCGTGGGGTATGTGAGCGTGCTCACAAAGGTTCTTTAATTCTGACATGAAATATTATCGATAGGGTTAGTCTTGGTAGATTAAATCGTCATAACATTCTGAAATCACTGGTTTATAACACTGATATATTTAATTGCACACTATTGCTTTTAACAATTTACTAAGTGTACAGTATTGCAGTAAATATCCCTGACATATTAGTTTATAGGGATCCAGGGAGAATATCTAACTAAAGTAAATTGATATATTACAGTACAATATTAATGATTTCATGTTTACCAGTGTAGTCCATTTTTCTCCGTTAATGGTTTTTCTTGATTTTTTTTTACCTCGAGGTATAGCTGAACAAATCAAGGGTTTGTACAATTTTTCAACTTTTGGGTTAAATGCGCTTCAACTGAAAATCAACCTCAATTTGCAGTAGACCGAATAATCTGTCTCTTGTGTGTTTATATTTGTCGTTTCATATTTCCTTTTTATTATTTGGATTTTTATTTATTTTGCTTTGTGTCCACACGGAGACAGAAAGCACTGCTGTGGACAAAAAAAAAAAAAAATAAATAAAAATCCAAATGTAAAAGGCAATATGAAATAAACATATAAACGAACAAGACATAGATTATTCGGTTTAATTTTGCAGTTGAATAGGTTTTTTAAGTGTTTCGATTCGAGCACCATGGATACGATTTATGTTGAAGAAACGCGAGTATGGTGTGCCAAAATACAAACATGAGTGTTTACCTGCTCTTCTAATCATGATTGAATTTATTTTGTAAGTTTTTTAAGGTTTTACTACAAGTATCGCATATACTTAACATTACCAATCCTCCATGTAAATTGAGTCAAGTTCAGATGAACCTTGCCAGACAGAAATGTACATCTTTCAATCATTTCATACACCAAATATATTTTACCAATTTATTATAGTGTCTATGAAACATATATAACCACAAAAAACATAGACCACTGAATCCAGAAAATGAGCTTAAGGTCAGATGAAACATACCAGACAGACATGTACACCTTACAATCATTCCAAGTATTTACCGAATATAAATGACCTATTGCTTTTAGTATCTCTGAGAAAAAGACCAAAACAGGATAACTTGACAATGACCAATGAATCGTGAAAATGAGTTCAAGGTAAGGTGAAACTTGCAAGACAGAAGAAGACCTTACAGAATAAAGGAAAACAAGACGATGACTCTAATATTGGTTTGTTTGAAACAGTACTTTAAAGTTCTAATACACAACATATAGTTGACCTATTGCTCATAGTACATATATCTGAAATACGGACTTTACCACCAAACCTTAACCTTGGTCACTGATAAATGAAATGAGTAAAACGTCAGATTAACCGTCTGATGACTAGACACCAGATATAGTTATTCATCATCAAAGGAAAATTAACGTGACGAAAAAACTACTTTTAAAAACTCGCTGAAACATGACAATGAGACCAAGGACCATGGACATATGACAGACGGAAACTTCGTAATATAAACCATCTGTATACAAGGTATGACGCATCCATGTCGTCTTCGTTTTGAACTATTAAGCTTTTAGCTCTCTACGCCGGATTAACACCCATATGAATCGCTTTCTGCTACTTTAGTCGCAGGCCCGATAAAAAGTATCTTAGATGATTTTTATTTGATTCCATGTGTCAAAGGTTTAGTGTATCTAACTGCTATCATTTAATGATTAAATTTAAGATTTATTTTCCTAAATATCAGGTGACTTTTTTAAGAATACACATTTTTCAAAGTTTATGTCCTGGGTTGGTCCATTGGTTGGTTACATTAATTAAGGGAAATTCAATGTAAACATATTTTATTAACTATGTATTTACTTTCAGGTATCACAGATCGAATTTATTCGTTCATAGTGTGTTAATTTACGTTTTTGATTGAGTTAAGCCTTCCAATTGATGTTTTATCGTGTGTTTTTCTATGTTGTGATGTTATACTATTGTTTCAGAAAAAGGGAGAAGGTTTGGTACCATTAAAACGTTTAATCCCGCTGCAAATGTTTGCACCTGTCCTAAGTCAGGAATCTGATGTACAGTAGTTGTCGTTTGTTTATGTAATTTATACGTGTTTCTCGTTTCTCGTTTTTTATATAGGCTAGACCGTTGGTTTTACCGTTTAAATGGTTTTACACTGGTACTTTTGGGGCCCTTTATAGCTTGTTGTTCGGTGTGAGCCAAGGCTCCGTGTTGAAGGCCGTACATTGACCTATAATGGTTTACTTTTATAAATTGTTATTTGGATGGAGAGTTGTCTCATTGGCACTCACACTACATCTTCCTATATCTAATTTAGGTTATCATATTTGCCCCCTTCTATGGTTTTACTAAGTATTCTTATATTTGCTGATCTTGCTCTGTGTTTGTTATATGTTTGTTATGTTTTACCCATGTCTTAACATCGGGCAGTTGGTCCGAGGACACAGTTATCGTCCTTTGATTTTCGTTGTCTTGATTTTCGTTGTCTACAAATATAGTCCCCATTAAGTATGTTACTTGCTAAATTGTGTTCATATACTTACTAAATGTATTACTTTATATTTTATGCAGGAAATATAAAGTAGGCGGATGAAATTTTATGTTTTTAAATAACTTTGGGTGATGTATTTTTACGTAAAGTAGTGATTTGGTTTAGTTTAATAAGGTGAAAATTTAGTATGTCTGAACCTGCCATACTGAATTATAGACCTCCTTAACATAGAACTGTCCATAGTTTTAGTCAGAGGTAGTAAAAATCTTTTTGAGATAGAGCAGGAGCGATTTTTTTAATTTGAATTTTTTGTCTTAAAGAAATGCACAACGAAATAACTGTGTTCACGGACCATTTAACGACAGTTTTTATAAGAATTCTTCGACTGCACTACTTATATCAACTCATCCCGTTATTACGATCCCAATTCAAAGCTTTGACTTTCCGCCTCTGTTACTTATCTACTTTTAAACAATATAATATTATGATTTTAAGAAACGGTTAAATAACAAAAAACCTCTCCACACGTCGAATACTAGTATCCACGTGCTTAAAAAACCGCGTTCCTAATACCGCGCTGAAGTACGTCCATAATTCATTTTTCATTATTCAAAATTCAATAATGAATAATGAAATAGTTCATTATTCATTATTCAACGTTTAGTAATGAATAATGAATAATGAATAATGAAATAGTTTATATTTCAGTATTCAAGTTGAAAAGTGAATGGGGATATACATCATTTATTTTTTGACTGTGACACTATCCCGTATTCCTGAATTCGTCATTTTGATGTCAATTAACATATATTCAAATTAATATAAGAAAAAATAAAAAATTCAAAACACTCTTTGAAATTTTTACCTTTATTTATTCAGTTAGTTTCGGAGGATAAACTAGTGGGCTTCACTAACTATTTTTAACAGAAATTCCTTTTTTTTTAATGTATGGACGACCTGAATACCAAAACATATATAAAAATTCAAAATACTATACATTGGATTTTTTTATGTTTAAAGGACCTTTACGATACTTCATATCCTGATTATAGAAATAACTTGTCGTTTGTGTAGCAATGCCGGTTAGAGTTGTTACGGAGGACCTAAATGCCAAGATACGCGTGAACATTAATAAATAAACTATTTTGAATAATTGAATGGACTGCTGCAACCCTTCAGTCCCTAATTACAGATATACATTATACGTCATTCGAAATCTTATCGATAGAGGAACAAAAGATATATAATCAATGTGTGTCGCAATGCCTATAACAGGGGTTAGGGAGGACCAAAATGCCAAAATACGCGTGAACATTAAGAAATAGCCTATTTTGAATAATGGAATGGACTGCTGCAATCCTTCAGCCCCTAATTACAGAGATACCTTATACGTCATTCGAAAGCTTATCGATAGAGGAACAAAAGGTATATCATTAATGTGTGCTGCAATGCCCATTAGAGGGGTTATGGAGGACCTAAACGCCAAAATACGCGTCAACATTAAGAAATAGCCTATTTTGAATAATGGAATGGATATTTTAAATAATGGAATAGACTGCTGCAATCCTTCAGCCCAAAATTACAGAGATACCTTATACGTCATTCGAAAGCTTATCGATAGAGGAACAAAAGGTATATAATCCATGTGTGCCGCAATGCCTATAAGAGGCGTTACGGAGGACCTTAATGCCAAAATACGCGTGAACATTAAGAAATAGCCTATTTTGAATAATGGAATGGACTGCTGCGACACCTCAGCCCTTAATTTTAGAGATACCTTATACGTCATTCGAAAGCTTATCGATAGAGGAACAAAAGTTATATAACCAATGTGTGCCACAATGCCCATTAGAGGGGTTACGGATGGTCTTAATGCCAAAATATAAATGAACATTAAGAAATAGCCTATTTTGAATAATGGAATGGACTGCTGCGACCCTTAGGGTGGTCAAGTTGGTTACTTATTCCTTATTCGTTACCTATTCGTTACTGATTCCTTATTTCTTATTCGTTACTTATTCGTTCCTTATTCGCTTTTAATATGTTGCCTCCCTTAAATGCTTTCTTTTCTTTTCTTTTCTTGACTCTGGTGTAAGATATTGGTTTGTAGAGGTGAAATCACCCTATTAGCGCGTGTGTACCCGTTTCAGCGCTCGACTGATACCCTGTTACTTGTTCGCTACTTATTCGTTCCTTATTGGATTTTTATACGTTGCCCCTTTGTGAGGCTTTCTTTACTTTTCTTTTCTTGTATTTGGTATTAGCTATGGGTTCGGTGAGTTGAAATTACCCTGTTAGAGCGTATGTCTCCGTCTTCGCTCTCGATTGATACCCTGTTACTTATTCGTTACTTGTTAGTCCCTTATTCGATTTTTATACGTTGCACCTTTTTAGTGCTTTATTTTCTTTTATTTTCTTGTATGTGGTGATAGTTCTTCGTTCGTAGGGGTGAAATTACCCTTTTAGCGCGTTTGTACCCGTTTCCGCGTTCGACTGATACCCTGTTACTTATTCGTTCCTTATTAGCTTTTTATACGTTGTACCTTTTTAATGATTTCTTTTTATTTCTCTGCATGTCTTTGGTGTTAGTTCTGGTTTCGTGGAGTTAAAATAACCCCGTTAGCGCATATGTACCAGTTTCTGCACTCGACTGATACCTTGCTACTTATTCGCTTTTTATACGCTGCACCTGTTTAATGCTTTCTTTTCTTTTCTTTTCTTGTCTCTTGTGTTAGTTCTTGGTTCGTAGAGGTGAAATTACCCTATTAACGCGTATGTACCCGTTTCCGCGCTCGACTGATACCCTGTTACTGATTGTTTGCTTATCCTTATTTGTTTTTTAATGGTTGTAGGATTATTGTAACTTGATTTTTTCTTGCATGATTGGAATGAAACATTTACACAAGGGATATATTGAATTGGTAATGGAAGTTATATAAAAATAAGGAGATGTGATATGATTGCTGATGAGACAACTATCCTTCAAAGTTCAAACGAAGTGGATATTAGCAATCATAGACAACTGTACGGCCTACAACAATAAGGGGAACAACCCATACCGTAAAGTCGCCTATAAAAGGCCCCGACATGAAAAATATGAAACAATTCAATTGAGAAAACTAACGGCCTATTTTATAACAAAACAGTTTACAATAAAACAAATATGACAGACATGAAAAAACGACAACAACTGAATTATAGGCTCCTGACTTGGGGCAGGCACATAAATAATATAGTGGGGTAAAACATGTTTGTAAGCGCTCAACCCTCCCCCTAACCTGTCGGGACAGTGGTGTTACATCACAACATAAGAACACACTGTAAAACCAGTTGCAATTGACTAACCTCAGAAGATCGGTATGAGGCACAAAAAAACAATTAACATAAAAACAATAGACATAAAGCACCGAAATAAGAGTACTCGCAGTTACTGAAAGCTAATGCAAAGCCAATTACCAGTGATAGATAAATCCTGTTATCCCAGACTAAAATATCAATCTTTACACATCAAACAGATTTAGTGTAAAGACGTCATAACAGTTTGAGAAGTGCATGACCTTAGCTTGTGCAATGCCCAAATATAAGTTAACAGTATCGACAAGATGTAGGATCATATATAGCATTAGATATTTAGTTCTCATGTTTCAATTTTTCAAAAATAAAAATCAATGTTAATACCAATAACAATTTTACAACTGTGGTAAATTAACCTTTAAAAATAAGTTTAGTCAAAGGATCAATTAGTTTACATGGATCGTATCTAGATTTACGGGCTTAATAAACAACTTCGCCGTAAAAATTAGGATGTGATATTCCACTTTTGATAAGAACTCTACAGGTACAGCCAAACTTCAACACTAAATATTTGTATCTATGGTTTTAATAAATTTTTCGTAACAAAATCCCTGACTTAATAATGTATCAGTTATACATAAATTACGTCCATTGAAATCTAAAACGTGACTACAGACACGGGCAAAGAGAACATATTGTGAAATATACACACCGTAACAAGGGGCGAAAGGAATACCACCATCCTAAAGGCGAAAATTAACAATCAGGAATGAAAAATTATTTCTTTTGTCTTAAATTTTTGTATAGAGTTTCCCGTGTGAAACTGAATTATCCGAATCTAGAAAAGGAAAAGTATTGCTGTATGTATTAGATTTATTAACACACATTTCCTTTGGGTAAATTCCCGCAGTAAAATTAAAAAATCTGGATTATTCAAAGCATCAATGTTACTGTAAGTGTTATAAATTCATCAATTAAAAGTAATTTAGACGGATCTTTACTGAGTTTGGCCATAAACTGTGATTCATACCAGTACAATAACAAGTTTGCTATTAAAGGGAGGCAATTGGTAGTCATCGGAATACCTACAACCTGTCGATAACCTTTCTTGCCGAAACGTACATATATGTTGTAAAGAAGAAAATTTAAAGCTTTAATCATCTCATCACAGTTCCAGTAAGCGTATCTAAATGAAAAACAAAGGATATGGGGTATACATCCATGACACAAAATCAGTACATACACAGCAAAAAAAAGATAAATAAAAAACACACAAAAAGCAAAGGAACAGCGCTTTTATTGCTGTTCTTCATCTCAAAGTCACAGTTAGGCCTTCAACACAGAACAAAAAAAAAAAATCTCACCTGACTGCAAGTTTAAGACCGCCCCTAGCACTGATTTGAGTGGAATTCATTGTAAAATACTTCGGGTAGACTTTGTAAGATGTAACACCACCAAATCGGAGACGGTAAAAAAACATACTGAAAAGTAGGATGTTTCCCGTTTTCATTACAGAAGAACGTTTATATGAGTTGCAGCAATTAAATTTGCGACTCTTTAATTAGATTAGAGAGCATCTGTTTGATACGATTATATGGCAGTGTAGTGTATAGAGTCGAAAAATCATAACTGTCAACCGAATTGAACGGACCTACAAAAAGCACGCAATTTATCCAAAACATCCAAATAGTTTATGACACTCCAAAATAGTTAATTCCATTATTTTCATATGCTTTATTACAAAAATAATAACATTTTTTTAATAGAAGTAAGGGACTAGTTAACAGCCGAGAAAGATTAGTAGAAGAACATTAACTAGAACTTGAGAGGAAACGAAGTATGAACTTGTTTTGTGTAGTTTAGGATGCCAATACATAGTAGGGACTTTCAAACTTTCAGAGGAGTCCTTAAGCTGTACGTATGGTAATGATATGATTGTTTACTATTTGACTCTGTGTGGAGCGCACGGCCTTGAATTTAGTCGAATGAGTAAATTTATTCTTAAGGACTTCCGTGTAGTACTTACGTAAAACCACCACCACATTGTTGGCAGCTTTGTCGGCCGGTACGAACACAAAATGTTTTGCGAGATCTTGAATTTTGTTTTTGTCCTAGAAATGGAAGTATTACTAAAGTCACTTACTCTTGTTCATTTCTAAATTAAAGAAAAGAAATGAAATCGAAATGTGATATGCGGATATCAACAATAATTATATTCAGACATTTTAATATTGAAACATCAAATTCTTAATGTTGGTAAATTAAAGTTTTAATTTCTTAGGTCTGCAAAAGGGGTATAGATGTTTTTGTGTTCATTTGAAAGATTCACGTTTTGCCCTACATGTTGATTACCACATTTCGGTTTTGATCATGTTATAAGATATATGAGGGTTTGGGGTTTTCAAGTAATGTCATGTGAAAAGGAGAGAGAAACAATTCGTCCGTTCACTGATGACCGAACAGTATTGTCTTAAGATAATCTGGAGCAGGTTTGTCATTTTCTGGCATTGCACGGTAATATTTGTGGATGTACATGTGCCTTTTTGTCGAATAATCAAGCTGCAGAGACATCGCCTCTTTTAAAACAACTGTGTAAGCCTTTTCATTTTAGGTCAACAATGGACCCCTCAATCATTCTGGACTAGAATAGAATTTATGACAAACATCTTTTTTCTTTTGTTGATCTTGTATTGCTGATCAATTTTTCTGTTTACAGTTTCTCTCTACTTACTTTAGTTTTAGCCCAAAACACAAAAAAAAAAAAAACGATAAAAAAGCAATCACTCCTATATATCTAGTAAACCAACGATTTCGGCAAAATTTAACTTATTTGTAGATCTTGCAGTTGTCTTGCTGATCATTTTTGCTATTTAAAGTGTCTATCGCTCTTTTGTAGTTTTCAAGATGGTAGTCAAAAACGTAAAATTTGGTGAAAATCGACATTAAAGAACTCCTTCAAAGAGTCGACTGACGATTTCGGCTATTTGACACTTATGTAATTCAAGTCTTGCTGATCATTTTTGCTTATTTGAGTTCTATCTATCTATCTATCTATCTATCTATCTATCTATCTATCTATCTATCTATCTATCTATCTATCTATCTATCTATCTATCTATCTATCATAGCTTTTCAAATATTAGGCAAAAACGCAAAAAAAATGGTAAAAATCATTATCAAAGGGCAATAACTCCAATAAGAGGTCGTCATACGATTTCAATAGTTTAACTTATTTGTAGATCTTGTCTTGCTGATAATTTTTGCTCATTTAAGTTTCTATCTATCAATTATATTTCTTCAGATTTAAGCAAAAACACAAAAAAATGATAAAAATCGTCATTAAAGGGCAATTACTCGAATAAGGAGTCGTCTGACGATTTGGTCTATGTGTAGTTATTTGTAAATCTTGTCTTGCTGATCATTTTGGAATATAAAGTTTCTCTTTATCTATTCAAGTTTTTTCAGATATTAGCCAAAAATGAAGAAAAAAAATCGGTAAAATTCGACAGTCAAGAAGTCGTCTGATCGTTTTGAAGTAAATAGACAATAGGTAAATCGCATCATTTTTAACATTTCTGCCTCTTTCAGATTTTCTCTATTTGTAGCAGTTTTCAAGATAATAGAAAAAAAACCCTGCATTTTACCCCTATGTTCTATTTTTATCCATGTCGGCCATGTGTGTTGACAATTAGGGTTATCAGACACATTTTAAAACTAGATACCCTAATGATGATTGTGGCCAAGTTTGGTTAAATTTGGCTTAGTAGTTTCGGAGGAGAAGATTTTTGGAAAAGTTAACGACGACGGACGACGACGGCCAAGTGATGAGTGATGATAAAATCTCTTGGCCTTTAAGGCCAGGTGAGCTAAAAATGGTATCCAGATAGTAGCACATATTTATCTTGCTTGATCGAATGAAACTTATACAGATGGTTAATATAGTGAGTTTATTTTTAAATTTACAGTCAAAGATTAAGAATACTGTTAGGTCAAATAAATATTTTTTTAATCGGTTTTCGGTACAGTATCCCACTATTAATTGCAACACATGTATACAGGTGAAAAATTAACAATGAAAGTTCATGCTTCTTTCTCACTCTAATTGAAATCATATTCAACCCTTGAAATAAAAATAATATCTTTTTCAAAAAATGTAGTTCGGGGAGCATCAGTTGGCAGTGCCAGCTTTTTACTGGTATTTTTTTTCCGGCATATTTGTAAGATTCTGGTGCGCACTATCCTTCGAAAACGACATTGCGGCACATTTTGATTATATACCTTTTGTTCCTTTATCAATAAGCTTTCGAATTATGTATAAGGTTTCTCTGTAATTAGGGGGAAGGGTCGCAGCAGTCCATTCTATTATTCAAAATTGACTATTTCAAAAATTTTCACCCATATTTTGGCATTTAGGTCCTCTGTAACCTCTCTAATCGGCATTCCGGCACACATTGATTATATACCTTTTGTTCCTCTATCGATAAGCTTTCGAATGACGTATAAGGTATCTCTGTAATTATGGTCTGAAGGGTCGCAGCAGTACATTCTATTATTCAAAATAGGCTATTTCTTAATATTTGCGCTTATTTTGGCATTTGGGTCCTCCGTAACCCGTCTAATGAGCATTGCGGCACACATTGATTATATATCTTTTGTTCCTCTATCGATAAGATTTCGAATGACGTATGATGTATCTCTGTATTTAGGGGCTTAAGGGTCGCAGCAGTCCATTCCATTATTCAAAATATCCATTCCAATACTCAAAATAGGCTATTTCTTAATGATCACGCGTATTTTGGCATTTAGGTCCTCCGTAACCCCTCTAATCGGAATTGCGACACAAACGACAAGTTATATCTATAATCAGGGGATGAAGGATCGCAGAGGTCCTTTAAAAATGAAAAAAATCCGATGTAATGTATTTTAATTTTTATATATGGTTTGGTATTCAGGTCGTCCATACATTAAAAAGAGGAATTTCTGTTAAAAATAGTTAGGGAAACCAACTAGTTTATCCTCCGAAACTAAATAAATAAATAAAGATAAAAATTTCAAAGAATGTTTTGAAATTTTTTTTTCTTATATTAATTTGAATATATGTTATTTGACATCAAAATGACGAATTCTGAAATACGGCCGGATAGTGTCACAGTCAAAAAATAGATGATTCATTTCATTATTCACTTTTCAACTTGAATACTGAAATATAAACTATTTCATTTTCATTATTCGTTACTAAACGTTGAATAATGAATTATGAACTATTTCATTATTCATTGTTGAATTTTGAATAATAAAAATGAAATAATGGACGTACTTCAGCGCGGTGTTCCAAATATAAATTCCACTGCCGCTAATCGAAATTCACCTTCAAAATTTAGCACATTTCACAATTGTGTTAAAGGAGGCAATGCCTCTGCAGCTAGATTGTTCAACAAAAGCGCACGTGGATATCCACATATTTTCCCGTGCAATGCCAGAAAATGACAAACCTGTTCCAGATTATCTTCAGATAATACCGTTCGGTCATCAGTGAACGGAAGATCTTCTTCTCTCTCCTTTTCTTACGACATTACTTGAAAACCCCAAAGCCTCATATACTAAGTATCTTGTTACATGAACAAAACCGAATTGTAGTATTCAATATGTAGGGGAAACTGGACGTGAATTTTTCAAATGAACACAAGAACATCTATACCCCTTCCGCAGACCTAAGAAATTCAAAAGTTTAGTTTACCAACATTCAGAAAAACACAAACGCAATATTAAATTTATCAACTTTCAACCACTTCAAACCGTCTATAAACAATCAGGACAATCACATAAACAGTTTGAAGATTCCCGTAAAATTCTCGAACTGACTACAGACAGTGTATTCCCTAGGGTCTAAATGACAATATCATGGGCCATGGAACATGGCTAAAACTTCCGTCTATTGATATCATGACTATTGTTGATTAAAGACAACGCAATCATATGTCTCATGGCAAACACATTAACCGCTATCAACGAAATAAACATCGTTCTAATTTTACACTTGATGATTTTTTATCTATATTTGAAAACAATGGTAGACATCAATTATCATGCAAACTGGGTCAAATGCCAATTAGTAAATTATATAATATTTATAACGAGTGTGATACAATATAGTTTTTCAGTCCAAAATATGAGTGTACATGGATTGTTACAGCTTTTTGTCACTATAAACTGTTCCCTCAAATTGACAAACCTGAAGATCATAAAAAGTATTTTCTAAATAAAGGCAACAGTAGTATACCGCTGTTCAAAATTCATAAATCGATTGAGAAAAAACAATTCCGGGTTACAAACTAAAACACATCAACTATAAGAGGAGAACATCGACATAACAGAAACACTTAAATACAACACACACAGAAACGAACTATAAGATAACAATAACCATTTTCCTGACTTGGAACAGAACATTTTAGGTGGCAATACACAGTTAGAAGTTTAGTTTCGCATTATGGCCATAGTGAATATTTCAAATATGAAAGTTTTTGTACAATAAAATTGATTTTTAGATAGTTGAAGAATAATATTGCCTTCTAAGTGTGTTTATATGAACATTTAGATTGTTTTAGTATGTTTTATAGGACATTTTTCTGTTTGACAGTCCGTATTTTCCTATCCGTACCGCCCATAGGTCCAGAAATTATTGTAATGTTTTTCAACAAAGATTTGACGCTCGATCTTTTCAATTCAATTTTATGGGAAAACAAGCAGAATTGCATATGATTTTTTTTTGGACCTCTTAATAGATAAATATCTATGGTTTAAGGAAAGGTAACACCCTATTTGATTGAAATTTTCCTTTGGACCAAATTTTTGAAGACTTTTGTGACATTTTCACCCCCCTTTTTGCAATATTTTGTATCAAATAAATGCAGATTGTTGCCATGGTTACACCAAAAAGAGATTATATTTCACCATTTTAACTATTGGAAATCAAATCTATGGAAGATTCTCTTTCCATAAATATACACATGCATAACACAAATAGTAAGCCTTATTTGTCAGAAAGGAAGGGAAAGAGGGTGTCTTAAAATTATGAGTGTCAATTTTTAAGTTTTTTTCCTAACTGTGTATTGCTACCTTATGGCATTTGACAAAGCACAGAATTGCTTATTTTTAGACAAATCATACCACAAATCTATTGATATTTAGATTAAATATACAATTCTGAGGGAGAAACATCTTTTAGTTTGACAATATCTGTTAGTTTTGTTGTTTATTGTCCTTAGCAACCAATATAGACATTTTGACACAAAGACTTGGTTCAGTCATAAATTGATACTTTATTGGCTACCCCTTGGAAAAGAAGAATGTGCGTTATGAAGAAACCGCAATAGGGAACGCTTTATATTTTTTCATGCGAATAAATCAAATTTATTATTTTAGCAAGTATAAAGTTACAATTTAGCATGAATTAAGTCTAAATTTGTTCCCGCTGTTATGAATTAATTCAGTATTTGCAAAAATTTAACCAAGGCTTTGGTATGCTAATACACAACAAAATTGACATTATTGAGCTTTAAAATAGCTTTAATTTGTATAACAATTGTCTACTGTTAAGGTTAATTTAAGTTTTTAAACAAGAAAAGACTAGCACAGGAGGTATAGTATTAGAAATTTGACTAAAAAAGGAGAATTTACACTTTGACATGGCATGTTTCTTCAAATCACTTTTTTGTTGCATTTCAGTGGCAACTGCTAACCTTCATAAAATATTCATTTCTGAACATATTTTCAAAACTAGCCGGCCAATTTGCTCGTTTTAGCTAGAAGAACACAGAAATCCATTTAAAGTGGAATTAGAAAAAAAAATGTTTAACCTTAAGGTAGCAATACACAGTTAGAAGTTTAGTTTCGCATTATGGCCATGGTGAATATTTCAAATATGAAATTTTTTGTACAATAAAATTGATTTTTAGATAGTTGAAGAATAATATAGCCTTCTAAGTGTGTTTATATGAACATTTAGATTATTTTTAGCATGTTTTATAGGCCATTTTCTGTT